>OY787669.1:44642499-44997744 GCA_963678985.1 Spisula subtruncata | reverse complement strand
GCTAACTATTTCAACAGATATAGTTAACATTCTATCTTCGAGTATTGGCCATTTGTTAGAAACCGCCTGCTTGTTCGATAATTCATTGTTTTTAATGAATGATCAGAGAATATTGAGCGATAATGTGGCGTTAATGTACAAGGCCAAACACGACTTTAAAAGAGGCGTTCCCTATAACTTTGATCGTTTAAATCGATTCAGGAATAGTATACATTAAATGAGAATCTTTATTGCTTAAACTCCTTAAAATTTTCAACAAATGTTCCCACTAATTACCGAGAAAAATGAAAATATATTTCCGTAACGAGCAAAAATAGTCACGAGTAGTTTCGCTTTAATCGCATAATAATAAATCGCTGGAAGCGATAAATTATTATTGGTGATTTGAATATATCTTTGACAGTAAAGAGACATATATGTACACACTTTCTTCTGACAAATTATGATAATTGATAGTGCTTTGTACGTTTAGCTCATATAATTTCATAGTAAAAACAAATATGCTAGTTATAGGGAATGCCTATGCACGAAATGGAACATAAATCGACGACAGAAATGTATTTGAGTGTAAATTTATATTTGGGAACAAGGTCGTTGGACTATACATACGGGCACAGTTTTGCAGCAATATTTGGTTTACTTGGCACTGCCTCTGTAGATAAACCAGGACTGTTATTTTCATTGTTGATCAGGGCGAACACATCCTCTAATATAAACCCTCCAAAATCGTGGTAACATTTTCTACAACCTTGGTCAAATAGTTTAAAACATGGTGATATTTGTGGATGTGATTCCGTTGCTGAAAAAGCAATGACAGAAACCTGAGCCCGGATAAAAAATACAACAGTTACTTCTAAATAGTATTGTCTGAAAATATATAATTTAATAAGTGTGTTATTCGTAGATTTTCACACAAAAATGATGTTTCTCAACCGATTTCTACTTGGAAAATAACTTAAATTATCTACAACATGAATTTGAGATTTATTTGCTAAATACCATATTTTACAGCTATGAAGAAACTGAAAACGAACATAAATAATATGACGATGAAATGGAAATCCCAATATCCCGCTGTAAAAGAGCTAGATAACATATTATCACAAAAGATATGCCAAAACGGTGACCTTCAGAGACCAAATCAGATACCTGTAAACCTACACAGTCAGTCGCATTCACATATCCCAGTCAGTACATTTTTTAATGTGGAAATTTGTAACGGTGAACTTGACCTTGTAATAAAGCTCAATTCATTGTAACAAACACACAGTTAATTATTCAAACCAATCTCCATCGATCAAATATGTCGAGCGGAACATGTAGTTTTGTATTTAATTCAGTAACGTTTGTTTCAAGCATATTAATTAATATATTTAACTTAACGAAATAATTCATCACATTCATCAAGTCAACATACGAATCAAAACTTGCTTTTGGTGTAGCACAGTCTATGTTTGAACTTTCATCTGCTTCTTAGTGCTCTTCTGTTTCTGTTGATATTTTCTTACCGAGTCAGTAATTTAGTTTCTTTTACAATTTATTTGCAATTATGAAACTGATTTGATAGTGAAGACCATTGTAACAGTTATGAAAATGATACTTACGATTGCCACAAACTGTTTCTAGTCCTTTTGTCATAGAATCAAAATTCACTTGCATGAAATTGATATCTTGCTGTCGACATGATCGATCTCCTCGTCGTACAGAAATAACGGATGATATGCAATTAATAATTGATATACGATTGCTGAAATTTAAAGTGCATTATTAACAGTATTCTCAAAAATTATTGAGAATCAAACTTTGCATCATTCAAAATATCAGAATGAAGATAATAGGGGATTAAATAGCCAGCGAAGCTGGCTATTGTAAATACCCATACCAATAATGTCCACGTGCGTATCTTCGTCGAGTCTCTGCAGGTACTAATGCTTTCAGAAAAAGTTATTTCCGGTCAAAAATTTCAGGCAGTTTTCCGAGGTGAATGGTCCTTTGAAAATAAAAAATAGTAATCTGTAAACTGTTGCCCCTACCATTTTCTTTCGAATTATAACCATCTTTAAAAATATTCAATAAATAAAACAAACTATTTAAACAAGCAAAGGGAAGTAAGAAATACGCTACTGTAATGGATACACGGCGCCAATACAAGACGTGATGTCATGACGTCACAAATAACAGGAAATGACGTCATACTGAAAGTGCGCCAAATAGACTCATGACGTTACGTTGCAATGTATAACAAATCAGTATAATATAGTTAAAACTCCAGGTTAGGGATGCCTACACTTATTCCCAACTTAAGCCACAGATACATAGCCAATCTAAAATTTTGAATGATTATTATTTCTGGTCTTAAATTTAAAGAGGAAAAGTGATCAGTTGCTGATCAATAACAATCTTTGTATATTGTATAACATCTAAATTCAGCTCATATTTAGTCAGTTTCTATCTGAAACATAGCTTAGCAGATATCCAATGTGTATTTAATCCCTCATTTAGGCGGTGCCTTAGTTCATATTATGCTTCCTTTGTACATAACTTGATAGAGCCATCCTATATGTAAAACATAAAATTAGTATGTTATGGTTGAAATGAAGGTTTCCGACTGGGGATTCATAAGAAATATATCAATTGTGAAGGGGTAGGATTGTAAAAAGCATCATTATTTGCAGAGGCATATTAAAGCAAAAATACATACCGGCAAATATCTGCTGCAATAGTTGGTTTACTTAGTTTTGCCTCTGTAGGTAAACCAACACCTTTATTTGCATCGTTGATTAGGGAGACTGCATCGTCAACTAAAAATTCTCCGAAGTCATGGAAACATTTTCTACAACCTTGGTCGAATATACGAACGCATGGAAATATATGTTGGTGATATTCCAAAGGTAAACACAAAGCTGAAAATTGAAAACAATTTATGACAACCCGAGCCCCATTCTCGTTCAACCTGCGTGTTTTTCATCCGTAAAAGACTTGACTATACACTGATTTATGACAATGCCCGAGCCCGTATACAGAGCACTTCTAAACCATTAAAGTCTAAGACAAGCTTTAATAAATGTATTATCGATTCAAAGATGTCTGTCAAAACCGCCAGAATGTTCCATTTCTGCATAGCTAAATGCAGTAAGTATAATCACTACGCTATAGGACCATTATATATTTAATCATATAAGTGTATTTATGATGGTAGAATTTAATCCTGAGAATCTTGTAATAATCGACTGGGTTGGGTGTTTGCTTACGCGGTTGTGACAAAGATCTTTGAATCAACTATATTTTAGAAGACATTTACGGAAACAAAGCTATAAGCTTTTAATCCACTAACGAATAGCAAAACCAAATGACCTTGGTTTGACTTGACAGCTAAAATCCAATAGGACCAAATTTGGTAACTTTAGAAAATGATCAAATACAGCAGCAGAATTTAAACGACCAAATACAGGAGCAGTATTATAGTGAAGCCATATATGGTGTAACAGTGCGAGTAGTAGGCCGAAGGCAATCAAGGGACCACAGAAATTAATGATGCGAGGTAAAATTATAAGATACAGCATTGTATCACATGAGTTTCCTTGTATCCGAGTTAGTATAACCAGTACGTACATATAACTCTATACGTAACGAGTGTATTATTTATAGAATAATACATGGCTGAGCAGTGCCTTTGAGTGATAATCGCCCCGGTAGGCTGATAATTGCCCGAGGGCTTTAGCCAGAGGGCAATTATCACGGACCTACCGGGGCGATTATCACTCAAAGGCACTGCTAAGCCATCTATTGTTCTGTATAATATTTATGTTGCAGCTTTTTTTATTTAAACAACACATTAAAAAAAAACGTAACGTGTTCAGTAATTGGTAGATCATTTGCTATTGTAGAGAGTTACAGTATCGTGTCAAACTTGGATCTATGCGCGCAATGCACATCTACAAGAGCTGTAGACCTAACACTATAATGTTCGTAACTTTTTTATTATTCAACCGAAACCTATCATGTGGGTATTCATTTTCTTAAAAGATAATTTGCTACACGCTGATGTTAAGTTTAATGCAAAATTCTGAAAAAAATGTTTTTTTCACATTTTCGGAGGAATATACATTTGTAAAAATATTGATCTCGTCTAGGAAACTCGTTGTTTTGATCATAAATTAAAGGTCTAGTAAATAGGTCGTGTATATTTTTAATCGAAGGTTGATACAAAATATATTTAAAATGTGCTAATCTGCTTCTCCAAAGCCATCAACCGTGTTTGCAAGTGATTCTGGTAGAAATAGGCCTACGCTCAGCGGCCGACGCTAAAATGACGTAACGTTGCGCGTGAACGTTTTCAAAGGGCAATTATTTTTGATAATCGCCCCGGTGGGCGCGTGGCGGCGGGGCAAAAAGCTGATAATACTTTTGAAAGGCCGATAATGCTATTTTTCGAAGGCAAATGTGTTACTATATATAGTAACATAAGTATTATCAAGCAATAATAAATTTTTCATTTAATAAGTTTGGTTGGGTCTTATTTGGAAATTTAGTGCTACTCAACTCTGGTCTACTTGTCCTCGCCCACACATTGTTGGCCTATTAGTTGTTTCTGTTGTGACTTTTAGCCCTGTTAAATTGAGCTTTGTATATAATTATTATATATTTTTTCTACGTTTTTTAACTTTGATTAGCTGATTTAATTTGACATCATGGCTTGCTTATTGGTCTTTATTAATTATTGTCCCGATGAGGATTTATTATCATTACCTGGCGTCGGAGCTTGTAGGGCCCAAGAAATTTTAAGATTAAGAAAGATTAGACCGTTTACTAGGCTCAATATAGATGAGGTTAAGGGTCTCAGTATTACTGAGGATTTGTTGAGGGGGATTTCCTTTGATAACCCTACCCCAATAGAGGCTTCGGTTGGTCGGCTTGGTCGTGAGTCGGAGGGGGATCATGAATCAGACATATCTTTGTCGGGAAATGATTCCTCAACGAATGGTGACCGAGCAGACAAACATTCAGAAACAATTAGGAATGGGGCCACAACCAAAAGCTATGCTGACCCAGATGAGACTACTGTCATAAAAACTGAAGATTCTAATGAATCACCTATCAGGGGTCAGTTTACTGTGGGGAAAGATCCCCAATCTGATCTATATTATCGAGAATTTGGGGTAATAGATGATTTTGTTGGAAGGCATAAATCAGACTCCCAGGGGACTAACATGCCGCCGAGCACCCGCCCGAAGGAAACTTCTAAGGCAAGTTATGCTCCGCAGTATAATACGTCACAAAACAAATCTCGACATAATAGTAAAACCCATGATAGGCGGGGGTCCACCCGTACTCCCAACAACCAATACGCACATGAACCTCTGCAGACGGCTGGTTCCGGGGGCGCGGAAGATATCACTCAGCACCAGTTGATGGATATTCTTCGAGGTACCCTTGAAAACAGCCGGTTGCTGACCGACATGGTAAGGCAAGGTGGTCCTCGTGAACGGGACGTTGGGGCCGCCCGTGCGGCAGAAAGAAGGGCAAATGCCCAGAAAATGTGCCAGGTCCCCAAGACACTGATATACGATTGGACCACTGAGTGGAAAACTTGGAACCGAAAATTTCTAAGTTTCTGCAACATAAATGGTTGGGAGGGGGAGGCCCGACGCAACGTCATGTTGTGGTGTTTGGACGGGAAGCCGGCGGATTACTTCGCTAATCTGCTTGACCGAAATCCAGAAATGCCTTTCTACGACTTAGAGGCCAATTTAGCTAGGCGGTTTGGTAAAAAAGATTTACTTGAAAATCTGATGGCCGAATTCAACTCGGCCTGTCAAAAACAGGACGAGGACCTGTACGATTGGGCAGACAGAATCACTGATCTGGCTTGTAGGGCTTTCCCTGAGTTGCCTGATGAAAGAGTGGACAAAATGTCTGTAACTAGATTCTGCCAGGGCTGCATTGACAGGACCGCGGGGCATGCGACTATTACTGGTCCCAGCCGCCCGGCCTCTGTTAATGACGCGGTGGAAGCAATCCGGTGGCACCAACTTCATCACCAGGTCATTTTCGGTCCTGGCAAGGCTAAAACGGTTAAGGCTGTGACTTCTGAGAGTATTTCCGCCACCTCCAAGGAGCGAGTGGGAAATGCACCCACAGTCATGGCTGTGACTAATGTGCCCAGCCGGGGCGTTAAGCCAATACGCCCTAGAGAACGCTCTGCATCCCCGTCAGGTTCCCTAGCCGACCGGGTTAATAACCTGGAAAAGCAGATGGGGCAGGTTTTGGGGATGTTGGGTGACATCAAGGGTGCCATAAGCAAAACGTCCTCTGAGTCGCGTAGGGTCCGCTTCGAAAGAACACCCTCTCCAGTTGCGAACAGATACCCCAAAGCCAAGATCTGTTACGCTTGCCAACAGGAGGGTCATTTCGCTGCAGAATGCCCTAAAAGAAGACCTGCACCTTCCAGGTCAGTAGCTTATATGTCCGGCAACGAGAGTGAGTTAGATTATCCTTTAGAGGATTTGGAAAACTACGAGGGGTCGGACACAGAGGCCTAACTCTGACCCAAAATAATGGAAGTGCAGGGCCTTCAACTTCTGAGGTAATAGACAGCCCTAGTGTGGTGCTCATTGACTCTTGGGATGTAAATTCGATCGACGCCGGAGACAGTCACTGTCTGTCAAATGCGTTCCGGATCTATGTTCCGGGTGCCAGTGTGCGTCAATACTTTGTGTTCTCAGGCGGTGGTGGATACCGCAGCCGAAGTGTCTACAATTTCTGACTCTGTACAGGAGACTAGATCCCAAGCCAAATTTCATTAAGGGGGTGACTCTACATACAGCCGGTAAGGAACTAGATATGTATGGGTTCATTGTGGGTCCTATTCGCCTTCAGCTTGGGGAAAACACGTACAACATGTGTGTATATGTGGCCCCCATAGAAGATGAAATGGTGTTGGGATTGGATTTCTTAAAGACCTATGGAGTAAGCCTGGATTTGCAAAAGTCCTACCTCGCAATAGGTCAGGAAGTTATTACCATGTCAACGGGCCTTTCCCATGAATCTCCTTCGGTCTCCAAAGTCAAAGTTGCCACACGAATGGTAATTCCCCCGAACTCCGTGGCTCATGTACAATGTGAGTTGGAACAGGAACTGCCACAATATGTGGTGGAACCAACGGGTAATGGAAGGTATCTCATGCCACGGACGGTGCACCGTTCTGACATAAAACCCAGAGTGTGTGTATTGAATGTTGCGGATACCTTCCTAACCTTAAAGAAAGGCCAAGACATCGCTGAAGCTCATCTAGCATGCACGGTAGAACCAGTACCAGCCGAGCTGGAGGCGGGTTTTCGGGCATGCTCAGTAAAAGCAAATAATTCTGTGAAATCACCACAAGTGCCTGAACATTTAGCTAGTATGTTTCAAAACTCTATATCCGAATTGGATGAAAATCAGGCTTTGAGTTTGCACAATTAATAAACGAGTTTCAAGATGTCTTTGCCAAGTCAGAATTTGACTTAGGGGGGTTCAAAGATATTTACCACTATATCGACACTGGGGACGCGAGGCCGATTAAACAAAAAATGCGTCGAACTCCTCTCGGTTTCGCTGCTGAGGAGGAAGCGCACTTGCAGCAAATGCTCAATTCAGCGGTTATTCAGCCGTCAATATCGGAATGGGCCTCGCCTCCCGTCTTAATTCGAAAACGCAATGGTTCATGAAGGTGGTGTTTAGACTATAGGGCTTTGAATAATGTTACAGTTAGGGACGTCTACCCATTACCCATCATAGAAGAGTGCTTAGATGCTTTATACGACAACTGCTGGTTCTCTAAGTTAGACGCCAACTCTGCGTATTGGCAAATACCAATTGCGGAGGAAGACCGTCCTAAAACCGCATTTGTCACCAAGAACGGCCTATTTGAATTCGTTAAATTAGCATTTGGCTTGTGCAACGCACCTGCAACTTATTCATGGGTCATCGGTCTGGTTTTAAGGGGTCTTGCATGGAACATAGTCTTGGCTTTTCTGGATGATATCATGGTCCTGGGGAAAACTTTTCGGGATCACCTGCAAAATTTGAGAAAAGTGTTTTTAAGGCTAAGGCAGTACTAACTTAAACTGAAACCTAAAAAATGTGAATTCTTTAAAACCAAGATTGACTTTTTAGGCCGCACTGTTTCTCGTGAGGGGCTAAGGATGGCTGACGATTCCATTTCTGTAATACATAATTGGCCGCTACCTCAAAATTCAAAAGATATTGAACGCTTTCTGGGTTTGGCAAATTATCATCGGGGTTTTATTAAAAATTTTGCCCAGATTGCGGCACCCCTGTACAGGTTAACTGGAAAAAATGAATTCTCATGGGGGGCTGATCAAGAATCAGCATTCAATAGTTTAATTTTGGCTTTAACTACAGCACCAGTTCTCACTGTACCGAACGGGCAAGATGTGTTTATATTAGATACTGATGCTTCTGGGGTTGCGGTGGGGGCTGAGCTTATTCAAATACAAAATGGGACTGAAAAAGTCATTGCATATGCTAGTTGTTCTTTGTCTCCTGAGCAACGTAAGTACTGTACTACCAGACTGGAATTGCTGGCGGTGATAAAGTTCACTAGACAATATCGTCATTATTTGCTTGGACGGAGGTTTATAGTTCGCACCGACCATAGTAGTTTGACCTGGCTACTTAACTTTAAGAATCCGCAAGGTCAGATTGCGCGTTGGATGGAGGAACTTATCCAGTATGACATGGAAGTTAGGCATGGATCTGGGGCCAAGCACTCTAATGCCGACGCATTAAGTAAGTTACCTGATCCTCAGGGGTGTACACTTTATAAATTAGGTTGGGGGGTTAACAATTTACCTTGCGGTGGGTGTACATATTGTCAACGCATGCACAAAAACTGGTCGGAATTTGTGACCTATATAGACGAGGCCGTATCCTTGACCACCAAAAACTTCGTTGATGATTCACCCACAGCTTGCGCAGTTCAAGGAAACTTGAAACCTGGAGAAAGCGTTTCTGCCTGGGCCGTTCACGGTGCAACTTCCGGTTTGACATATTGGGGGTTTGACAAAAATATGTTAATTGAGGCCCAAAACCAAGATCCAGAATTGGAACCCTTAATGGATTGGTTGAAGGATGGAAAAGTACCCACTGAGGGATCTAGTCCTGGTACAAAATTTTATTGGATCAATAAAGAAATGTTAACTCTATCTGGTGGGGTCTTATGGCGCGAAAACCCCGAGGATGAGGATAAATTATTAGTCATTCCTGAGACCCTTAAGTTAGAGGTATTGGGCTTGAATCATGATTTACCCTCAGGGGGACATCAAGGTATGGAACGCACCAAATCCAAACTAAAACAAAAATACTTTTGGTATGGTATGGGTGCAGACACCCAACGTAATGTTGCCTCGTGCGTTTCATGCAATCAAAGCAAAAAGCCTACTCGCAGGTCCAAAAGTCCCCTAAAGAGTTTTCAAGCTGGTTCTCCCATGGAAAGGGTAAACATTGATTGTTTGGGACCCCTAACCCAGACTGTGAGGGGTAATGAACATGTTCTCATGGTAGTGGATCAATACACGAAATGGGTTGAGTGTCTAGCTTTGCCTTCACAGACCGCGGATGTAACAGTTCGAGCCCTGGTCAATGAGGTTTTAGTAAATTAGGCTATCCTTTCGAAATATTTAGTGATCAGGGCCGGAATTTTCAAAGTAACTTATTCTCAAAATTGTGCGAAATTACCCAAATTCATCAGGCAAAAACCACCCCGTACAGACCGTCCGGTAACGGCCAAGTGGAACGCTTTAACCGCACTTTAATGGATGCCGTCCGGTGTTTTGTACAAAAATCTCCGGGTTCATGGGACCTCTACCTAGACCAGATAACTGGGGCTCTAAGGTCGTGTGTCAATAGAGACACTGGCTTCACGCCTAACAAACTAATGCTTGGGAGAGAGATCAACCAACCAGCGGATTTAATCTATCCCCTAAACATGATTGAATATGGGGATGGCAAAACACAGGACGAATGCCTGGCCCAGTTACAGGGGGTTATGATCGAAGCTCACCGAATAGCCAGGGAAAAACTTAAGGGAGCCCATAAACGTATGAGTCGCAATTATGACCTAAGAGTCCTAGAAAAACAATATAATATTGAGGACCTAGTCTATGTGCTCAACTCACACATCCCGAAAGGGAAAAGCAAAAAACTTGCACCCGTGTGGAAAGGACCAGGAATAATAGTTGCCAAAATGTCTCCTTCAATATACAAAATTAAATTCCGGCTAATCATTTTTACGGCCCATCATGACAAAATTAAAAAATGTTTGGATCGTGAATTGCCAGGGTGGTTGGAAAAATTCAAGTACAATGTTCAACTCCTAAATAAATCCGTGCCTAGAGTGGATGCCGGACCTGATTCGGTTGTATATTGTCACTGCAGGCAGCCATTCCAGCAAAGATTCATAATCCAATGTGATTCTTGTTCAGAATGGTTTCATGGGGCATGTGTTAACATCACGCCTGTGGAAGCACTGGACATTGATGAGTATTTTTGCTCAAATTGTAATTCGTAATGTCATTTTGTATACTTTCAGGTTAAGAACCATATTTTTTGGGTAAGTCAAAATTAAAATGGACATTGTTTAAAATACTATCACTGAAGTTGAGACGGCCTTGGCTGGTGGGCATTTAATTACGCCCAAGAAGCTGTTTATGAGTCTCCTTGACATGGCGGTGGGTCTACCTGATTCGGAGTTCCAACGCCTAGTTAAAGAGATGTATTCTCTGGCTGTCCGTAAGGGTAATTGGGGATGGGTTGAACAGGCCCAAATCCAGGCTCCCGTATTCTTCAGTGGTAGTTGGATTTTGGAAAATATCCCTCACAAGGTTTCCCATAGGAATAAGGTCAAGGCCCCGGCAAAGGTTAAAATCCAAGAGCTCTCGGGGATGTGTAAGGACGTAAGGCTTTTGGAGAAAGGAAACAGTCTCCAAATCTTGAGGGAGGATGCCGCTACGGGTGGTGATCTTGTTTCTGAATTGTCTCCGAGTGAGGAGGACATGCTTTTAGCTAGTCCTCAAGCTGGAAACAATGTGTCCGAGTCTATGGATGACTCGGCAATGGATACTAGTGAACCCATAGTACCTCCGTCATCTTCACAAATGCCGTTAGCCGAAATACAGCTTTCAAAAAAGGGTAAAAAAGGGGTTAAAATTGTTCAGGGGAAGGAGAATGAGTGTCCCAGGAAGAGGCGTAAGAGTACATGCCCTGTTTCAGGGTGTCCGTTCACTTGCGGTAATTTAAGATTCCATGTGACCCGTAAGCACATGCCAGTTTCTTTTAGACCATTTCTTAAAGAACGAAAAGGGGATAAAGTTGATGTGGGGGAGGTCACCCAGCAAATTAAAGCTCTGAAAGAGCTGGGGAATGCTATTCGAGGTCAGAAAGATATTGGGCTGGTCGACCTAATGGGGTTAGTAAATGAAACTGGACGAATTGGGGTGGGTATTTCGGTAAATCGTACTTATCAGAAGTATTTTAAGGCCTTGTGCACTTCTAGAGGTTGGGTCGTGCCCGATGAAGGATTTAGCCTTCATCCTTTAAATTCTTTGGCTTGCCTGTTCCACTGGAGATCAGTGGTTGTATTATTAAATCTGGCTTCTGCGGAACAGGCTACGAAGTGGAGGAAGGCTGGGTCGGATTTGGGTAAAGTTAAGGCTCAAGCCCCTACCAAAGCAACAGTAGCTGTAAGGGTGCCTACTAAGGTAACTCCGTTAAATGACCTCAAATTACCTTTGACCCCCGTAGAGAAAAGGCCTAAGGTTAATGTCAATAATTCTAAGTTAGATGTAATAGACAGCCACATGCACGTGGATAGACTGAGTAGACATTTACGTGGCAGGTCTGGGTTCGATTATATTTTTAGCGAATCTCTGACTTCCTCGGTATCGGTCAATCTACTTGGGATTGTGGCAGTTTATTGCGACCCGAACACGTTTCCTAATGAGGTCCCCGCCGATCCCAGGGTCAGAATGGCTTAAGGAGTACACCCTCGCCGTATTCCTGAGTTCACACTTGACAAACAAACTAAGTTTAAACGAGTGCTGAATTCATGTCACAGAGTAGCTCTGGGGGAAGTAGGTCTTGACCTTACAGAAAAACTGGTTCCTTTTGAAGAACAGAAATACTTCTTAAACTACTTCCTGGGGTCTTTTTGTACCACCAATCGGCCTCTCGTTTTCCATATAAGAGGGAACAATACTGTTCAGGGTTTAGCCATATTTTCCACGGCATTAGAAATAGTCATGAACCATTGTGGTCGGTGCCAGCTGATACATTTGCATTGCTTTACTGGTAACGATGCGGATGTAGAGGCTTGGAGCACCTATTTTCCAAATTGCTATTTCGGGTTTACGGCGGCGGTTAAACGCTTCACCCACTTACAGGTTGAGGGTATCAAGCGGGTCCCTGATGACAGGATTCTGGTGGAAACTGATTCACCTTATATGTCCCAAAATGAGTCATATTCGGTTAATCGACCAGGTCTTATAGGGGAGGTGGCAAAATTGGTTGCAGTTAAGAGGGGGGTTTCTCTTTCCTCTTTCCTGACCACCACCGTACAGAATACAACCATTTTGTATCGTTTCGGCTAGGGTCTGACTGGCTTGGGGTGTCAGCCTGGTGGGTTAAGTGTTTAATATAAAAATCCTGTTCATATTTGGTCAACTGACATTACTATCCTCGAGAACACTTTCCTTCTAAATAGTTATTATCAATATTCAGTCTTAAAAATCAACTTCTAAACGCAACTATGGTTCTGGGTCTGGAACACTAGTCTCAATACTAGGGTTCCACTTCATTGTCTCGGTGAATGGGGGCATGGATCATTTTCCCCTCTTATGTTTTTCGGGTACCCAACGTGGTAACCTGTTTGGATGGGAAGTTTTTATTAAATTTGTATCATTATATACGCCCAAATAGGGTGCTGTTTTGGGTTTAGCAACCTATTGTAATTATTAAGGTATTGTAAAATTGGGGGTATGGGCAGGGGGCTATTTAAATAAGGTTGGGAGGAATGTGGCATTTACTGATAGTACGGGTTTGGGCCGGCATTTAGCCCTTACAATCAACCACCTGACTTCCTGTTGGCGCATGCGTGGAACGGACAGTCTGTCTCTTTTGCACTGATCCTTGAACCCACCAGACGTACTTCTCAGTTTCGACTAGAATTCACATACTCCTATTTAGGTAAGTAAACCCTACTTAGTTGCTATTTGAGGACCGCATGTAGTGTGCACCAACACTACAGATCCAAGTTTGACAACAATAACTTTCTACATTAGCAAATGATCTACCAAAAACTGAACACGTTAAGTTTTTTTAATGCGTTGTTTTAATGAAAAGCTGCAACATAAATATTATACAGAACAATAGATGGCTTAGCAGTGCCTTTGAGTGATAATCGCCCCGGTAGGTCTGTGATAATTGCCCTCCGGCTAAAGCCCTCGGGCAATTATCAGCCTACCGGGGCGATTATCACTCAAAGGCACTGCTCAGCCATGTATTATTCTATAAATAACACTTATGTTACTATATAGATCTATAGTAACAAATTTGCCTTCGAAAAATAGCATTATCGGCCTTTCAAAAGAATCATCAGCTTTTTGCCCCGCCACGCGCCCACCGGGGCAATTATCACTGATAATGGCCCTTGGCAAACGTTCACGCGCAACGTTACGTCATTTGCGTCGGCCACTGAGCGTAGGTCTATTTCTACCTGAACCACTTGCAGACACGGTTGATGGCTTCGGAGAAGCAGAATAGCACATTTAAGATATATTTTGTTTCAACCTTCGATGAAATATATATGACCTGTATAGTAGACGTTTAATTTATGATCAAAACAATGAGTTTCCTAGACGAGATCAATATTTTTATATTCTTCCGAAAATGTGAAAAACACATTTTTTCAAAATTTTGCATTAACCTAAACATCAGCGTGTAGCAAATTATCTAATTAAAAAAATGAATACCCACATGATAGGTTTCCGTTCAATAAAAAAAAAGTTACGAACATTTTAGTGTTAGATCTACAGCTCATGTAGATGTGCATTGCGCACCTAGATCCAAGTTTGACAACAATAACTCTCTACAATAGCAAACGATCTACCAATTACTGAACAAGTTACGTTTTTTAACCGTGTTGTTTTGATGAAAAAGCTGCAAAATAAATATTATACAAAACAATAGATGGCTTAACAGTGTCTTTGAGTGATAATCGCCCCGGTAGGTCTGTGATAATTGCCCTCGGGCAATTATCAGACTACCGGGGCGATTATCACTCAAAGGCACTGCTCAGCCATGTATTATTCTATAAACAATGTCACTGACACGAACTAACAAGGCTCAATGACTTCCTTGTATGAATGTAACATGATGTATATGACACGTGACTTTTTGGCATACTTTGACATATTTGTACTTATAGACTTAGCCAAAAAGCCACGCGGTATGTCCACCACGTGTAAAACGACATTTTCCACGACAGATAAAGCAAAAAAAGCAATCAAAGAAGACTAGTTTTATCACAGTAAACAAACACACTATAAATTATACAGCAGGCTTTAATATATTAACATGACTGCACTACCATTGTAACAGCACATACATATGAGGACACTGATGAACAATAATACGATTAATAACGAATACAAATTATTTTACAAGAGGCTGTCAGTGCATTATCATTTAGTAAATATATTTGATATGCGAATCAATAACAATGTTACATACTATCTTTATAAATGCCATATTTCAGCAGAAAGCTGACTGCCTAATAAAGACTATGCTCGGTATTTTAGTACAGTTACCACTTATCACGCATAAGAAGTTGGGTGCCATACCTTATACTTCAATAAATATAAAGACATGCCATTCCATACAATCATAGGAATAAGAATGTCAAAAGCTGGTTAACTAACATTTAAATATTTTGAAGTTCATACTAGGCACACGTATCGCATATATATGATATCTTCCTAAGCACATGGTTGTGAAATAGAAATCATCTGAGGGTTGATGTTTGAATGATTGATCCAACATACTCACTAAATTACATATTTTTAGTCAAACTGGCCCGGATCTCCCAAAACATCTCATTCTGAGCCAAATTTGATCTCCACTATTGCCATGATTGTGTCGTTTGAATATTTTTTATGGGGGCATGGACTCATAATTAGCGTCAATAACAGCAAACAATATTTCTCGTAAATAACATTCAAGTCTACAAAATGAGTTCTAAGATCAGATTTATCTCATATTCAGACTTTGATTTTGGCAAAATCTCAATTTGAGTTGAGATTTCTACCTGAGATGTTTCGGGAGATCGAGGACTGGTCAACAGCATATTTGAAGAAAAGTCCAACATCTTCAACAAAAGCATAACAACTAGCAGTTTGCTGGTTATTAATATGATATAGCTTGCCCACATTGACATGAATCTGGCCTATTGATTACCATAATTTAACGGTCGATATATTGCCAACGTTTACAACACCAATTGTATGTTTTCATAATCGAGGAGTATCACGAAGACGCTCGAGATGAAATACAAACACAAATCTTAACTGCCGATATTACACGATTTGCTAGCAGAAATTGATATATTCAAAGCAAGAACCTTGTAATATATTCTTGTATAAAGGTCAGGTTCAGGTCAAAATTGCCAATCTATACCGGTAACGTATCAACAATTATTCAGCATATTATAAGTAGTCCATGGACTTTACATCTTGTTCAATATGGCAATAATAAAATTCAACAGTATTTGTCAATAAGAAAATAGACAAATTCACATAGACGCAGATCAAGTATTAATTCATTGCAATGATAGAATGAACGCGAGTCGGTTATGGTGTGTTTTCTTCACCGTCATTGCATTCTAAATGTTTTTGAACTAGACCGACTATGCAACACATAAAAACCAATACTTGCACACATAAATATGATAAAACGTATGTATCACTGTTTGAATCTACTACACTACATGTTAACACACTGTGAAATGTTGTTGTCAATCCATTATGTTGCTTCCGGGTCTTGATGCGTATACATTATTTCTTGCCCGAACGATGGAATAATACTTTCTCTAATGCCATTGCTGGTGCCTCAAACGCCAAAGAGCATACAAAGGCTACCATGTATGTTATACACAGATGGCCTAGGAATATGTATATCTGAAACAAGACGTTATACAACCAGTTGAAGTTATATGAAAACATTTCAATGCAAATTATGGTACATCAAGTCACATGCTTATTTTAGAATATTTCTTAAACTATACTTGCAAGGTCATTGGCGTCGAATATTGGCACAATACTTACCAAATTATTATCATCTTACAATACTAAATTAACTTTAAATAAAAGTCTTTGGCAAAGCATATTGGTATTATACTCAAAATATTACATGCATATTAATGGTTGTAGAGTAAACACATATAGTATACGCCTTTATAGATGCAAAACAGCAGCGTTTTACTTACAATGAGTAACACTGCTTGGCGTAGAATAGTAATATTATACTTACAGTGCTATAGTGGTAAACATAGAATAGTAATATTATACACTGAGTGGCAATGGGATCGCAACACTTTTTAAACTTGAGTATTTCCGTAATCCGCTAACGTATAATCTGGAAATTTTGTATGCTCTCTTCGATATATATTATCAACAGAATTCAGCTTTTTCCGTGAAAATTCTTTAAAGAGGCATTCCCTATCACATTAAATGAGCTAAATGTACAAAGCACTATCGATTATCATAATTTGTCAGATGAAAGTGTGCGCAAATATGTCTCTATAATGTAAAAAAATATATTCAAATCAAGCGATTTATTCTATGCCGCCAGGAGGCGGCATAGAGTATGAAAGGGTGCAAGCAGATGTCCCAGGAGGATACAAGATTTGATTGGTTATAACGCTGTTGGACTCGCCCGTCAGGGGTAAAATAGGATGATAAATGTTCGGTAGGTACTAAAGTCCAAGTCCCAGGAGGATACAAGATTTGATTGGTTATAACGCTGTTGGACTCGCCCGTCAGGGGTAAAATAGGATGATAAATGTTCGGTAGGTACTAAAGTCCAAATCAGTTCGGAACGGGTGTTTATATAACGGCTACATATGTTGCAATTTGCGGGTCTTAGCAGGGGCTATTAAAAAGTAAAAAAAAAACTATTTGCGCGGAGCGGCGATTTTCCTTTCGAACTTTTATGGAACATGTTAAATACTTTCATGTCTGTCAGATATTTTTTAGTTATGATTTTCGATTTTTTCCAGTTCTTAGGTTTTGTCTTAATCTAAATTTGATAAATGCAAGTGTTTTTTTAATCTCTATGTTTCTTTATTTATGTATGTCAGAATAGTTTGTTTTGCCAAAATTTAAACGGGTAAATATAGCTTGCCAACATTGAACTGACACTTCTTATTTACAAAATATTCATATGCGCTCCTATACTCCTGCCAAATGGAACTAGTTCTATGCATATTTTAAACTATGTTGAACGTATTAATTCGCAATAAATTTACTTATCAAGCTCACAAACCACGAAATAACAATGTCCTTTAGTGTCAGTTTCACGTTGTCAGGCTATACCACGTTATTGGAATACACTTTGTTATTTTATGAAACATGCTAAATGCCATCTGTGAAGCATTAATCAATATTATAATGGTGCTCATATTTCTAAAACATGTTATGTTCATTTGAATAAATATTTCAATAGAAAATAGAATGTTTTCATGTTTTCTATTCTTTCCTGGTGTTTCACTGCCTTCAAGTTTTTAACCAGGTTTTCCAAAGGAAAACTCTGGTTATTAGATTGCTGAATGTCGGCGGGCCTTAACAATTTCTTCTGTGCACAACTCCTCCTACATTTCTTCATAGATTTCAACCAAACTTTCAGAGAATGATTGTCATCATGTGACCTGGTGCATATTATCAGGGTTTTATGATTCAACCAATTTTGACGGAGTTATGGCCCTTGAAACAGAAAAAATTGGCCGCTTTCCTTATGTCGCACGGTACTCAAAGTACACGACATAGAGTCATGAAACCTTCACAGAAATGGTCAGGATGTTTTCTCTACACCTGGGGTTTCACTCCCCTTTCAGTTTAGTACATCCAGAGTTATTAGCCATTGAAATGGTGTAAAATAGCCATTTTTGACTTGTTTCACATGCTACTCAAAAAGTTTTTGACCTAGGATCATGAAACCTTTATAGAAATGTTTGACAGCATGTACTCTAGTGCACCTGGGGTTTCACTCCCCTTTCAATTTAGTACAACCAGAGTTATTGCCCTTGAATTAGTGAAAAATACCCATTTTCAGCAATCTTAAGTTTTTGCAGCGTACACTCAACACATGAGAATAACTTCCCTTGTGCATCACACATCACGCCGGAATTTTAGTTTGTTTACAAGTTTCTACCAATACCTTTTACTAAATAAAAAGATTTACTTAAAAAGAACTAGCGGCATCTTTGATGCCCAGCATCAACATTTCACTTGTTAATATGTGGTCAAAGGGAAACAACTGGGCACTGTTTTATCAAAGCATTTACGCTAGCGTAAACCTAAGATTTCCTAAAATATTGCGTACGTCGATAATATTTGCGTAAATGCGTTTTACAAAGATATTTTAATTCACATTCTGTCGTAAGTTTTTGCTTATTTCTACGCCAAGGCTAGGCAACCCTAAATGGCAAATATGAACGTAAGTGAAGAGATTTTAACACGCACTGATGATTTTTGACCGTCGCACGTTATTTTAGACCGTCGTTTGTAGTTTTAGACCGTCACTTGTTGTTTTAGGAGTGATTAATCATCAAATCTTGACGCATATTTATTCATTCTGGTACCCGTTATATTTGTTATATTGGTTATATTGTGTCCCGAATTACGTTCAATCTTCAATATTTTTTGCGTAAATATATGCGAGGACTTGCGATCGTTTAGTAAAACACACTTACGAGTTTGCGTAAGGTAGATATATATGCGTAAATATACGCGACATTTACGCATTGTTAGTAAAACAGTGCCCTGGTGACTATTTACGCTCGTTACGGAAATATATTTTCGTTTATTCTCGGTAATTAGTGGGAGCTTTTTGTTGAAATTTTGAGGAGTTTAAGCAATAATGATTCTCATTTAATGTATAATATTCCTGAATCGATTTAAACGACCAAAGGTATAGAGAAATATATAACTTATATAGGTATCTGACTGAGGACAATATTCCGTCTTAAAAGCATACCCATAGCGTTAATGCAATTTATTTTTAGTAAAAAATGGTGATACTTTCACAGTCCTTGGGACAAATAGAATACAATTATATTAATCTCAAAACGAGCATTTTGACATATGCGTTTAGAATCGCCAAGTTTGAAGCAGTGTTATGAAGAAAATGGCAAGTTCTTTATTTACTCAATTTATTACCTCCCTTGACCATAACCAATGCAATATGACTCTAATAGAGCACGTGTTGCTGCTTTTAGTGGTCGTACGCGAAGCAATGTACAGGCTATTTAAAAGTTATTGGACTTCACAAAGCCCTTCTGCAAGAATGGAACAGCATCCCACTAGCATTCAATGAACGTTTGCTACGATTAATACGTCGTAGATGCACACAATGCATCGCTCCAGATGGTGGTTTTAAAAGATTAAAACATGATACTTTTTGTTTTACATTGACCCAAAGACAACTTGTACACAACTATGTTGCTAAACCATACCGATTCGAAGTAATATCGATGTGCCACATGGATATATCTATTCTATGACAAAATTTCGCGATGCCTACACATTTTTTAAATGTGTTATGCTATACTATGTAAGTGTTGCCTTTTCATTGCCGCTCAGTGTACTTACACTAATTAACGTAGAAGAGTAATATTATACTTACAATACTATAGTCATTGACGTAGAATAGTGTTCTTCTTGAAGCAAAATATATCATCATAATTATTGGATGTACTAAGTAGGCAGCATACGTGAGACGTGATAATGGTATAAATCCGTTCCACGATAGTACTGAATTAATTATGCCTGCGAAAAGAAAAAAGAAACAAAGAGGATATTTGTATTTTACCGTGTATGGTCGTCTGATAATTCACCGAGTGAGTAGCTTGCGTAATATTTCCACGAGTGGCTATTGATAATTTGTGAATTCATGCAAAGTTAATTTTCAGATTTAGCTTTTAACATGTAGAACGTCATTTCTGTCCGTGAGCCATTCGCTATAACACTGAACATTTTGGTTTGATTTATAATGGTTTAATCATGTAATTGAGCAATACTCTTAGTTACATTTTCATAACAACGACTCTAATAATTATTACAAAAGTTATTGCAAATGCACTCATAAAATGCGACTTAATTCATTTATTCAGGTGGACAAAAATTTGGTTAGCCATATGTGTCCGTTTATCAATTAATCATATCAATAACAATAATTTGATGGCGATATAATCATTATATCATTTTATTATTACTTATAATATTAATTGGTAAAATAAAGATAATATATATCGCTGGCTTAGAATGAGAAGGTCGTTATTACAAAATCGATATTTTGAGAAAACAAGAAAAAACTGTCTGAAATTAATTCTTTACTTATGGTAAAACAAGCTCTAAGAACCTCATTTTGGTCAACATGACAATTTCCGATTTTCATGAAAATAGGCTCATAATAAGCGCCTTATGGTGCAGATTTCAAATACATGTACTAGTAAACGGGACTTCAGTGTATGTAATACAATGAGTCTTAAAAGGCCGTAAGTAGTAGTTACGACCTTCTTATTCTAAGCCATCGATATCGGATATGCCTACATGGTATATTCACAAATGTTTCACCAACGTACCTCCCATATGACTATAACATGCAAATATCACCCATGATATGCACATTGCCCATGCTGGTCTGCCTACTGCTTCGTAGAATGCATGCTGGGTGTTTGTCCATTTTTGTCCATCTTCCTTGTTCTCACTGTACGGTGCATACACAATAACCATTGCAACAGCAAACGCAATGGCCCAGCCAGCAAAAACTAAACGCTAAAAGAAAACAAAATTTAACACAATGTTATATTGAAAAAAGATATGAGGAAATCAGATAGGGAATAAAGGTAGCCGTCAACCTCACAAGCCGAGCACAGAAATCAAAACACCACAGCACAACTTCATTGAGTAGTGCCCACACATAATCCAAAGAAACAAGAAAACATCCAAGTCTCCGCCGAAAAAATGCAGGATGATCGAATTTCACAAAGAAATTATAGAAAAGTGGTTATTTCATGCGATCGAATGAAACGCAGCCAAGACTCGACCAAGTTCCCCATGCCCTAGTTTAAAACACAAAGGACAGTGACCTGACGTTTATACGACCTAAATAGGCACAACTACGGCTTGACGTAGTTTACAGTAATGGGCGAGGTAGGAATAGGTGGGAAATAACATTATACATTTCTATATGCATATTGCTCCAGAATGAGGTGACCCCAGCGACCATACAAGGCATAACCGCTGTTTGTCCTAATTTAAAAAGTTACTCTCCCAGCAGACTACATACCATATGAAACAACCATACGTACAGTTATGTGTTTGTCAACGGAGTTTTAAAATGCTGACCCGGGGGTAAGCCTGGGATCTACATGCTCCACAAAACACGTTTATTATGATTTTTTCTCGTCATTTTGTTTAAAGTAACATATTTGAATTCCTTTATCATAAATAAGATATGCTATAGACATGCGTTTATATGCTAGAGTGAGCACCACCCATCCAACTTAATAGGTTTGTTAAATATGTCACATTTTATGCACAAAACCACCTCAACTGCATATATAACAGTTGAGTCGGTTTCGGGACAAAACTGCGATATTATCTTGCAACATATTGAGTTAGGTTGATAGTGCTAATTCTTGACCTGAGGGTCGAACATATCTCGTAAACATCGTCCTACGAATAAGAAAGTTGAGGTTGTTTTATTTTTATTTACATATTTTACTTATAGACTTAGCCGAAAAGTCACGTGGTATGTCCACCCTGATTCATGTTTTTTACACATCTTCGACATTGGAGGAATACAAGTAAAAGTTTACCTTTGTCTTGATGGGTTTTCGTTCTCTTTTAAATAAAATGAACCCCAACAGCATACCAACAGCCCATGCACCAACACGACACCACGGTGCTATATACACATTCTTCCAATAAGTGCCGCCATCTGATAACATCCTGTAAATAACCAAACAATGAACGTAAGGGAATTCGGAGGTGTGTCAATTTAAACCAATGATTGTAGGGCAACTTCGAAGGAGTGTCAATTTAAACTAATAATTGTAGTGACTACGGTAAATTCGGAGGTGTTTCAATTTAAACCAAAGAATATATGGGTATTTAGGAAATGTGTTAATTTAAATCAACGGATACACGGGCATTTTCGAAAATTGATTAAATAAATCTTATCAAATTTGTCTCGAAGATGTACTAGTATTATAATGTGCGAGGAAGTTAAACAAACACACCGTGTGCACTTGTGGGACTTCCCCGGCGACTACTAAGATTTGTTACTGGTGGAAAAAGTACACCTATCACTTGTTAAACCATTGAAAAGCCGTGTTTTTTGCGGTGGTCTCTATATTATTGCTGAATAAGATGGACAATTCAGAAGGATTATGGCGTTGTAGGTAGTCCTTAAATAAAGCTTTGTCGTTTAAATATATTGGTTCCTGAAAAAAAAACTGTTACAAATGACCTTGTGGATTACCAACCTACGGATGCATGGATAGTAGATGCGGGGGTAAAATACTCACGTGAAGAAAGTTCCATTGACTTCAAACTCTTTCCAGAATGAAAAACTCACGCCCATACACAGCAAAATACTCGTCATGACCACTCCAACTCTAGGAAGCCTAAATGTAGTAACACGAATTGTATAATCATCAAGCAATTGTTGAATTCACAAACAGAAGATGCACATGAACAGGCCACGTGGTTAATAATTTATACACATTGGAGAACGTACACCATGCTCCAACTCACACTCTGTACTGCAATT
Organism: Spisula subtruncata; assembly: GCA_963678985.1. Taxonomy (NCBI): domain Eukaryota; kingdom Metazoa; phylum Mollusca; class Bivalvia; order Venerida; family Mactridae; genus Spisula; species Spisula subtruncata. The sequence continues at coordinate 44,974,635 of OY787669.1, read as the reverse complement.
GGAGCATGTTCTTAGTTACAAAAATCTGCTGTAACTTCTGTATTACTGATTGGAAACATAATTATTATATTGTTGTTCATTTTCTTGATTTGATAATATTTTCTTGATTTGATAATTTGTCATAAGTTGGTGTTGATTTTGATGCAAAAGTCTAAAACAGTTTTTTTTTCAAGTTTGAACATGGAGTAGGAGAATTGGAACACGTTTATAATCACTGCGCCTTGATTTCGCGTATACCTTGGTATATCAACTAATGAGTGCTTGTACTAGATTGCATTATAGATTAGTTGGTAGAAATGTTTACAATACAAGGCATATAGGTGTATCGATTGTAAAACGAAGAGATCATTTAAAAGAACAATGAAGCGCTTTCATGAGTTATCTTTTACCCAATTATGCTTAGAAGACATTGTTTACTAGTCTTGAGAAGCACAGAGCGATACGTAATGTTCGTTTGGTACAACGCACCTTTGTCTAGGTACGTATATTAAGTGGATTAAATGAATCACTTTCGACACATCATTCCTCATGGAAGCCACTATCACGAGGGCATGCCGGTAGAAAATAAACAAAAAACAAGAGACAATTGGGTTTATTGAATTAATGCTTTGATGTGTATAGAGTCAGGTGTAACCTAAAGAGCAGGTTAGAGAAATAATCATAAATCCTAAGGGAATACATACAACCACAGGGCAATGAGACAAATACAAAATTATGGTAATTGATTTCAATGCTTTGACATTACAGGAGTGTAATACAGCCATGATTGCATTTAAATACATTTACACTAACTTAACAAATGTAGGTCTTCCGCAAGCAATTGATTTATATTCTCGAAAATACGCGATTTTAGAACAATATCCCGAAACGTTTGAATTGCGATTTCATGGTGTTATAAACACAAGCTATTGAAGTGAAATAATGATTTGTGGTTTTTGTAATAAAGTAGTTTTAGAAATTGAAATGTCACCGTTGATTTCTTATTATAACAAACAATACATCATACTGAATCCATACGGAACAGCGGCTATCCAAATAGGATAGTTATAATGACTGAGTTATCAGTTGTAGACTAGATTTCCGGTCCGTATTATAGAAATGAAAATTAAGAAATCAATGCGCTTGACTTGAAAATTACACACACATCAAGGCTTATCGAAAGTGATGTCAAGCTGGTTGATTATATATAATTAAAGCTATTGCTAAAATGAGAGGCAGTTTATCTTAGCAAGATACCAAATAGACGAGACTTTTGGAATAATAGTAATTTCCTCGCAAGTTGGCACAAATTTATCAGGAAGTGGGCGAATATCGGATAATTCTTAGAAAGTCTACAATTATTGACAAAAATGACAAATCACACATCAGGCGTGTTTAGAATCCCATGATCCTGGTGGCTAATTACCCCAATTAAAATAAGACTAGACAAAGTCGTACGATGATAAATAATTAAACATACATATGAGCCGTTCTCCAGGAAAACCGGGCTTAATGACATTGCATAGTAATTATGCAATAAGATGTTGAAAAATGTACTATACACTACTATCCATCATCACGACAATCCGAATGTGCAAATACATGCCTACCTACCTACTTAATATCCTCTTTATGCCGGTTGGCACATAAGGCAAATAGATACACAATCCGTTAAATTAAATGAATAAAGCATACCATTGTTACCAATAAATACTTACTTATACATGAAGACAAGGAACAACGGAGAAATGACGTAGAATTGCATGTCATTAGCGAGATACCACGACCAGCCCATACACTGTAAAATATGTGTATATCTTTGTAATACAAATAACAATATCATAGTTACGGAATTGTAAGGTACTAAAAACATAAATTTACTTTCAATATCTCCATAAACTAATTCATCCATACAGTGTATTGTTAGAGCTACTTCCATGCAGCATCCCATTGGCATTCATCTAATAGTTAAAAAGTTATGCCATAAAATGTGGTGTCGAAAACCAATTACTGTTGTGGATTTAAAACAAAAACGAACATGACCGCCATTAGTGTTTTACGCCGTCGAACGTTAAAGTCAAGGTTTCAACGATGAATTATATACTAGTATCAAATATCTAACTTGGGTATATCCATTGTATAGATTTGAATTTGATCATGTATTGATAACATTATTTTGTTTTTATTAATGGACAACCTTATATAGGTGATTACTATAATACATAATCAATAAAAGAATAACTCTACATACGGCCGCATCCTGTTTGACAAGATTGTTGACATATAGTAGATTAGTCCACCAATTGGTCTTACAGTGTTCCGCTGACCAAATAACACTCGGCCAGAACGGACCTGTACCTAGATATTGATACCAACAACCGAACATCATCAACACCATCATGTAGATAGGCGTAAGTCTGCAATAAAATATTCTTAACAACATTATCACCTTACGTACGTATGGCAAGTGCTAATATAGTTTGAAGAAATATAGTAGAAACCAATGTTCGCGACTTTCGCGGACAACCCTCGTAGTTGACTCAACGTTACACTGCAAACTAAGTAGTGCACATACTACACACGGTATAAAACATAAGTTATTAGATCTTCCTGATAATTTCGAACCAGGTTGATCATGATAATTTCGAACCAGGTTATGTTCGTACGCGTCAGTAACATGCTAATGTTGTGTGTAACACCGGACGGGATCTGGTATCGTATTCATTTTTACAAGACTATCATCTCAAAGACTTTGTTTTTATATACAAGATATGAACATTTCCTAAAATGAATATTGATATAATGCATACGATAATGTTAGCTGTTGGATAAAATGATACGTATGCTTATATTGAATATACATCAATATGGATTTAATCTATTGTCTGTTACACTATCTGCAGTGCGGGTCCGGCGTTATCCAAAACAATTGCGATTCAATTTGATTGATTCAAGATGGCGGAGTTATAGTTATGTATGTAGGACATGTTTTACACAAATCACTAGATTAAGGATAAGTTTACCTCCAGAAGCGATGGAAGTAGTACATAACAACCGTGTTTATTGACCATTTTCCTTTCTGTTCTTCTATTTGTTTCAACTGTAACCACGTCAACAGGAACGCACTAAACAAGAATTAAGTTCTATAAATATGGTGATATCGATATTAAGTACATCAGTGTTGTCCAGTTCAACACCTTATCAATATTATACCGAACACAAGGACGATTTACGACGTCGATATAGCATCCGTTTATTTTCCAATTTAATGTTTCCTGACAATGAATAGAAGTCAAAACGTCCAATTATAACAATGAAAACTATCGAATTGATTATTATTGATGCTCAAGTGATTTTTATATTTAAGACATACGTATTATGGGCACATGATAGTTCAACATAGACATACATTTGTTATGGCGACTACATGTATTATGTTTGGTGTTTTATAACAACTGTGTCAGAATTAAAGGACCTACCTTAAGACAAAGAATGTATCCACTGCAAAACCACCAGCCACCACAGCTTCAAATGTGAAACGTTGCATTATGGGTACAGCATCGAGTAGATTGTCTAAAAAGTAGAAAAGTATCAAAATCACCAGATCTACATAATCAAACAGTGATGATGATATACGAGGGGGTATCAAAAAGTTCGTGGACTAGGCCTGCCATTTGTTTACTTGTTGACAGAATTCCGTAAAAATCACACATTCTTTAAAACAACTTATTTTGAATCGATTTGCAAATTTCCAGCTCATTTAACTTTTTTTCGAGTGTGTTGCGGTTCCTATGGTAACTTAAATTATGCTCCGCGTCGCACTTTAAAAATATCATTCACTTGACCTCCCACATATACCTATAATTTTGTGAATCGTCATCCGATTTGAAATATAAAACCGTCGACATAAACATTAAGATTGTAGCATCATACTGGTGTTTATAATATAGCGCTGTTGTCATGGATACTGGTGTGGCGTAATAAACACGCCGTTTTGTGTAGCCTGATTTTCGACGCATTTCATGATGTCGGCGCACTTTTCAACATGACGTTACACTCGGACTATCGATACTCCGTTCCATTTTGCACTTTTACTCGATTATACACCAATTATGATATCAGATTAGAGCATGTCACCCAAGTATGTAAAAGTAAGGTTGTCTTACGAAAATGAATCTGTTTAAATGGTATAAAAGATGTAGCGATGAGAGTTGAATGATGCCAATATCAGTAGGGTAGACTTCATGTACTGTGTGATTATTAGCGCTGGAATAATTGTATTTGTCAAATCTTTTATTAACTGACCAAACTTTTTTATGAATAAAAGGTTATTTAGTTAAAACTAAGTATTATAATAGGCAATAGAACAGTTCAATCCAGGGTTATGAGTTTTGGCTTCTTTAGACGATCGTAAAGTGACTGGAGTGTTGCCGTTTCATGACGTCGTAACGTCATAATAGGGCGCCGGGTGGCTCTTTTAAATCGTTAGAAAAGTTTATTAATATTATCATTCATTCAACTTTTTATTTGTTTCTCAGTACAGAATTGAAGATATAGTTTAAGATGATAAAATAAATAATTCAATCGCATTATGCATATTAAAATGAACGGGTCAGTCCACGAACTTTTTGATACCCCCTCGTATATATATGTAAAGTATCGGTATGCGGTGATGCTATGTTGACGCTAGTCTTGACAGCCGTCACACTAGGTGACAAGACAAACAATGCTAATAAAGTTCAAATCTTAAGGTGTTAAGTGTTTCCACACTTACATGGAAAAAAAACTTAATTGCTGAATTACAAAGTTTAAGCTGTCTACAGCTGACAGTCCAAGCTGTTAAAGTTTAAATTACATTCAGTAACTATACAAATTCAACATGCTAGTTCTAACCATTGAGACCGAAGAAAGGTCCATTGTATGGTATTCCGATTGCAGTTGCATACATCAAGAATGTTGATCAGCAAAATCTCCCCCAAAATCGCAGCTTTTGAATTTTTTTTTATTTATTAAACTTACTAGTTGTAAAGGTCTCCTGATGAGATTTTATTCCATAGTTGAACGTATGACCTAACATCACCCAGGTCAAACTAAGAAATCGAATACCATGAATGCACGAAACAGATCCGGGGGACGACTTCGCTTGTAGCAACCTTGGAACATTTGTATATAGCGAGAAACATACTAGACATCGGGCTATCAATGACTCTGAAACAAAACAAAAACAGAATGTCATCCAAACAACAAAAAATGGTGCATGTAACCAGCTCTGTTTTTAAATTAATATATTTTCAATACAACGTACGATGTAATAAAACACCATGCACCAGGTAGGAAGTTTAAGACTGATCATACTTGGCTTAAGGATTAAGAAAAACACCCAGATCAAACTACTTTAATCTCTTGGTCAGTAACAGGCGATATGATTGGTTTGGATATTAATAAATCTCTATACCAGGCATGTGTCAAAACGAAGTCTAAAAACATACCTTCTGTCGTTTTCTTTGTGCGTCCACCTTCTTCTACCGTCTGTATTTCAGTATGGTTACTATTCGGTGTTTCGCTTTCTTTCTGGTGGTTGACAGTGCTCCCTAATGGCAAGGATGTATCTCCATTTTTCTGGGGCGTGTATCCATTCTGTGAATCTGTGAAAATATGAGAAGTTTTTGTTGGTGTTGGTAGCGGATTTATAGCGCGGCCGATGGTTGCGCCAGAAATTATGTCCGTAATCAGGTACTACCCGAGTGAGTGTATTCGTCAGAGTTTACAATTCACTATCAGGGTTGATAATTACAAACAGTGTCTTCGGTAAAGTGGTTTTCAAGAACCACCAATAGAATAACAAAATAAATTTCAACACAATAAGCTATAGTTTTATAGTTAAAGCTAAACATTTACTTTTATATTGTTACATGTTGTGAGGTACAATACTGTGAATAATCATGCTAGTCGGGCACAAGACTAAGAATACTACTGCATACATCGTGCAACTAAACAAATGCTAATGCGTCTATGTTAATTCGACTAGTGTATTAATATATTGTACAAAGTATAGTTTTTTTTTCATATATAATATATAATCCGCAAAATAGGCAGTGCCGTAGTTGCTATATTATCAATAAACAGGTAAGACCATAAATACGAAAAATAAGACAAAGTACAGTAAAGGTCGTCACCTTGGATCAAAGGTATGAAATTATCATCTCATCAAATATATAATCTATATTTTTTTCTCCAAATGGCGTTCCTTATTTCACCATTAAGGGCCATTTTCGTGTAGCAGGTCACATTTGCTTGATAATCGGAAAAATCCCAAGACTGAACGTTGGTGTCGTTTAAATAATAATTACATTATACAGTTGGCTCATTACCAGGAACACATTTCATATGTAGATAATGTTAACTTCCACGGTCATATTTCATATAGAAATACATTAAATTCAGACCAAATGGCATAACTATTGAACGAAGAAAATCCATTCGAGGGTCCACTGCAATTCTATGGTAACTACATCAATTATCGAGGCACATACTATTGTTTTTCACTATGCCATCACGTCATATTATTATCAACACATTAACTAGACGGCGTGAAATATCATATTTATTTTGTTGTATCGGTACCGACAAGAATTCAATGTTGAATCTAGATAAGAATTTGATTTCCCAACGGCACACCGTCAGATGATTGGAAATATGAAACAGAAATATGAAATCTGACATACCGGTCTTGCAATGAATGGCAATCGCTTGTATCGGTGCGTCTTTTGGGACTATATCTACGTATTTATTGTCGGTAGATATAACTTGGAAATCACTTTGAACATTTGTAGGCGTCGCTGTTTGGTGGTAAGCATCGTAGACAGTGCCAAGTAACATTAGTAGACCAAACATGGAGACGACACACCTGAATATAAAAACGTATCGTATATAAACATATCATGACAACGGGATAGCAATTACAGACAATATAATTGATACGGAAAGAGCATTTATCACACATGGCATGAGACTGCGCGTTTTGCTATCGTATAACCCTGATTTATAAATTTAATATGCAGTTAAATTTATTTTTTAGCTATTTAAAGGGACTTAACTTCGTTTCGATGATACAAACATGTTTTGTATCTTCGTTTTAGTCACACAACTAGGTTTCACGAATACATTTAGTATTCTTACAACTTTCATTAAGATCAAAGGCGCTATTGATGAAAACTCTTGAACATGTTTACCGTATGTTAATTAGGTTACGGCTTTTCTCAGTATTTAAGCACTATAACGCTCTCACAACGTTACATTATATATTTTACTGCCTTAGTCACGCAATAGATTTTAGGGGTATTTAACTGATGTTATGCGATTATTTTTTCTTCCATATGAATACGTCCAGATTCGTATATAAATGCATTAGGTCGGTGGAGCCAAAACTGCGATTTTAAGAAAGCTTTTTGACAAATTTTGCAATTTATCAACTGCAGTTCATTCCCTTGAAGTATAAAATGGATTCATGTTACATCAAAAACATAGCACTACTCTTATATTCTACTACAAACAGATATGAAGGCAATAATAAGGACTCAAAAGACAAAAAAGAGAACTGCTATACCTCAGAAATGCATTTTCGTCCACGAGGAATAAATAGTATTACGTACATTGCAGCAATGGCTGAGTTATCTGACGTCACTTCCTTTTCTTCGTCACAATACGAATCTTCCAATTTTAGGTTAAGTCTTTTTAAAGGCTCTGTAAACAAAACATATATTAATATTATTAGTTTCACCCATTTTTAGTAAGATTGTTCCAGATTTGTACAGAAACATGACGAACTCAAGTATATTCCTATTTGATTCGCCATTTGAATGTAGCATATTAACCATGGTCGAGTGGTTAGTGCGTCCGCATTGGAAGCCGAAGGTTGAATGTTCGAATCTCGGGGGAAGTCAGGTTAGAACTGATGCGAACTATTGTTGAGCCGCCTACTAGTATTAAACTGTTGTTGCAAACGTTGTAATCTAGCGTTGATTCAAAGTCAATCAATTTCAACGATAACCTAAGCCCCTCCTAGTAATTTTACACATAAGATATAAAACTATCATACTTGCCTAGCTCAAAGAAACCTCTAGCATCGTTTTGATGGCAGGAATCAGGAACGCACAATCCCAAAGTCAAAGTATAGTACCGGGATAATTGACCCCAAGTCAACTTCAAATGAACACCGTGTGTATCCTAGGTAAATAGCAAAGTAATTAAAACGTATAGTGCCGGGATAATTGACGCAAGATGGATAAATACAAGTTGTGTAAAAATATGCGGATGGCTTGTACTATGTCTGACTCTTGCGTGTGTGGCTAGGCGCTGCTGCCGTAGCTGTGTGGCTTTGGTTTGTACCTTACTATGTATTTATATATGTATATAATGCCGTAACGGTCGTAACGCATATTATTAAGCCCGGTGCTATTGACGTTGTGTTTCTTTTTCTGCATGGTACTGGAACCAGCTCCAAAACAGTGAAAATAACAAAATGATAATTTTACTGTTATTTGTAACTGTTATTTTCACTGAAAAACACCGTCTTACATTGAAAGCAAATTATAATCGATTCAAATACAGAAGAAAATGTTCACAATTTAATGTGATGCTAATGATAAACTACATGCCCATAACTACAACACAAACAAAAATTGTAGCAAGAAGTTGTTGGTGGCAATAATGATTATTATCTTTATTTTATTATATAAATTATTTTATTCCCACGGAGAAAGATAACTATTTTAAAACACCGCTAAACGCCTGTAAAGTACATTTATAAATGTAGGTTACTAATTGAAAACGTAACAAATCCCACTCTGAATATTTCTATTAGATCTAGCTAATTTAATTGTTTGAAACAAATTCTTACCTCATGGAGCGAGTCAATCAAACTCTCTGGCATTGCTATATCTACGCGGCAAAATCTTGTGTTAAATTGTCGTGATTCGGTTTCGGTTTCAATGCTTGGTTTGATCATGTAACATTGGTCGTAAGAACCAGCGAAGTAGAAAGATCCTCGCTCAATACCTGGTAACATCTTTCCCTGCGCATCTAGCACTGAAAAAACAACAACAACAGAATAATAATAAAAAAGAATGGAATGGTATCCGAGTTGGTAACGATCTCAACTACCGATCCGGAAGTTCCTAAGATAGGAACTGGTTAGATACAGTTTCTCGCTTTCAAGTACTGATGCTATACTTCGAACATGTTAAAGTACCAAGGAGCGTACTCGGAAGGAACATGGCTTCATTACAGTACACTAACCTCTGTCTCCTCCCTCAAAACCAGGGGTCATTGGCCAATTAGACGGACACCAAATGTCCACATCCGACTGTCTTTGAACACCATAATATTTCAACACACAATCATGCCTTTGTAGGCTCTTCTGAATTAACGGTGTATTCGTCATTGTACTCGTGGATTTTAACAAATATGTGCCGACCCGTTACGATTATAATGTAATAATAGTGAAAACATCCAATACACCCAAAACTTCGGCATTATAATGACGATGGCATCCATATGGATGTGCAGTTAGGACAAAAATGACAGTGACGTCATCGTTATGTACCCAACAGATTAAAACAATTTCTTTAATAGGTAGAGTTTAGTTTGGTATTGAACTGTAAGTATAATCCTTTATACTTGTTTTACACCATAATGGTGCATTGTTCCACTGCGTCATTTGATTTTTATCCTAACTGGACTGTATCATCGGTTTATTACTTACTGTCTATCGCCCACGGTTTTCCCGCCAATAAACTATTGATTGAATCAGTGACGTCATTGTAACACGCGTTGCTGACGTGTTCACTTGCTTCATTGTGCATGCCCACACTTTCCATGTATGACGTCATTAGTGTTCTTATTAACGGCATTGGCTGAATCAGCGAGAGATAAGACGGAATGTCATTTCCTACGGTCTGATTATTTTTCTTAGCCTCAGACAACCCTGTTGTGATCTGTAAGTATAAAAACCCATGTTTTCCGAAAATAATGAAATCTCGCGAGATTTGGCTCGTTAAACGTTACATAATAAAACTCTCGTAAACTATCAGGCTTACCGCCATAAATTGTAGCGTAATAAATAAATGTAAGTAATTGGAACATAAAATGTGTCAACAATTGTTTTACAAGATGCGTCAATTTATGTAACCAAACAAACACATATATAACAACATTACTAAGTCTACTTAATGTGTCAGAAACTGTATGGAACCCATTTAATTCAGGCTGAATCTTTACAAGACTGCCACCCCCTCATTTTACTTCAACTTCATGTTCGAATATTATATCGATATTGTCGAGTCAATAAGAAGTACTAATGAGGGAACTATCCAATATGAAAGAATAGTGGATAATATCGTTAACTCAGTACACCCAGTTAAACCTAATTAAACATAGTTTACCTGACAGACGAACTAATGTTTACAACCGTTATCAATTAACTTTAAGAGATCGGAAATCATAAACTTAGTATGGATATTTAAAATAAATGGAAAGTTCCTGCTTATGATTTGCTAACTATCTTTTTCTTCCTGCTTGTTTCTGAATGGAATTAATTTGTCGAAAATAAGTTCATATTACATGTATGACACATCATTCGACGGTATCGAGCATGTGTCGAGAACGAGGCAATTCCATCGCCTTATCATGTTTTGTAACCTTGCATTGTTGATCGATGTAAAATCCCACATTTCGACACAGGCATATTCAGGAAATGGGGTCATTTAATTTTCTCATACATTCAGGGCATGACCTTGCCTAATCTACATAAATAGGAAATTACATCTATGAATATTTTGCCGAATCCATGACAAAAATCAATTACCTCCCCTGATCAAATTACAGTGCTTACTCTAGATGGACGTCATCATTTGCTGGTGAAAAGGTTAAACGTTCATTTAGTGAACGATTGTGCAGTATCCAAAGGATACAAATGAAATCCAGGACAATGTGTTTACTTCAGGGTTTATAAAATATATTATTAAAAACAAAATGATTTGTAATGAATATTGAATTTAGCTATGAGTGTACCACAGTGATGTTAATCCGTTGTTAATAAATGTTACAAACATGCCGAGGCCCACATGAAAGATTGGGTAACCAAATGTGTAGCCTTGTTACATAAAGTATCTACTTCCTTCTTGCTTGCTTGCTTACTTACTAGCATGCAATGGACCTTGGCAAAATGTATTTACCTGTTTAAAGACAACTGTTGCAATCTGACGTAACACAGGATTTTCTAGAATTGTCTTCATTATATTGTTTGTTCCAGAAGTATTATCTCCAACAGTAGTGTTTGTTGATGTACTGTTTGGACGACTCGGCTCCGGTGGCGGTTTTTGTGCAAGATTACGCATGCCTTAATTTGAAATAAAACAACAAAATCATTTAAGACAAGCTTAAAGTGTATAGAGCTATATTCTAACAGTCATTCAATGTCAAAATAATTACTTGCATCATATTTAGTATGATACTAGACTACCTTAATTGCAAATTAAAACTTTGGATGAGTTCCGTGTACTTTGATCCAATCGTCGAAAAATATACGATTCTAATAGTTTCATAGGGTGTTCTGGGACACTTTCGTATAAAAATGGACAGTTTGCATGTCCAATAAATCACAGAAAGAAATTCTGTTAAAACTGAAGCGAAAAATGATCTAATGGATATGAAACTATAATTGCTTTTCAGTTTTTGAAACAAAAAAAATATGTTCCGTTATAGTTCTATACACTTTAAATAACATAATTATACACAGTTCTCTAACAGTTACTGGTAGACAAGGTTGTTTGTAGGAATTTAAATATTTTTTAATTGTTTGGATATAGCAAAATGGGAACTATGATCTACTAATTGACAATCGGTTTCTTTTATAAAATTTAATATTTGTAACATTGGTTATTGGTAAAGTTGTTAAGAATAAATGCCAAATTCGTGTTTGAGCTGGTAGAATTTAACGCCAAAATATACAAACAGCGATTCGGTTTATACACAGGCCTAAGAAATTATATCACACTCAAACTTTTCCAATTTTCACCCATTCATAAGAGAAAAAGAATATTATACATAATGTATTGAACGAATGAAAACGTTGGGAAGGATAAACTGTAGTTTGTGATATAATGCCTTACTGTTCGATACATATGTATTGACTGTTTCAAAAGTATCTTAACGAAAGAGAGCTTCCAGAATTTTGTTTTCATTAATACCCTTTTCACATTTGCCCTACGAGCTCCGTACGAGTTGATTTTTCAGAACTCGCACGCCGTCCGTACGGAGCCCGTACGGATATCGAGACTCGTACGAGCGTCGTACGGATTTTCACAACTAGAGAACTCGGTGATCTGGTGAAAACTATACATTCTGTACAACTCGTACGAGATCCATACGAGCTGTGACCAGATGCAAATACCGTTAGGATTAAAACATTTCAGACTCGTACGAGTTGGTAAATCCGTACGGACATCGTACGATAATTATGACCGTAATATAAACGCTTAAATATTACCGTTTAGAAACATGTTCATCAGTGGGTTAACAGTGACTCCAGGTACTTCATCCGGCATACTCTCAGATTGATCGAGAAACGCCTTTATCTCTGGATAAGTCTGGTAAGACGTCGAAAAAAGTAAGAAAATATGCAATGGTCAGGAATACATACACTGAGCGGCAATGAAAACGAAACACTTTTTAAACTTGAATATTTCTGTAATCTGTCAACTTATAAACTTGAAATTTTGCATGCTTACATCGATATATATTATCTACTGATTTCAGCTTTTTCCGTGAAAATACTTTAAGAATCACTCGTCCATAGCGGAATAGCCTTAAACCGCATTTTCCCGCGTGCTGATAGGTGGCTAGAGATTTGCTCGCATATTGTGCGAGCATTTTGAAGAATATAGACGGATTAGTTGGAAAAACAAAATAACCAGTAGAAAACATGACGCGTATGCCAAGGACAGTCTCCGAAAGATCGGTCGTTATGCTAAATTGTGGGGTATCCGTACTAAAAATCAAAGTTTCGTTGATTTAAATTACCGAAGTCGTTATTTCTTTTATTTAATACAAGTTTGAATACATATACACCTGTTAAGAAAGCTAAAAATGATAGGATGTAAGAAAAATGTTCAAGTCAAGTGCGATAACTCTTGGATAATTATCCTCACTATATTAGATTAATCACCAAACTTTTACACTAAATTGTATTACATGGTATTACTGAACTAGTCTACATGCTCAAGTTATGTAGTTCATTAATATTTAGACGTAAATTGTGGTTTGAAAATTAAGCAAGCAATTCAAAAGCGCATTTTTCTCCATTTAATGCAATAATCAGTCTTAAAAGAATAGCTATAGCGTTCATGCAATTTATTTCCAGTTACAAATGGTGATACTTTCACCATCCTTGGGACAAATATATGGAAGGGAATTTCCGCCATATGTCTATTGATCCTAATTACATTCTTATTCGTGTTTCGTCATACATGTATCTATCTAGATTGCACTTCTATGTATGGTTATTGCAAGTTACTTGATGCAAACGCCATGCATTATGTTCTATGTATGGTTCGTCATAGTTGTATATTCTTATTTTGAATTTGTATGTATTCTATTTGCAAGTCTCTTATGGTTACTGCATTTTTCTTGGTGTAAATGCCATGCTTGGCTTTCTTATACATGCTTCGTCTTAGTGTTTGATTCAATATTGCACTTCCATGTATGTTTATTGCAAGTTACTTGATGCAAACGCCATGCATTATGTTCTATGTATGATTCGTCATAGTTGTATATTCTTATTTTGAATTTGTATGTATTCTATTTGCAAGTCTCTTATGGTTACTGCATTTCTTGGTGTAAATGCCATGCTTGGCTTTCTTATAGGCCTACATGCTTCGTCTTAGTGTTTGATTCAATATTGCATTTCTATGTATGCTAATTGATCTTTTGCATATGTATTATGCAATAGCGTAAGATGATTCAACTATCAATGAACTGCTATATGCATTGTAACAATCCAACTTAAATATCTTAAAGTTCCTACTTTATCTTATAGTAGTACAGTATGTATCTATGTGAGATTCTTTACTCTCTTCATGCAAAAGAATAATAAGAACGATAATACACAATTGTATAAAATTACATTTACATATTGCCCGGTTGCAGTAAGAACTTGAACGAAAGACAAATAGCATTTGAACGAAAACGTAGTTGTCATTATGACGCCAGGTGGCGCTGAAGAACGTTTAGGATTAATGACTTCTCCCTTTCGCTGTGTGTTTTTTACGATCGCATTATTCTCACGGCAGTTCCGGTTTTTTACAACAACAACAACAAGAAAGGCGGAGATTTACTGTTTTGCACCAGGTAATTGCCATTTTCGCCAATTTAAAGCAATTTAAAGCAATTCTCCTTACTCAGCATCTCTGGGCGGAAAAAATATGAGGGTCGACCCGGGGGACGGGATCCTCAAGATAGTGTTTGGTGCCCAACATAAGTTGCACCTATTTCGGATAAAACTTTAACCTTGCTATATTTCAATAACCAATGCATATATTGGATTGTGACTTTGCACTGGCCTTCCCTGCTATGTAATCAACCATGTTAGATAACTCTTGGTTGAATTTAATGCAAATTATGGCCCTTTTTGACTTAGAAAATCTGGTTAAAGTTTTGCATGCAAGTTACTTATTAGGCCATATCTCACATAGTACCCATGCTATGTCATTGAAACTTACAACACTTGCTTACCATCATTAGGGAATGGTACCGGTCAAGGGCAATAACTCTATTATGATTTTTATTGGAGTTATGCCCCTTTTATAACATAAAAATTTCTTGGTTAAAGTTTTACATGCAAGTTTTATTGAGACCATATCTTAGTTACTATCTATGATATTGCATTGAAACTTACAACACTTGTTTACCACCAACAATCAATGGTAGCGGTCAAGGGCAATAACTCTATTTTGATTTTATTTGAGTTATGCCCCTTTTTAACATAGAATTTTCTTGGTTAAAGTTTTACATGCAAGTTTTATTGAGACCATATCTTAGTTACTATCTATGATATTGCATTGCAACTTACAACACTTGTTTATCATCATTAGTCAATGGTACTGGTCAAGTGCAATAACCCTGTTTTGATTTTAATTGGAGTTATGCCCCTTTTTAACTTAGAATTTTTTTGGTTAAAGTTTTGCATGCAAATTTCATTCAGACCATATCTCAGCTACTATCCATGATACTGCATTGAAACTTATCACACTTGTTTCCCACCATCTGTCAATGGTACTAGTCAAGTGCAATAACTCCAGTTTGATTTAAATTGGAGTTATGCCCCTTTTACACTTAGACTTTTCTTGGTTAAAGTTTTACATGCAAGTTACATTCAGACCATATCTCACCTACTATCAATGGTTTTGCATTGAAACTTACAACACTTGCTTACCATCATTAGTCAGTGCTACCGGCCATGTGCAATAACTCTATCATGATTTAATTGGAGTTATGCCCCTTTTACACTTAGACTTTTCTTGGTTAAAGTTTTGCATGAAAGATACTATGAAGGTCATATTTCAACAACCAATGCATGTGTTGGATTATAACTTTACATTAGCTTTCTTTGCCATGTAGTCAACTAAGTAAGTAGCATAACTTTTGTTTCAATATAATACAAATTAAAATGGCCTGTTTTGAACTTTGATTTTTACTGACAAATGGCTGCAAATAGTCGAGCGCGCTGTCTAGTGACAGCTCTTGTTTTAAACACTATCAAAGCTTACAATTTTAAACTTGATACTTTTGTAGAATGTGATCACCAGCATCACCTACATCTATTGACATGGGGAGACAACCCTGGCATGCATTAAATAAGAGTTATTTCCCTTTTTTGACTTAGAAATTTGCTGAAAATGTCAATTTCTCAAACACTATCAAAGCTTTCAACTTAATGCACTTGTACAATGTGATTAATCTCCTGGTTAAATACTTCAGTTGAAATGAGGAGAAAACTCTGTCAAGCATGATTAAATATGAGTTAGTCCCCTTTTCTGTGTCAGGCACTTGAAATACTAGCAGGCACTGAGAAAAGTCGAGCGTGCTGTCTTATAGACAGCCCTTGTTTAAGAAATCACTAGGTTTTATTCACTTTCAGAAGAAAATGAGCAAGCAGCTTGAGGCGGCAGAATTTTTGAGGAAAGCTGCAGCAGCATTGGAAGTTCCTGGTAGTCATACAAGTACAACTACAAGTATTGCGAATCCTGTGACCACTGTCCGGTCTCTGTTTGCTCCATACAGCAGCAGATCAGCAAGCAGCAGGAATGCTAGTAGAGGCCGGACTGGGGGTATAAAGCACAATCCAGCCTCCTATTGGACACACAGATTCTGTGTGCTCTCCTCCACAACACAGGTAATAACTAACATTCTAATCTATTTTTACATATCAGGGGGGGTATATTTTTTTCTGAGAGCCACTCACCCAGTAGGACTAGTGACCTAAGAAAGTCACTTGCCCCTCTCCAACTTCCACTCAACCTACATTTTAGGGTGACAAAATTTTAACAGTTGATGGTAGGAATTGATATCAATTGTGCTGTGCTAAAAATATGATAAAATTGAAAACCCTCCTTAAATTATTGATATAATTTTGCAGTCTGCAAAATAAGCACTTGTCCGATTGCCCGGGACAAGTAATAATGCATTCAGACTTAAGTAATATTTCCAAGAATTTTGCATGGAATATATAGTAATATGATTCCATTTTTGTGATTCCAACAAGTAGTTTCAAATCCTAAATTTACAGACTGATTTTGTTGAAATGTTGATCATTGTTGATAGGGCACTAATTTACTACTGTACAAAGTAACTAAAATCATTTTGTTCTGGTGATCAATATGGTCTTGGCCTTGGGTACACCAATGTCTCAGTTACTTGATTCATATTTGATTTTCAGGATGTTGCTCCCACCCGGGAACAGAAGCACCACCTACACCTAGCTGGGTTGGGGGAAAAGAAAGTGACTTTTGTAAAGGATGAGAACACTGGTTCATTCAAAGCCAAGTTAGAAGAAAGTTTTCCGAAGTTGGTAGACTGTGGAGGGTTCGACCTCCTTCGGACGTCTTTTGGGAGCAGGGTTTCCTTAGAGACTATTCCGCAACCCTCAATGGGATTTAGTGCTGCCTATTTGTCCAACGAAACAGACTTGGGGCAGGCGCTATGCTACGTCCGCCCAATTCAACGGAATCTAGATGACTTTCCTGTAGATGCTGACGAGGTTAGTCTTCAGCATGCCTTCACAAACATAATGAAGGACAACCTTCCAATATACATGTATATATCTATATATAAAAACTAAAAAAACGACATCAGATGGATTTTAAAATCTATTTAACAACTTCTATAATTATATCTGCCAACCGGTTTTGGTTCTTCAGGACAGTTTGATTATATATATATATATATATATATAGAGAGAGCATTATAGAATGATTGATCGTTGATTATTGAAAATATTACATGCGTTGTCCTAAATGATATAACGGGAGGCAATAGCCAAATATATACTGACCACAAATGTTATACATGTTTTCTATACTCTGCAAAAAAGAAAGTACGGTACCCATCATACGTTTCGGAATATCTACTTGAAATTAGCACATATTTTGACTATTTTTAGCTCGACTTTTCAAAGAAATTTAATTGAGAACTTATACTGTGACTTGGACGTTTGCGTCTGCGTTGCAACATAGGGTTACAGTTTTTAACAAACTTGAATATCTTCATTTCCATCAAAGATATTCTAATCAAACATGGAATACCTGTTGACAATCACCACTCCCACCTTAATATGAAGTCTCGTAACCCTGGCTTTCCTAATTTTGGAATTATGCCCTTTTTATACCTAGAAAATAGCGAAAATCAAGGTTAAACATTTTTACATGAACAATATTACAACTATTATAACTACAACAACTTCAATACACTTTGAATTGCTACATTTGACCATTCCAATCCATATCTACCACCATCACCTGACCTCAGCTTGACCTTGACCTAATTTTTTGTTTTTAACTTAATTCAATTTGGCCCATTTCTAGGTTAAGAAAAGTGTAAAGTTTCGTGATTCAAGAACACTAGTATACTCATGCAACTATTTCCTGTAACCATTTCTCATCCACCACCATCACCTGACATCAGTGTGACCTTGACTTATGTAAGTTGGGCCTACTTCTTGGTAAAGAAAAGTGTAAAGTTTCTCGTCCTCCACCAATACTATCAACCAGAACACTTGGATACTCATGCAACTGCTAGTATTTCCTGTAACTATTCCTCATCCACCACCATCACCTCTAGACAGGGTTGGTAACTCAAATATTTTGTCAAAAATGTTTTGTCTTTTGGTCTTAAAACCTTTATTATACTATCTGTATTAAGCACTGAGAATAATCGAGCGCTCTGTTCCTCTGACAGCTCTTGTTAATGTTCATTGTCTTCAATATATTTCCAGAACAGTTGTGATGGTCAGATAGCAACTGAAGAATGCATCAACTGCAGAGATCATATACCGTTGTCTAAATTGCGAGACCATTTGCAGGACTGCAAGAGCAGTGTGAGTAAAATAGATCATTGTGAATACTTAAAAACCAATGTCATTTAAATGCCTCAAAATTTTCATAGCTGGCTGATACAAATGCAATGGGAGCCATTGCAGTACATTGACATCATCAGGTTGTGCATCTAACTTTAGTTACTCTTTACATGATTATGTAGCTATGTGTATGTTAACTCATTCAGCACTGGTGATGTCTGGACTTCGAGTCTGCTTTTGCAAATAAAGTGTACCCTGGTCCCTGATAAGAGAGATGAAGTAGGAGAAGTCTGATCAATGTAAACTTTACTTGCTTATTCATGACCTTAGAACAAACATTTTCTCTCTACAAAGACAAAAGATATGCATGTTGCTTATATTATTTCGGCATTTAAGCAAAGAAATATTCATATAATAGTCAATAGTCAAAGTTATGACCAAAATCAATTGGCCGTATTGTTATTTTTTTTGCAGAATAACTCCCAGCCTTCCAAGAGATTGAAGATGGATCGTCAAATGCCTGTCTGTGAGTTTGCATGCTTACAGGTATATATGGGTAAACCTTATTTACGAGGTATGTCCGGAAAGTTCGTGGACAATGTCGATTTTAGAAAAACTAGCGTTCTGACGATAATTTTAGGGGTTTCAATACTTCCGAATTATGTATTCTGCATTATTTTTCAAATTTACAAATGTGTATCAAGTGCGGATCCAGGATGTCCGACCATTTTCCCTGGTGGGGTCCAAGCCAAAATCTGCCGCCATTTCAGGTGGATTTGGCTTAAATTTCATAAAATTTGAAAATTCTAGGTGGGGTCCGGACCCCTCGGATCCCACCGCTGGATCCGCCCTTGTGTATCATTTAAAATTAATAAATTATTTACTTTGTTTCGAGTTAAGGATGTGACACCTGGGGCACTTCGAGAAAAGTTTGAAATGTATTAAATACAATTCAGTGTTTTGGTTAATTGCTTGACTAATATTTTTTCAACCCATTCAAGAAATGCATGTGTATATAAGTATGATTAAAGCATTATTTGTAGAAACAATTAACAGTATCATCACATCCATTAAAATTTTATGCGCGAAACTACAGAAGCACCCCAAAATTAATGTTGATAAAAATGACGTCAGTTAAACGTTATTGAATAATGGGGGACCTATGATCCATGCATTTTTCGAAAGTTTGGTCGAAAAATACAATTAAACATTTTCAAGGGAATATCTTAAAACCTACAGAATGCCTTTCACTTGCATAAAAATGACTCAAAAGATTACTGATATATCAGAATGCAGTATTCTAAAAAAATTGCCATGACCAATTCAAAACGCAGACGGAAGAGAACATGAAACAGACGTGAAATTGGTACTTCGGCTGTTTGTTGGGCCATTCTGCGACATTGCATAGAGGAAATTGATTGTTATACGTCAACTGTGCAGGGATACACTCAGACTGTATTTGAAATCAAACTTTAGAATAGCTGAATCAAACAATTGTCGATTAAACAAGCTTCTACTTGACCGACCACTAGCCCGACGTAAAGCTGATGACGTCATATTGACGTCGACACCTGCGCCGCATATAGCGAGTTGTGTGAGAGAAAATGTCTGACAAAAATAAAATATAAACACTAGAATCATTATTTTTTACTCACAAACTAATAAATGTTTAAATTTTAAGTTAATATACATATTTTCCATGTGAAGCTTTAAACTGTCCGTTATCTAGGGTTGTCTACGAACTTTACGGACATACCTCGTACTTTTATATCGGCATCTATGCCTTTAAAGATACTTGATATTCACCACTATGTCCTGTTTTCAGAGGTCTTATTAGCTCACCTGTCACTTTGTGACAAGGTGAGCTTTTGGGATACCAGGCGGTTCGTCGTCCATCGTCTGTCCATCGAATGTCAACAATTACTTGTAAGCACTCTACAGGTCTCATTGTTGGTTAGATCTTCACCAAACTTGGTCACAATGTGTATCTAGATGATATCTAGGTCATGCTCAAAATTAGGTCAACATGAAAACTACATCACAAGGTCAAATCATATAAAAACCTTGTAAACACTATAGAGGTCACATTTCCTGTTCAATCTTCACCAAACTTGGTCACAATGTATATCTAGATGATAGCTAGGTCAAGTTCTAAACTGGGTCACTTGACCTCGAAAACTAGGTCTGTCGTCATAAGGTCATACCATAGAGAAACCTTGTAAAGATTCTAGTAGAGGTCACAGTTCTTGTTCAATCTTCAAAAACTTTGTCACAATGTATATTTATATAATATCTAGGTCAAGATGGAATCTGGGTTGTGTGACCTTGAAAACTAGGTCAAAAGGTTAAATGATAGAAAAACCTTGTAAGCACTTTACAGGTCTCATTGTTGGTTGGATCTTCACCAAACTTGGTCACAATGTACATCTAGATAATATCTAGGCCAGTTTAGAACCTTGGTCACGTGACCTTGATAACTAGGTCACAAGGCAAAACCATAGAAAAACATTGTAAACACTCTAGAGGTCACATTTCTTGTTAAATCTTCACTAAACTTGGTAACAATGTATATCTAGACTGACGATATTTAGGTCAAGTTTGAAACTGGTTCATGCGACCTAGAAAACTAGGTCACGAGGTTAAAGCATAGAAAAACCTTGTAAACCCTTTAGATGTCTGGTCCGTTCTTCATCAACTTGGTCTCTATGTAAATGTGGATAATATCTAGGTCAAGTTCATATCGTGGTCACATGACCTTGAAAACTACATGTTTGTCACAATGTCAAAATCATAGAAAAACCTTTTAAACACTAAAGGTCACATTTTTGGTTTGATTTTCCCCAAACTTGTGCATTGTATATTTTGATAATACCTAGGTCAAGTTCGAATCTGGATTACATGACATTGAAAACTAGGTCACAATGTTAATGATAGAAAGACCTTCGTTCTTCATTTGACTTTGAAGACAGGTGAGGGACCAAAGGATCTACTGGTCCTCTTGTTGTATTTCTTCTTAGACATGTCAACTTTTAAAAATGGACTTGTTGAATATAAGGGCTCAAGCCCTTTATGTTAAAGACCTCTATTATTTGTCGTATTTTGACTAAAGGCATACTTACATGCTAGTCTATTGGCTTAGTGTGATTGTTAATTTCAATATTTAGGATAACAACGGCGTAAAAGATGTCACGTAAGTATATAGCAAGTTATATTGTATGGATGTTCAGTTTTTTTGTTTGTTTTTTTGATACCGAAGTATTGTATTGTTCAAAGTTACAGTTCCATGGTTTGTTAATTAGTTTGAACTATGACCTTATGCACCAGTCAATTGATTCCACTGAATACAGTAGACTCAGTCTAAACAGGATGAATATTGCGGGTGATTTTAAAGGTTTAACATAAGTGGTTGCTAAATGCAGGTCAACAGTGCTACAAACAGTTCCTGTAGGAGTTGTTTGTAGCACTGTTTACCTGTTTTGGGCAGCCTTTTGTAACAGAATTATATTTTGTTCAGGATTTTAGTTGTCCTGTTTTCAGAGGTTCTACAGAAAACTTGTCAGACATAGAAATTTCTGTCTCTTCTGTTGTTTTTTCTGACAATTACCTTCACACAGAATAAACATTGATATTGGTTAAGATATTCACTACCATCAAACTATGGGACCATCCTCTCATTGTGGATTATCCGAGTAAAGAATGTGTGTATTGACATCTTATTATTGCAGTGTTGCAGAGAATCAGCAGTGTCCTGTGTGTTTGGAGACATTTCCAGGCGACATGCTGGCAGTGCATGCCTCCTCATGTGGTGAGACTGTTGACGTGACATTACATGTCGATGAAGACAGAGATTCAAAGTAAGCATGATCGGAAAATGACTGCGACATTTGTATGTTCATTGACTATAAAAACAGAAGACTTTTAAGAGATGAAGATTGCTCTGTTTTAGGGTATAAGCTGGCGTAGTGTGGGTGTACATACAAATTTGGTTGGTAATTCAAATGTGTAAACAAATTGCTAAAAATTTAGACACAGTTTCACAGAAAAAATTTTGTACATAGACTTTAACTTCAGGGATATGTTGTTCAGGTTGTGTTTAAATGAACATCTCCATATTTTCATTAAATTCAACCTGAAGTTAATTTTTACAATGGACACACTTTCCATTTTTATGTCCCCCAGTCTATTGTTAGCTCACCTGTCACAAAGTGACAGGGTGAGCTATTGTGATCGTCTTTTGTCCGGCGTCTGTGCGTGCGTCCGTAAACTTTTCATTCAAACGACATCTCCTCCTAAACTCCTAGTCCAATTTTGAAATAACTTCACACAAATGATCCTTGGGTGGCCTTCTACCAAAATTGCTCAAAGAATTCCATTCCATGCAGAACTCTGGTTGCCATGGCAACCGAAAGGAAAAACTTAAGAAGTATTTTTCTCTGAAGCCATAAGGCCCAGAGCTTAGATATTTGGTATGTGGCTTTGCCTAGTGGACATCTACCATGATTGTTCAAATCATGACCCCGGGGTCAAATTGACCCCGCCCGGGTGGGTCACTTGATTTTACATAGGTTACTATTGCAAAACCGTAAACAATTGACTTAAATGACATCTCCTCCTAAACCCCTAGTCCAATTTTGAAATAACTTCACAAAAATGTTCCTTTGGTGGCCCTCTACCAAAATGCTCAAAGAATTCCATCAAATGTAGATGTCAAAATCCATTATTTAAGATTTACCACAACTCATGATGGGTGACAGGTCAAGGTCATCTGTCAAGGTCAAAATACATGTATATAGGACAAAATATATAGTGTAACTTTTTAACCATGTTGATAAAGATACTTCAGACAACTGAACATTTTGAGTGGTGACATGGGAAGGTCAAGGTCATCCATCGAAGACAAAGGTCAAATACTTTAACATTGGCCATCTAACTTCAACATTGATCATAACGTTTGAGCTGTTGCAGATAGCAAATTGATGTTTGGCATGCATATGTATCTTGTGGAGTCGCACATTTTGATGGCTGATATTTCAAGGTCAATGTCATCCTTCAAGATCAAAGGTCAAATTGGACATCAAAGCAGTAAGGGGGACATAGCGAGGTTTTACAAACGCATCCTGTTTCCTATATCTAACTCGGTTTGAACCTTGACAGCTCTTTAAATTAAAACATTTATTTATCAAATCTTCACCAAACTTTAAAGTATGTTCATGTGTCGAAAACATAGGCCAAGTTTATGGTAAAAGTTTACAGGATTATTCCTGATTTTCAGAGGCTGAAATCTGCCAATCTCTTTCATTTTTTCTATATAAAAAGTTGAAAATTTGAATTTTCAGGATTTTCAAAATTTTGAACTTTTACCCCTGAAGTTAACTTTATGCACATACGATGGTGGACGATAAAAGTCTACCTTTGCACTTTGTGTCAGGTGAGCTTAGAATGGGACAAAACTCAACCAAATGCAGAAAGTCAAAAGAGGAGTGAGAATGTTCTACAGTTAAAATATTGTTTAACAAGTACTCGATGAACTTTTTTGGTTACAGAACTCTTGATGAAGCACTTGGACAAGTCTTCGACACCTTCTCATCCACATGGGAGATTGCTGTCATCAGGAGACATTTCCGGAAAACATCAATGGAACAGTTGGATGACGGCTGTGAAGAGGACTGGGGAAAAAAACTAAAGATCCGATTTATCGGTGAAGAGGGTATTGATGAAGGTGGACTGTCTCGTGAATTTTTCACAATGTTATTTCGTGAAAGCCAAGTATTTGAGGACAGTCTGTTTAGTGCCGATGCTGACTTGTTGAGCAAACAACATTACAAACTTATGGGCAAGGTAACAGCAATGGCATTGCTGTCTGGTCATCCAGGTCCAAGATGTCTTGAGCAGCATCTGGTCGACTTCATCGTTTTGGGGAAATCGCCAGATATGTCCAGATTATGTACAGATGTCATAAAAAGACAAGATGTGATGCATGCCATTGAGCAGGTAAAGGACTCTACCAGGATAGTTGAAATGTGCTACTGAAAATAGTGGCGAGTCCAAAGTCTGAGCTTGGAACTGCACAATTTTCTGTATCCCTGAATGTCTCATCCACTGAGGTTTACAAATTATGATGCATGAAAAGATGTTATCATCTTTCAAATTATTAAATAGTAAGCTTAAAAAAGTTAAAATGACACATTTAAATTGTCAGTGAAAGAGTGAATCTTTGATTTAAAATAATTGATATATTTAAACACCATTAAAAGAATTTCATAACCATGTGACTAATATTTTTGAAAACCCGTCCATTAAAAAGATTTCTAGTTCATGTTCTAAACTCATTCAACCCTGAATATTCAAAGAAAAATTGATATTTCAAGAATATTTATTATATTTGTAACCTTTTAATGTTTTGCATTGGCACAAATGAAAATTTTTAATCCAAGATAATGCATAAGCAAATAAAGTGTACCCTGATCAGAAAGCTCTACTGTCTGATCAGGGTAGACTTTATTTGCAAATGACGTCTCAATGTGTCACCAGGGCTGAATGGTTTAAATTTTGTATCTAGCTTTAACCATTGTGCCTGTGCCTTCTCCCTGCCAATTTTAGCACAAGGTACGGGATTATCGTACAAAAAATAATATAAATATTACAAAATCTTAGTGTCACAATAATGGTTTGAAAGAGGCAGTAGTTAATCAGGTATTACATATTGTTTTCAGATACAAAAGGTCTCGGACCAAAGTGAAGGTGATGTGAATGTGGAGCATGTCGACCTACTTGACCAAGTGAACTTTAGAAGGCGTGTAACCAAGAGCAACAAAGAAGAAGCGGTGGAGGCTATCAAGGCCCATTTTCTGATGTATCGCTGTTTGCCAGGGCTTTTACAATATATGGAAGGTAACAAAGTTTGCTCCATAGTCGGCAGAAATTTTTTTTTAAAAGCAATGGGATTCTTTGTAAATTTTAGGTCAAATTTTGAAGAAAAAAAAACAAGGTATTGTGGTCACTTGGCCCATTTTCAGCATTTATTTTGTGTCTAGCATGTTATTTATGCGTTTATATTCCCCTCTGGCAACTACATGTATGTTGTGGAGGGCATATAGTAATTGGCTTGTGCGTCTGTCTGTAACAAGTTTGACCCAAATGGACAGTTTGATTTAGCATCAATACTGCTTGTTACAAAGCCTTTAAAGTTGCATGGATTGATATTGTTAGTGATTACTCTTAACCCACCCATATGACACCTGACCTCATTTTGAGCTTGATATTTACCTATTTTTGGACTTGGACTATTAATAGATTGAATAATATGGGAGCAGATAGGTAAAACTCACTGAGCCAAACCAAATATTTAGTGATGGTTTTCATTTTACACAGGGTTGAAAGTAAATAGTGTCCTAGATATTTTGAAAAAGTATCCTGAGTCAAAGAAGTACTTCATCAAGCCTTCAGGCTCTCTATCAGCAAGTGAGGTGATGGGTATGTACTCGTCCTCCTTCTCCAAAAACGACGATGAGAAGTCGGATGAAGAGATGGTGATTTACAACATGCACCAATTCCTCAAGAATGTTGAACGTAAGTACATTTTAGATTAGAAAGAAATTGTAGAAAAAGGCTGTAATCTGTCATGAACCGACTCAATAAAACCGAGTCAGCAATTTTTAGCTCACCTGTCACATAGTGACAAGGTGAGCTTTTGTGATGGCCTTTTGTCCGTTGTCTGTCAGACGTCAACATTTGCACGTAAACACTCTGCAGGTCACATTATTTGTCAGATCCTCACCTAACTTGGTCACAATGTTTATCTAGGTGATATCTACGTCAAGTTTGAATCTGGGTCATGTGGGGTCAAATACTAGGTCACTAGATCAAATAGAAGAAAAAGCTTGTAAACACTCCAGAGGTCTCTTCATGAAACTTGGTCAAAATGTTCATCTTGATGATCTTCAAGTCAAGTTTGAATCTGGGTCATGTAGGGTCAAAAACTAGGTCAAATAGAGGAAAAAGCTTGTAAACAGCCTAGAGGCCACATTTTTGCTTCAATCTTCATGAAACTTTTTCAAAATGTTCATCTTGATGATGGTCAGGTCAAGTTTGAATCTGGGTCATGTGGGGTCAAATACTAGGTCACTAGATCAAATAGAAGAAAAAGCTTGTAAACACTCCAGAGGTCTCTTCATGAAACTTGGTCAAAATGTTCATCTTGATGATCTTCAAGTCAAGTTTGAATCTGGGTCATGTAGGGTCAAAAACTAGGTCAAATAGAGGAAAAAGCTTGTAAACAGCCTAGAGGCCACATTTTTGCTTCAATCTTCATGAAACTTTTTCAAAATGTTCATCTTGATGATGGTCAGGTCAAGCTTGAATCTGGGTCATGTGGGGTCAAAAACTAGGCCACTAGGTCAAATAGAGTAAAAAGTTTGAAAACAGTCTAGAAGCCATATTGTTGCTTCAATCTTCATGAAACTTTGTCAAAATGTTCAAATTGATGATCTTCTGGTCAAGTTTGAAACTGGGTCATGTGGGGTCAAGAACTAGGTGACTAGGTCAAATAGAGGAAAAAGCTTTTAAACAGTCTTGAAGCCACATGTTTGCTTCAATCTTCATGAAACTTAATCAAAATGTTTATCTTGATCATCTTCGTGTAAAGTTTGAATCTGGGTCATGTGAGGTCAAAAACTAGGTCTCCAGGTCAAATCATACTAAAACCTTGGTAGCGCTGCAGAGGTCACAATTTTTAGCTCTCATAATAAAATTCTAGGTCATGTTTGTAAAAAAGTAGGTCACTATTTAGATCAAGTAATGGTCATTGGAAATAACTTCGTTAAATTATGGAAATAACTTGCGTAACCTTTCAGAACTAGTGAGCTATTAAGGAACTCTGGTCCTCTTGTTTCCTTTATGTTTGGTTTGGTTGCTCTCAAGGGATCAAACTTTTACAGATTTTTTTTAAGTGTTATGCTTGTACATGTACAGTAAAAACTCTGAAAACTGGACTATAAAAAGTCTGTCTTTAGCTCGACTATTTAAAGAATAGTCCAGCTATTGTTATCACCCATTTGTCCGCGTTGCAGATACTAACGTAGCACATATCTCAACAACTATCAAAGCTAAAGGGATTTTACAATACCTTCACACCAGTGTTAAATGATTCAAGGTGATGTGCAGCTCTTTTATATGCGGTGGCTGGGGGAGACATACGTTTTTGTGTCAAAAACCCATTCTAGTATTGAATAGAAAATGTTAACCAGAATGTTAAAGTTTTTCATTGTCAAGCATTTTCAAATGTCTAACAAGGCATTGCTTTCAATCATAGTATACTTGTTCACCATCATCAACACTTAACGCTATCAAGGTCCTGGAACATTATCCTCCAAAGGACTTAGGAAATCTCAATTTAACTATCCAGCTCTGAGAATAGTCGAGCGTGCTGTTCTACTAACTGCTCTTGTTTTACATATTTTGACAAGCAAGTTACTGATACCGGTATATATTATAGCATGCTAGAATTGCAGAACGCTCCTATAAGCGTTTTATGCAATCCTAGCATGTTGCATTTTAGTACCTTTCTGTCAAGCATATGTAAAAAACTGCATTTTAAATCGTCATGTTTAGAAAAAGTTGACAGAACTTCTTTCACTTGGCAATTTTTCAGACACTGCCCCCATAAATACCATGCACAATTTACGTAATACATGTATACCAATTGAACCATAACTATTTCAACAAATGATACAATATCTTTTCTCTCTATCTTTATTTCAGGAGGGCGTGTAACAACGGTGCACATAGACATCTATGCTGAGGATACACAGGAGGATACAAAGGAGGTGACGGTTACAATGGAGCAGGTATTCCAATCCCTCACTGGCTGTGCACATGCACCATCAAATCTGGCAGGAAGCATATATTTCGACCATCTAAGCGCAGTGCTGAGCAGTGTCAATACCTGCGTGCCTTCCATAAACTTTTCCAGTATAAAGGACCTTCGCACGTACAAAACGATGGAAGCCCATATGCTTCACATTATCTTTGGTACTTTGGGATTTGGTATTGTATGATATGAAATGAAATGGATGTAAAGAAGTTGTTCGAATAAGGTCACATCTTGTTTTGTATGGGAACACAGATTAAATATTTAGTGACATGTTAAATGTTAATGTGTTAAAAGGTGTAAGCTGCTCGTAATAGTTATTATTGTACATGAGGTCTATAAAAACTGTTTGTTTCCTGTAGCAATCTTTGGTTGGTAGGTATGGGAATAAAGGAAAATAAATATGTAAGATCATTTTTTGTCATAGATGCATTGTTTTAGATAAACTTGCTAAAACAAGCTGCTTTGTTGCAGTAAAATATCAATTATTGCCATTTTAATCAGGATTGGCTGTTTAAAGATCACCTGCACTATTGGGATGACCACTCGTCCTTAGTCTGTAGTTCGTAAACTTTTCCTTGTAAACACTCTAGAGGTCACATTACTGATCCAATCTCCACCAAACTTGGTCACAATGTATACTAGACGATACCTAGTTCAAGTTTAAATCTCAGTCACGTGACCTTGAAAACAAGGAAGATCAGATAATAGATAATCGTGTGAACACTCTAGACGTCACATTTCTGGTCAGATCGTCACCAAACTCTGTCATTTTGTATGTATATCTTGATGATATCTAGGTAAAGTGTGAATCTGGGTCACGTGACCTTGAAACAAGGTCACAAGGTCAAATGATAGAAAAACCTTGCTAACACTATAGTGGTCACATTTCTGGTGTGATATTCACCAAACTTGATCATAATATATAATTGAGCCGCTACACGAAAATAAAAAATTGTGGGTTTTGCGACCAGCATGGATTCAGACCAGCCTGCACATCCGCGCAGTCTGATCAGGATCCATACTGTTCGCTTTTAGAGCCTATTAATGTTGAAGAAACTGTCAGCGAACAGTATGGATCCTGATCAGAATGTGCGGATGCGCAGGCTGATCTGTCTCCATGCTGGTCACAAAACCCACAATGTTGGTTTTTACATGAAGCGGCTCAAATTATCTTGATATCTAGATCAAGTTCAAATCCATGTGATCTTCACTAAACTTTATCAAAATGTATGACTCGATGATATCTAGATGAAGTTCGATTCTGGGTCACATGTCTCTGAAAACTAGGTCACAAGGTCAACTCTTAGAAAACCTTGTAAACACTATGTCACACTTCTGGTATGATCTTCACCAAACAAGATGATATCTAGGTCAAGTTTGAATCTGGATCAATGGACCTTGAAAACTAGGTCACAGTCATATTATAGAAAAATAAATAAGAACATTGGGAGAGGGTAGGGTTGAAGAGGTAGGGTCGGTCTGATTACAGGAAACAAACATATTTTTAAGGCCGGATACTAGTATTTGACATGAAACTGATATGGCTATGGGATAATAGAAAGGAAGAAATATGTACCGGAAACTACTTTATTAAAGAAAGAAATATGACATGGTTTTGGTTTTCTCTTGTTGCTGGAAATCATATTAATCATCAATTGGTCAAAATGACCATAGTTAATTTCTTCTCACTGTACCATTTGGACAATGGCATAGTTAACACCACATCATATCAGTACACAGGAATGTCAACTTAAATGCTGCTATTCAGAACTTCAAGGCAGTCTCTGTACATATCTATCCCAAAGTTGGATGGTTGCCTTGAAATAATATTTCTAACTTGGTCTATTACACTTTCCGGAAATTCTGGCATTTCTGGAACATTCACGGCGTCGATCTCGGGGACACCTCCCACATCAGTTTCCACACCATACTGGTTCACCTATAAAAGTCATACATGTATATGAGAATGGTACTGTAACAACAGCTGTCAATGAAGCACTTTGCTTGTCTTAAATTCTTGAAGCTGCTTAAAGGTAAAAATTTAAGTGTGCCTCTTAATGCATTAATCCTTCGATGGGTGTGTAAAAATGTTTATTCTTGGGTCATGGATAGGCAAAACAAGGATACCCTGATCAGACATCTCCTGTAGGAGCTGTAGATGTCTGATCAGGGTATACTTTATTTGCAAATAAGGACTAAAGTCGTTCAGGGCTGAAT
Source organism: Spisula subtruncata (assembly GCA_963678985.1). Lineage (NCBI taxonomy): Eukaryota > Metazoa > Mollusca > Bivalvia > Venerida > Mactridae > Spisula > Spisula subtruncata. The sequence continues at coordinate 44,943,940 of OY787669.1, read as the reverse complement.
GGGTTGTCTGTTATCTGGTATGTCCATAAACAAGTGGACTAGACATGACTCCAACACCTTTTGTGTTGAGAATTGAATACCGCTTAATCCGGTGCTAGGGGGCGTTGGAGATGTTGCACTTACCAGTATCTCTCATGAACCGACTCAATAAAACCGAGTCAGCAATTTTTAGCTTTTAATGTTTGGTTTGGTTGCTCTTGAGGGATCAACTTTATCCAGGTTTCTTCACTTATACAACTTAAATGAGTCCGAGGTCAAGGTCTTTGGGATCAAAATTTTTATATGGATAAAAAGGTCTTGTCCCAATACATATTATGTGCCAAATATGAAGGCTGAAGCTGAAAGGGTGTTGTATCTATACATATTAAGACAAAAGATCCTGCATCCCCTGGTGGTTATGGTTGTGTTTAGATATCAACATGAATGGAACAAATGACAGCTATACAGTACCTCTGTTTCAGACATGTCATCTGCATGTACTTGTCCATTTACCCAAAGCTGGAGAGGGCTTTGATTGTGTTCTGTCCTGAGAGGCCGTCTCTGGAGTGCAGCCATGAATCTGTCTAATTGGTGCTGAATCAATGGAATGTAGACCAGATGAAGGACCTGAAGATGGAGCTCGTTCTCCATTTGCAGTAAACCTTGGTCCTCTAGGAAGTAAAAGAGGCCATAGTATAGGCTGGTGACACCAGCCCAAATCTCCCTCCAAAGCCTTTCTATCCTGAAAGAAGTAAAATATGCAGCTTTACGAAAACCTTCTGAAGGTAAATTATTCATGCATGTTATACACATTTTGGACTTAAAATTGCCATGGAAATTTTGTTGTCAGTAGAACTGGCAATATGGCAAATTTTATGTGGGAGCCCGGATAGCTCAGTCGGTAGAGCCTACGTCTTCTAAGCGAGAGGTTCTACGTTTGAGAACCGCGCTGGGGCATATTTTATTTTTCTGACCATGAGAAAGTGGCACAAAAATGACAAACCATGACTGGTTTTTAAAGATAATGTTGACTTTCCTCTACAGACAAACATGTATAACAGAAGTCATGGGACAACCACATGTGCATACGCATCACTATGCGGTCACATTGTTTGTACATGTACAACGTCACCTCTATTCTCAACTTGTACATCACTCATAACCATGCTTGTAATAGATGTATGAGCCGTGTCACGGGAAAACCAACATTGTGTGTTTTGTGACAAGCATGGAGACAGACCAGCCTGCGCATCCGCACATTCTGATCAGGATCCATACTGTTCGCTGACAGTTTCTTCAACATTAATAGGCGCTAAAAGCGAACAGTATGGATCCAGATCAGACTGCGCGTTAAATCCATGCTGGTCGCTTAACCAGATTGTTGGTTTTCTCATGTCACAACTGATATATGTAAGTATCGCAGATTGTGGTGGAATGTACTACCGTTGGGTGTATGGCATTATGTTTATTTTCATCTTATATATAAAAATTGAATTTCAGTGGCTATATGTGTTTGTCCCAGTGACGTATATTACCAAAAGGAAAACAGAACTCTCAAGTGTGGGTCCAAACTATACATAGTATTGATATTTAGGTACCTTTAAGTGTTTAAGTCATTTATTAAACAAATAATTATTTCTTTACCTAGAAACTTGGATTATTTGTTTTTAGAACAAAAAAAAATATATTTTTTATTTTCCATTGGGTGGGTTCCTGAACCCAACCTCCCCCGCCCCCTGGATCTGTGCAGGCTGTAGCTTACTTAACAAAAACTTAACCTTGGAGACAAGGTACCGAATGGTGCTTATTTTCACAACATTCATGACATTTGATCCCAAAATTCATTCATATAAGTGTTCAACAAACAAGAGAGGTTCGTAAAACCGCGCGCTCGACTTTTCTCAGTGCTTGATAGTAGTTCAAGTGCCTGACACAGCTTAGGGGAATAACTCGTATTTAATGCTTGATAAAGTTTTCTCCTCATGTCAAATTAAGTAAGTCATCACATTGTACAAATGCATTGAGATTCAAGTTGAAAGCTTTGATAGTGTTTGAGAAATTGACATTTTCCGCAAATTTCTAAGTCGAAAAAGGGAAATAACTCTTATTTAATGCTTGACAGAGATGTCTCCCCATGTCAATAGAAGTAGATCACATTCTACAAGAGAATCAAGTTTAAAGTTGAAAGCTTTGACAATGTTTGATAAAATTAAGTTTAGGTGTAAAATTTGCCACTATTTCTATGTACTAAGTCGAAACAAGGGCAGATAATAACTCCATAAATATAGGTCACAGGGTTACGAGACTTGTCGGTATGGACTCCCCTTGTGATGGTGAATAGCTATCTTGAGTTTCAAGTGGATACCTTTGAAAGTCTTTGAGAAAATGACACCCACAAAAACCTTAACCAACGCACACGCAAACGCTGACACAGATGATCACGTCGTAAAATAGCTCAACTTTTTTTCTTCGAAAAGTCAAGCTAAAATATATACCTTTGATTATGAACACTTCTTCCAGCAATGAATGGTTTGGTGTCAGCTCCTCTGCGTCTGAGCATATATTCTGCAACACGTACATTCTCTCCACCCTTGTCTGACCTCACTCTCAAAGGCAATCCATATTTATCTGTTGCATCAACAAACGCCTCAAGAACTGTTTCTGCTTTATTATTGTTGCTTACTTTTAAGAAGACTGGCATTCTTGAAAACCCATCAATGCCACCATGTATTACCAAACGCCATCTGAAATACAATAAAGAAACTTTTATCATGATGGAATTATTTGAATATAACCCTATCCATAACTCAGTTACAGAGCGGAAGGGAATTTGTGGATGGACAGACAGATCCACATGCCATAACATTATACGTACCTTTGGGTGTATAGAATGTTAGTAGGTATGGCACTAAAAATTGCAATGACTTCCGGTAAAAAAAAACCAGAATACATAAAACAGTCATTTTTCATAATTGTTTTAAACCTGCAAACAATATAACTCAGTGAAATTTAATCCAAATGAAAAATGCTTCAAGCATGCACATCTAGGCTTACTACCTTCTGATCACTATCTACTACCAGTAATCATTACTGTGAGGTTTCATTGAAATCCTGTCAGTAGTTGCTCATTTGCCTATTGTATATACTATATAAAAGCAAAGGGCTATAACTCAGTGAAAATTAAATCAAATGAAAAATGGTTCAAGCATGCACAGCTAGGCTTACTACTGATCACTACTGTCAAGTTTCATTGAAATCCTGTCAGTAGTTGCTGAGAAATTGTCCGGACAAAATTTGCCTATTGTATATACTCTATAAAAACAAAGGGCTATAACTCAGTGAAAATTAATCCAAATGCAAAATGGTTCAAGCATGCACAACTAGGCTTACTTCTGATCACTTCTGTGAATTTTCCTTGCCTATTGTATAATGTATATACTGTAAAAAAACAAAGGGCAAAAATTCTGTGAAAATTAATCCAAATGAAAAATTATTTAAGCATGCACAACTAAACTTACTACTGATCACTTCTGTGAAGTTTCATTTGAATCCTGCCAGAAGTTGGTGAGAAATTGTCCGGACAAATTGTGTCTACAGACGCACGGACGGACCGGCCACCGACAAGCCTGAATCCAATATAGCCCCCATATATTTCATAATTATATGGGGGTATAATAATTTTGTCCGATGTCAGACTGACCATACAATGAACAGCACACTTTGCATTCAGAACAGCCCTAGATTTGCTACCGAGGCACACTTCAGCAATTTTTAAACAATGTATTCATTAATGTATGAACTGCAACAGGTTGCATGCAAAGTTTAATTTGCACGCAACCCGTTGTTCAAACCTCAATGTATACGTTGTGGAGAAATTAGTTTCTTAAATATGTACCTAATCAATTTATGGTTGCCATCTATATGCCAGAGGGCTTGAGGCCCTGCTACACAATAACTCCTTCTCTGCACCCTGCACGTTGTTAGGAATAGTCTCCGAAAGAGAACACCTTCAGGGTCGATAAGCCGCAAAATTTGCTGAATCCTCTTCTCTTGCACACGTATTCCTTCACCTTTTAGAATGCCTTGGATTGTTCTGTATCCAACCATTGGGAAAGAGCTGACAACAGTTAATATTTTTTTCTCTAGCTCATCGTCAGAGATGGAGCTGTAAGTGGATCTAATTTGGAGGTTGTATTCCTGTAGGCGTCTTTCGATGGTACGGGTGCTTACATTAAATATCTCAGCAATTTGTTTAGTTTTAAAATTGCACTGAACATAGTATTCCAATGAATCTTCAGGTATATCAAATGCTGGGCGACCCATTTTACCAGTATGTCTTGGCGGCACAGACTGCACCGTTCTTTCAGGACTAGTTTCAGTAGTTTCAGACTGAATATTTGCGAGAGCAGATTCAAAGAAGTCAAGTGCTCCATTCACATCCACTATCTGAGAAAGCTGTACCAACATAGAGGATATGGTCTCCAATTCAATTTCTATATCATAGAATCTGTTATTCTGCAACTTGTTCGCAACCGAATGCAATTTTCTGGCAGCCAGCTGTTTCATCTCCTCAGCTGCCATTAGTATTAATGTTCTGGTAGATTCCTACTTTACTTTTCAGGCATTATTAGCAAGGTATGGCGTATAAAATACAGAGAATAAGATTGATAATATACTCGTACATGTTCCATTTATCCTTCGCTTACAACACAGTAAATACATGTACACAGTAACACTGATTAGGAACTTTGGTCTTGGTAGTGGAAGCAAGGGTCACACATTCAACATTAAAGTCCAAATCAGTATTGGAGTGGTAGGATCCAGGATTCTTAAACAATGGGTCCAAGGACCTTTGGATATCGTCTTCATGCCTGAAAAGAATGAACAAAGGGGAATATGTTATTTTGTAGCATACCAAAAAGTGAAATCTGCCCCGAGTATGCATAAAATATCTGAGGAACTGCTTTGTAAATTATGTTGAACTACAGCTACTTTTGAGAATAGCATATGTCTCCCACAACTTCTCAATCATATGAAACATAGCTGAAAGTTTCATGCTTGACATAGATAATCATTGAGATAAACACTATGACCAAGTTTGATGAATTTCTGACCAAAATTGTAATTACTAGAGTGCAGACATGCTTTTTCCATTGACCTAGTGACCTAGTTTTAAGAGTCACTTTATCCAAATTCAAACTTGACCAAGGTATCAATAAGATAAACAATCAGACCAAGTTTGATAAAGATCGGACAAAAATTATAACCGCTAGAGTGAGATCATGTTTTTTTCTGATATTTGACCCAGCATGCCCAGTGATCTTGTTTTTAAAGTTACATAAACAAGATTGCAACTTGGCCGAATTATCATTAGAATGAACATTCTGACCAAGTTTGATAAAGATCGGTCCAAAACTGTGACATCTAGAGTGCGGACATGCTTTTTCTATCATTTGACACATAACTCGGGTTCTAACTTGACCCAGGAATCATTAAGATAAACATTCTGACCAAGTTTGATGAAGATAAGACCAAAATTGTAACCGCTAGGGTGTGGATGTGCTTTTTCTACTATTTCACGTAGTTTTAAGAGTCACATTACCAAGATTTGAAACTGACATAGGTTTCACTGGATAAAAAATTTGGTGACATTTGGTGGTAATCAGACCAAATTTGTGACCGCTAGAGTGTGGACATGTTTTCTCTATCATTTGACCGAGTGACCTAATTTTTAATATTATGAGACCCATACTCAAACTTGACCTAGGTATTATTAAGATAAGCATTCTGACAAAATTTAACAAGAAATATCACTGAATGTGATGAATACCCCCAGAAACTGCTTGACACAGTCAGCTATGCACAACTAGACTTAAAATTGATCTGACCAATGTGTGCCGACGATATGCACAACTAGACTTGGTACTGATCATTCATACAAGGTTTCGTTAAAATCTGACCATTGGTAACAGAGAAATAGCACAGACAAAATATTTAAGTGTAAAAAACAAAGGGCCACAACTCCCTTAAAATTCATCCGACCAATGTGTGCCGACGATATGCACAACTAGACTTGGTACTGATCATTTATACAAAGTTTCGTTAAATCAGACCAATGGTTACAGAGAAATAGCGTGGACAAAATATTTAAGTGTAAAAAAAATTAAGGGCCAGAACTACCTTAAAATTTGTCCGACCAGTGTGTGCCGACAATATGCACAACTAGACTTGGTACTGATAACTCATGCAAAGTTTCTTTGAATTCAGACCAATTGTTACTGAGAAATAGTGCGGACAAATTTTTTAAGTGTAAAAAAATAAAGGGCCATACCTACCTTAAAATTTGTCCGACCAGCGTGTGCCGACAATATGCACAACTAGACTTGGTACTGATAACTCATGCAAAGTTTCGTTGAAATCAGACCAATGGTTACAGAAAAATAGCGCGGACAAAATTTGTACGGACCAACCGACGGACCAACAGACCAACCAACCTCAAGCATGACTCCAATATAGCCCCATATACTATGTATCTGGGGGTATAATGAAGATCAGACCTAAATTGTGACCGCTAGAGTGTAAAAATGCTTTTTTTACTATTTGATCTTGTAACCTAGTTTGGAGAGTTACATTACCAATCCTTCCATCAATGCTATATTCTTATTCATTGACCCTGAAAACCTATGTTTAAGTTCAGTACATTCAATATCCGGACATGTTTTATATGATTATGCATAGAAAACGATTGTATGGTAATGGCAGACCTAATTTAAATTCCCTAAAGAAGTCAAGCTGTGATCAAACGGATTTCTAATATGGACACTCTATACAAAGGGAGCGGGTATTACAAAACACTTAATCGGGAAAATGAATATGTGTTACAGGCATTACAACCTGTTTTGTAACATTAATTTTGAGATTGATCTCTTGATCTCTTGAGCCGTTTTTGCACTAATTTAGAAAAGTGAATTGCATTTGACGAGGTCAATACAGGGTTTTTGTTGTAAAAACCTATCTGCCTGTATTACCGTACACTTCTTGTAAGTCAGACCACATGTGATTCTATTTCCGTTCAAATATTTTATAGCATATACAGTTCCAATGTTAGAGAGCTGTGACCAACCGTACACCATGGTAGAGCATACATGAGTCTGTATAAATAGCTGTGACCAACCGTACACCATGGCAGAACATATACGAGTCTGTTTAGATAGCCGTGACCAACTGTACACCTAGTCAAACCATTTCGACGCAATCTATATATTTAAAGCAGCCACTTGCAGACAGCTTCTCTGTCTACTGTACACCATGGTAGAACATAAATCATAACATGAGTCTGTATAGATAGCCATGACCAACCGTACATCATGGTAGAACATACATCAGTCTGTATAGATAGCTTTGACCAACTGTACACCATGGTAGAACATTCTCGAGTCTGTATATATATAGATAGAGAGGGACATTACTGAGAAGAATTACAAAGTTTCACATGCCCGAAGAAGAAACTTTCGAGATGGCTCCAGCGGGAATCGAACCTCGGACCTCCCGTGTCTGAAGCGGGCGCTCTACCACTGAGCCAACTCGTCTTCTCAGTATGTTGTATATCCTGTATGTTTTGAGGTTTTGCAGACCCAAAAGTAAAAATGACCAACCATCCCTGGGGTTGGAGTTGGCGTGGTTGCAACTGACTGATGCATTGGGGGCAGTGGTTTACATTGACAGGTGAATTAAAAGCATATCTTTATTCGAAACTTACAGAAGACTTTAAAACAGTAAATTAATTTGTAATGAGTTTACACGGTCACCCCACCCACTTTTTTCCACCAGGTTCACTCAATTTTCAAGCCAAACAGATTTGTTTTCCATCTTAATACTTCTAAAAGTTTTTGATAATGTGAAGTACAAAAAGTTAACGAAAAAATGAGGTCAAATTATTCGATTAAGTTATTGATGAAGATGAAAAATAGCAAAGTTTCTCACTTTTTTAGCAAAAATTACCGGTGTCGTCCATCTTTAATTGTCATTTTGGGGGAGCAGTTATTTTATATTAATAGCATGAGAGTGATTTCCCCTGAATAAGAATGACATTCGTCCTCAGCTTAACTCGAAATAAAACAATTCGACTTCTGTAGTAAGCAATTACCCTTGTAAACAGTCAAACTCTAATAATATAGGTTATACCATTAATCATGTCAATCACAAACAAAAACAATCTTACTAATAAGAAAGCGTTTGCATCTAGTATAATACGAGAATGCCAATAGCATAAACGTGATCATTTTTAAAGGCTGGACATATTCATTTACACCAAGAGACTTGCAAGTAGAATACATAGAAATGCAATATTGAATCAAACACTAAGACGAAGCATGTAGGCCTATAAGAAAGCCAAGCATGGCATTTACACCAAGAAAAATGCAGTAACCATAAGAGACTTGCAAATAGAATACATACAAATTCAAAATAAGAATATACAACTATGACGAATCATACATAGAACATAATGCATGGCGTTTGCATCAAGTAACTTGCAATAAACATACATGGAAGTGCAATATTGAATCAAACACTAAGACGAAGCATGTATAAGAAAGCCAAGCATGGCATTTACACCAAGAAAAATGCAGTAACCATAAGAGACTTGCAAATAGAATACATACAAATTCAAAATAAGAATATACAACTATGACGAACCATACATAGAACATAATGCATGGCGTTTGCATCAAGTAACTTGCAATAACCATACATAGAAGTGCAATCTAGATAGATACATGTATGACGAAACACGAATAAGAATGTAATTAGGATCAATAGACATATGGCGGAAATTCCCTTCCATAATTTCCGTGTATTCCACATGTCCTACTTTATTAAGTAAACCATAAATTTGTAAAAAATTAAGAAAACAAATTTTACAAATCCAGATTCATAACTTAAATGCAGTGAAAATGCAGTCAGCAATTGGCCATAATTTTGGCAAAAAAAATCACAGCACAAATTCTTTCCTTTGTGCACATCTACATATTGAGGTGGTTCATATGTAAAAGTTTGAAGGAAATCCTGCAAAAACGGTAAAAAGAGTTGCATTCACAACAATGTGATCTTTGTATTATATAGTGCATAAAATTACTAAGGTCAAAAACTCTGGCAAAAATTATCTCAGCACTAATTCTCTCCTTTAGGCACATCTGTATTATCACAATTGGTAATGTGTACAAGTCTGAAGAAAATCCTGCAAAAAGTGTAGGAAAAGTTGCCTCCACAAGAGTAAGTCTACAGACTGACAGACAAGCTGAAAACAGAAAACCCACTTATACCGTAAATACTCAGCCATAAGTCGCATGCATCCATAAGTCGCCGGGAGACTTCTTAATAAAAATTAAAGGTTTTTGTCTAAACCCTTTCATTGGTCGCATGTATAGTTTTCAATTTTTGTAAAAGCTGAAATCATGTTCCCAGTGTCAATGTCGGTGGAAATGTGGTGATTTTCAGATAATGTCGGGAGGAGTGTAATAAACTCTTCCATAAGTCGTGGGGTGACTTTTAAATTATTTTTGTACGACTTATGGCTGCGTATTTACGGTAACTCACGTTGTGCGCGGGTATAAACATTGTTTTATATTTTTCTCTCGTTCATTTTACGCGTGTCCTACATACTCTCCTGTTTCTGTGATGGTCTAACTTTTTGCATTTAACTAACCAGTACAATATAAGACTTGCTACTGAATATTATGATCGAAATTAAATGTTGCTATTGATTAAGCTCTGACAGTTCTCAGTTGTTCCTTAGGTACAATAGTCCCCAGTATCTCATTAACATTCCCTAAAAGGTGTGTTGTTGAAACCTTTGCAAAGGTCCTCATTAACTGACATTCCCTCCTCTATAGGTGTGTTGTTCATGTAGTAAATAACTGATATTCCCTTATAGATGTGTTTATAGCTTTCATCAGTAACAATAACTATGCCTCTGTTTTGAAGCCTTTCTCAACAGCTTGCATCATTTCATTATAATTATTGGCAAATAAATTTCACATATGGTTAGAAATGTGGACAAAGACTGACAGAGTATAATAACAACAATGGTAACTAGTCTGTTATATAAATTATGTCCTAAAATGCAACACTTCACCTATATGCTGGCATAGAAAGAGAAGGTCAAAAGTACAGAATCGCTATTTTTAATATTTCGCCCTGAGGGATTTTTCAAAATATATTTTGTCATTATAATTTCAACATAACTCCTACCATGCATCAGGTGATCCACCAGGCATCAATGAAGGGCCATATCTGGCCCCATCTTCACCACCACTGACCCCACTTCCAACAAACAACATACCCTTACCGTCTAATTCTTTACAACGTCTCTGTAATAATGATTATTATTAGCTTTCAGTGGATTATGGTGATTTTCTGTGAAAATAACAATGACAAATAACAGTGAAATTATCGTTTTGTTATTTTCACTGTTTTGGAGCTGGTTCCAGTATCGTGTAGAAAAAGAAACGCAACATCAACAGTGCCGGGCTTCAAAATATGCGTTACGTCATTGTGACGTCATAGTTGTCATGTCGTGACATTCTAATTTCAACGTAATTTTTCCAATTTGGCCAATTACTGTACCGTTTTACGAGAAAATGAAGCTAATAATAAACAGAAAATTTGTTGATTTTTGGTGAACGATCTTATTTTATTTCACTCGTGATCAATGCCACTCGTGAAAATAATGATTTCTGCAATCACTCGGTGAAATAAAATTCAATCTTACCCCAAAATCAACAAATATCCTCTATTTATTTACAATGAAGCAGCATATCACATGTAAGCGAAAACATAAGATAAAAACAGATTTTTACCAAAAATCATCAAAATGAAAAGAAATTGCAATGTTTATGTACCTAAGGCCTCATCATTCTGGTTTCATGTTTATGTTTAGTTTGAAGACAACAACTTCTAATCTTGCACGGTTTCTCGTGCATATAGTAGTAAAATCATTATCAATCAGGCACTCTTAGACATGAAACCTGCAGACCTTTTTCTTGGTATTGCTGAAAAAAATCCCAATTGAAAAAAAAATCCCAAAAAAATCTGACCAAAAAAAAATTTTTTTTTACTCTAGAGCGAAATATGTTTATTACTAAATATAACATGGTATACCAAATATCTAAATAAATTATGTTAAAGAGAACTTATTTATGGATATATAAGCATGGTTTTAAGATATTTTAAAAGGAAAAAATCCCATTTTTGTCATTTAACCGCTTATTTTTTTTCCCAATTTGTAAGGATCCGCGACGCAAAATTCCCAAATTGGGCAGGGGCCTTTTTCCCAAAAGGGCCAGAAAAAGGTCAGAACCTTCATAAATAACATAATTCACTCAAGATGATTTATAGATACCAACCCAGATAACTGCCAGCGCCCGAAATAAACAAGTTATATAACACAATGAGTAACTGCTGTCTGGAAAGAACACATGACATTTAAAGTTCAAAATAAATTAACTTCTATTAACAAGTGATATAAATATTTAAACAAAGACCACCAGGTCTGCTGGTGGAGTCATGCGCATGTGGACTTGTCATACAGCTTACAAAGCAAAACTGGCACATATCGATGGCTTAGAACCAGAAGGTCGTAACTCCTACTAACAACCTTATAAGACTCATACATATTTGAAATCTTCTTCACAAGGAGATTCTTATGAGCTAATTTTCATGAAAATCTGAAATTGTCATGCTGACCAAAATGAAGTTTTAAAAACGTGTTTTCCCATAGGTAAAGAATAAATTACAGACAGTTTTCTCTTGTTTTCTCAATATATCGATTTTGTAGTTACGACCTTCTGGTTCTAAGCCAGCCATATTGGGTAGTACTTTACTTGTGTTTTTTACCTGTTTGCGTGAATAAGTCACCGTGGTAGATGTGATGGTTTATAAATGTGTCGACAGCTGTTTATGTTTTAGCCATATAATTCTGAGTGATAGCATGCTTGTATCTATTGCGTATGGCTTTACCTAATATAGTATGCCTTAATTGCGATTGCTCAGTAATCTAACTTTAAAACATGTCAGGGCTCTAGCTGCACTATAGGGGAAGGGGCCCGGGGCCCTCAGGTAGGGAAATTTTTTTTTTTGGAGGGGAATTTTTATCAAAATTAGGGGAAAAAAGTATATTATTTCAGGAGGGGACTGGGGCCGAAATTTCGGCCCCAAAAAACGTCAAATGAGTGCCCTGTGTAAATACATGAAAAAAGGCTATAATTTATTAATATGGTATAACAATAATTCTTACATGACTGGTGAATATGCGTATATTGACAAAGAACAAATCCTATTATCTTATATAAGCTGGAAGTGATATTAGATCAGTTTTTGTGATATCATGCAGTTAAACAGGAAAGGTAAAACAAGATAAGCTCACAAAGTAATACTGTCTTTGTATATGTAAATAATTATTACAATAAAATATTCAAAAGCAGTAGTATATTGGCTGATATGTAATGATAAGTGGCTCTTAGGCTTGTTCTTAACCGCTCAGACCTATGGCCTTTGTGGTTAATTCCTACACATAAGAAATCCATATCATTGTATATTAGCCGATATACTACTGCTTTTCGTAGTTTATTTCTTAAACATGTACGTACTATTGTATCACTGTATTCAGAATTTCCACCATCAATAATTATATCACCTTTCGACAAAAGTGGAACCTGGAAGTACAGAAAAAGAAAAATTAAGTTTTTTTAGTTGCAAAGGGAAGTAACTCTAACACAGTAAACATTCTCAGTCATACATAAGTAACTTCCCTTGTTTATGTACATTCTCACTGGAACATAAATACAGTCTGTTCAAAAATAAATGATACGGGTTATAAACATTACCTCGTCTGTCAGGTAAACTATGTTAATCTAGGTTTTACTAGGTATACATGCGTAAACGGTATTCCCCGCTAATCTTTCAAATGGGATAGTTCCCTTATTAGTAATAGTGGTATTACTTATTGAATCAACAGTAGTCTGTCCACGATAACACTGGCCTTGGTTTACATAAAAATGATTATCTAATGCCTTTTCCACTTAATTTTTGTACACTGACGAATTGTGTAATCACTTTGTATGTATGTTAGATTATGCTGACAACTAGTGTCAAGTTGAACCTCCAAAATTGGTTGTAACCCCCTTTTTTATGTAAAAGGCTAGAGTGATCTCCAGCATGCTATTATGTTCATGGATTTTAAGTGTTGCCATATATAGATTAAATACATATTAACCAAACATACTAAGGTCTTAAACTTACATCTATGCGTGTATTATATAAATGCACAACTGTAGAGCAACATCTTTTTTGGGAGTAGCAAGAATTGATCATTATTTACAGGTTTTCGCTCTACAGAGGTTTAATTCATAGTAAATACCAGCTTTGGGACATTTTAGAAGTTGTTGTTATAGAGGGGTTGAAGCTTCACAGATGACAATTGCAGGTTGTTGCTCTACAGAGGTACAAATAGCTTTTGTTATAGAGGTTGTAGCTCTACAGATGACCACTCTGGAGAGGTTGTGCCGCAATATACTGTAAAATCATTTAATTTCAATGGGACGATAGTTTGTGGTTTGGGTAAAACAGAACATTTCGATGGGACTTTAATTCCTAGATATAGCATTTCAGGTAATAAATACAAAGGCCAAATCATTGTTTGATGGGATTTGACAAGTTATATAACACAGCGCCAAAATTTCATCCCCCACAAATATTAATGACTTTACAGTATACATTTTATCTTCATCATCGTCACATGGTGTAAGTTGATTGTGTCAGATAAACTTTATCTTCCTGTTTCGTTTTTAAAAATAACGGAAGGATCTAAAAGAAAGTTTTTTATTTTTAATGATTTATATTAAAAACTTGATTGTGAGCATTTTCAGAGCATAGTAAGGTGACATGGATTCATCAACAACACATAGCTATGAAGGTTTGATATGGCTCAGCTGTTGTTTATGTAGGAAGGATAACAAACAGACGGACGCACGGGTATATTGTAAGGAATGTTTATGCTATCTGTGTAAGCAGTGTGAAACTCAACACGACAGATTTCCACAAATGAAACAACATCCGAGAGACAAAATAGGGGATGACACGTCCGACACGTCAGAGCAGACTCAACGGAAAGTTATTGACAGCAGTGATATGGAAGACGAGGGTATGAAATATTCATTTTATATCACATGACTTTCCTAGTATATGGCATAGTATAATGAGTATGTATAATCTTATACATAACATGTGTAGTATAACGTTTAAATGACGTCATTAGGGTGGTAGGGTGGTCGAGCGGATAGCTTGCTTGACTGCTGATCAAGAGGTCCCGGGTTCGATCCTCGGCCGGGGCACTTGATCATTTCTGAAACGCTTTTCTGTGTTTCCCACCTAACTAGAGATGAACTGGTTAGCAACCCAGAGGTAGTCTCGCATGTATCGGTGCTATACACCGGGCACGTTAAAGAACCAAGGTGTCTCTTTGGAAAGAGCAAGGGCATCTCGCCCGGATACCTTGTATCACACCACTATCTCTTCCACTTGCTGTCCCTTCAGCAAAAATACAGGACCCCATTGGAAATAAGTGCTTGCACTTTCATGGGTTATCCTTGACCTAGAGGTTTAAATAATTACATTATATCCTGAAAGTCCTCCTTGCCCTGTCAGACTTTCAATAACATTACTGTAAAATCATTTAATTTCAATAGGACAACTTTTGTGGTTTTGGTAAAAGACCCTTAAATTAGGACGTAATTTCAAAGACATCTTATCCACTAAGTCATATAAAACAGAAATTATTAATATTTGTTTGGATTTTATTTTGTGTTTGAGATCACCCACAAAATCCATGAAATTAAATCCCCCTCGAATATTAATGATTTTCTATACATAAATTATCATTGATTGCTACAGATGTTGCTGTAGGAAGCTTGGTATCGCTGGAGAAATGTCGACAACATTCTGAATGTTACATCAACATGTTCTGTGAGGACCATACTACGTCTTGCTGTGCAAGGTGTGCATTCCAACTACACAAGTAAGTATCAGCAATACAATTACTCTCACATCCAGGGTTTCCATGTGTATTGGAGGTGGGGAGCGGTGGCCTAGAGGTAGGGCGCGCGCTTCGGGATCGAGAGGTCCTGGGTTCAACCCCCCTCTGGACCACTGGTTAAAATCTCTAAGCAAGACCCACAGCTCCACTCCACCATGGTGTAATTGGTACCTGTGAGGGCAGTGTCTATTCCTGTAGCCCAATGACGAGGGGAGTTAAAATGTCAAAGGGTGCTTGAGCGGCCTAACAGCTGAAAAGAGCCCTAGAAAATTGGTAACTTACCGGTAACTTTTTGGTGCATCAAATATCTCTATTTTGAAAGAGTTAGGACAGCATATTTTGATCCGAAATCACTGATTGAGATTTAATACTACTTTTTTAACATTTTAACAAGTTCAAGAGCAAACAAAAACTGAAATTCATGAAAAGTTAATTAAAATGTTTCATCAACTTCCATCTGGTTTGCTCAAAGGTACATTAAAATTCATCAATGTGGAGAAAGTTACTCTTTGACAGGTTGCATGATACCTGCCAAGTACTGCTATTAAAGTGGAGTCACTCCTACACTCAACCGCTTTAAAAACGCACCACATTATGAAATATCGGTTTTAGTGATGAAAACGTCAATTAATGGTTATTCATTTTCTGATTAATAATCTTCAGTCTGTATTCAACGAAGTGTGTGATTTTCACCCCATTATTACGGGTTTAAAATGAATTATGATATAGATAACACTGAGACCCATGAAAGTGAAAGTCACAATTTCAAAAGCAAGTATAAGAGCCCGATACATTGATGCATGCACGTGGTATCTCCTCCTATAGCATAATATTAATTACGTAATAGGATAGAATTATGTTCGACGTGATATTTCCCACCATTCAAGCAAAGCTTGACTTGAATTATAAATGTTATGTGACTATGGCTGTCTGGCTAATACCACACGACCGAGTGCGGTTCAGGTATGCGCGTTATGTGAACCTAAGATGGATTCAAGCCTTATTTAAACTTTAAGTCTTGGTGATGAGCATCAGACTGTCAGGAAATATCCCGTGGTGCTTCTATGGCACCTCAAATCAACACTATGAAGGAGCTTGAAGACAAAAAGTTGGGACTTAAGGCTCTAAACGGGAGAAAACACATTTAAATTGTACTAAAATAATTTTCCTTTTTATTGACAATTATGAAAGAAATAATTATGAAAATGCACTAATGTACTTTTGGCTTGTTGATTGACACCCGGCATAATTTTAACACTGTGTGCAGCCATGCGAAACCATTTACAGTGACACAACCTGTGTCATGTTTCCTTCTAGCTCGGACTCAATACCTTTAGCTGGTTTAATCCAGGTCGGTCTTTGACTGTGCCATTTGCTAGGATTCGATGTTCTAAGTCCACATGTATTGTATGGTGGCAGCTGAACCGCCATGCTAAGGCATCGACGCTCTTTTCAGTTGGAAGCGAAGGCGCAATCATCGAGAACAAATATCCAAAATATTCGCAGCATAAAACTACCATTAGCAAATATTGTTAATGTTGTTTTTTCAATGTGTAAACCAACAGCGTACAGTTTAAAAGTAATCTTGACCATACAGGTCGACGCGCTCGAGCTGCACGGGCAAAACATGCAAAATAAAAAAAGTTCTCTGGGCGGGGTATTCCGAATGAAAATTAAATCGTTTTCTTTAATTAGGTCAAGCTTATGAAATAAACAAACCCTGTAAACTATCAACTTTGGCAAAAAATGTATTTTGACAAAATTTGATAATTTTCAATAGTGGTGCGTTTTTAAAGCGGTTGAGTGTATTTTCATTGATAAATTCTGGTTTTCCAAGTTCAGCTTCCATTGCTCAAAGGTACATTTGATTCATTATATGATTTTCTATCCTATATTTATAACCAGTAGAACTCAAACCATCTTTGTTTATGCATCTTAATCCCTTTCAGATCACATACAAGTACATCTTGAGTTTTATGCATTCCTATTTTGGATTTAACTATCTTGGCAGGTATGCAGGTTGTTGCTTAATTCAAGTGATCATTTCAGGGATTGTAAATCAGTTATACCCGACATACAGAAAGAGTCACGGGACATCGTGAAGAGTACGAGTTACCAGGACAACGTGACTATCATGAGAGATCACCTTAAACAAATTCACATTATTAAACAGAAACATTGTGAAGAAATCAACAAATCTAAAGATGAGAGAACCAGCGATGAACAGGAAATTGATGACTTCTATGATGAAATAATGTTAGTAATCGTTAGTCTGTTCAAATTTAAATGATTACAGTTATAAACAATGATTGGCTTAAGTTTACCTCTACAAAATCATTTTGAAATGATACCAAAATATCAATTATTTTCACACTTATGTCACGGTCTGTACATATCGACTAAAAGGGGAGAAACTTAAGTTTCTGTGTTTTCTTACTTCAGGTTAGAAAAAGTCTGGCATTAACAATTCAATCCTCAGCCCCAAATACAAGACCACATGTCTAGTGTAATGGGGAGCCTGTTTTTACTGCATGTAACTTACTGTGTATGTAATTGCACACAACAATAAGCTACGATCTGCGAGCAAGGATGGGAGTCATCATGGGACTGCTTTATTTGTACCGAAAAATTTTCTATGCCATGAATAGAAGTATCACTAGAATGTAATTAACTGCTAAATACCGCGGTATACGAAATACCGGACACTTCAGTCCCACACGGTTCACTGCTAAATACCGCAGTATACGAAATACCGGACACTTCAGTCCCACACGGTTCACTGCTAAATACCCCAGTATACGAAATACCGGACACTTCAGTCCCACACGGTTCACTGCTAAATACCGCAGTATACGAAATACCGGACACTTCAGTCCCACACGGTTCACTGCTAAATACCGCAGTATACGAAATACCGGACACTTCAGTCCCACACGGTTCACTGCTAAATACCCCAGTATACGAAATACCGGACACTTCAGTCCCACACGGTTCACTGCTAAATACCCCAGTATACGAAATACCGGGCACTTCAGTCCCACACGGTTCACTGCTAAATACCGCAGTATACGAAATACCTGGCACTTCAGTCCCACACGGTTCACTGCTAAATACCGCAGTTTACGAAATACCTGGCACTTCAGTCCCACACGGTTCACTGCTAAATACCCCAGTATACGAAATACCTGGCACTTCAGTCCCACACGGTTCACTGCTAAATACCGCAGTATACGAAATACCGGACACTTCAGTCCCACACGGTTCACTGCTAAATACCCCAGTATACGAAATACCGGGCACTTCAGTCCCACACGGTTCACTGCTAAATACCCCAGTATACGAAATACCTGGCACTTCAGTCCCACACGGTTCACTGCTAAATACCCCAGTATACGAAATACCTGGCACTTCAGTCCCACACGGTTCACTGCTAAATACCCCAGTATACGAAATACCCGGCACTTCAGTCCCACACGGTTCACTGCTAAATACCCCAGTATACGAAATACCGGGCACTTCAGTCCCACACGGTTCACTGCTAAATACCCCAGTATACGGAATACCGGACACTTCAGTCCCACACGGTTCACTGCTAAATACCCCAGTATACGAAATACCAGACACTTCAGTCCCACACGGTTCACTGCTAAATACCGCAGTATACGAAATACCTGGCACTTCAGTCCCACACGGTTCACTGCTAAATACCGCAGTATACGAAATACCTGGCACTTCAGTCCCACACGGTTCACTGCTAAATACCGCGGTATACCAAATACCTGGCACTTCAGTCCCACGCGGTTCACTGCTAAATACCACGGTATACCAAATACCGGGCACTTCAGTCCCACACGGTTCACTGCTAAATACCATGGTATAGGAAATACCGGGCACTTCAGTCCCACACGGTTCACGATACAAGACTTCTAAATTTCAGTACGGTTCGGTATAAGCTTTTTTATGAGCAAAATAATATCCCGACAACTTAAACACCTGACAGCCTTCTGATTATATATAATTACCATGTATCACTCGTTTTAATTGTATTTAGATTAGTCTTAATTTACTAAAAATAACTGATAGGCACATGATACTAGCTGTTATAGAAGCAACGAATCATTATTACTTATAAATTTAAGTTTTTAAGCAGCTGTTAGAGAATATTGTATCGTACCGAAATATACCGAACCGTTAGAAAAATTGACGGTACGTATCATATTACGAGGTGAGTGTACCGTTACACCCCTATAAATTATGCTAAAGGTGGGTTCGAGAATCAATCTCTGCACCATACCCATATCACAACGTACAAACCAAATCACTGTATGACATTTAAGATTACTATAAAATTCAACTTGTATCAGTTATTGCTATTGAAAGCACATTTAAAGTCACTGTACACCCTATTGTCGCACTCTATAATTCAATGTGTACTCATTATTGCAATTATCGGAAATCGGCTCGTATATACACAGTGCATAAGATACGATGAGATCACATTGTATTATTAGTGTCTATCGCTTCAAGATATTTATAATTTAGCTGATTTTATTTTTAAGGGGGCAAAAAAATATTTTATTGTCTTGAGCCTAAACATTTATTAGGGAATTATTACCTTTAGTAATTTTCACAATGTGTAAGTTCCATGCACACTGCTTCATGTTATTTAAAACAAATAAAAGTCAATCTTTCATTTCTTTCAACTTTGATGTAAAATGATGTAACATTATTTATTCCAGAGCCGAACTTAACCGATTGAAAGTATGTGGCAAGCACACCATATCATGTTATTAAATACAAAATTAAATTTAATACAAGAGTCAGATTTTCATTTCTTTAATGTCAAATTTTAATTATGGCTTTTTGTAACATTATTTATTCCAGATGCGAACTCAACAGAATGAAATCTTCAACCCTTAGTGAAATGAATGAAAAGTTCACAAACCAACAGAAAGTTTTGACGGACAAACTGAGTTCAATAACCCGCATAGAGGACACAGTAGAAAGATACTTGAAACAACTCGATGAACTTCACAAAGACGAGGTGAAATGTTACATCAAGTATAGAAAAGAAAAGAAATTGCCGACAACTTAACACACGTTATGCAAGGTTCAAGCTTGGACGTAAGCTGGAACTCAATCGCATTCAAGAGAAATGATATTTTAACAAAGTTTGCAATGAATGATTCCAGTAAGTTTGGAGAAATACAAACAAGCATTCCACAACCACCGCCACTTAATCTTGCAAAAAAGGCAAAACCGTTATCATCGCCTTACAAATATCCTTGGCTTCCTGTTGGGGGTGTGTTTCACTGACCAATCATATATCAATTAATGACAATCTGGCCTAAATATATATGTATATACGAAGAACAAATTATACAATTGTGTATCAGAGGATATGTACAATGGAAGTGACGTCCCACTGTTTTTTGTGGCTTTGTGCAGGTTAACAAGTAAGGTTAACAACATATGCTCCGAAATTAAAATTTGCTGTTTATATAATTGCGCGCTTTCATGTAAATCGTGTTAGAATCAAAATAAATAAATATTCAAAAGCCTAAGCATACAGCCTTTGTGGTTAATTCCTACACATTAGAACTCCAAGTTGTGAACGAACTTAAGTTTTTCATGACCCTGGGGCCTGATTAAAAGAAAAATTTATATACCGTAATTATTATGACTTTTGCCCATATCTGCATTTGTGGTCCAATTTAATAACATGACTAAAAGCTTAAAGAACTAAATACAAACCAGTTTGTCTATAAAGTCATCAACTGCTTTACCGGCCTTGACAAGGAGCATAACTCTGCGTGGAGTCTTCAGTTTGGATACCATATCTTCTAATGATGTTGCACCGATCACATTTGTTCCTTTTGCTTCATTCTGCATAAACTGTTCCACCTTGGATACTGTTCTATTGAATGCCACAACCTGTAGATAGAACACTGGTGTATAACTAAGATACCGCACTATGATTGAGCTACCATACTATACTTGTTATATATACCTTATTATGATTAAAGGGGGCGGCCAGGATACAGAGGGAATTAGACAGATGAATCTTCCTGATTGGTAAGTAAGTATGTAAGTAACGACTTTATTTATAGTAGATAACATATTTGGTAATATACCAATTTTCAATATGGTCTACATAAAGAACATAATTTATATACATTAATTACATGATAATATACAAACATTTTAATGATAAATACAAACAGTATCACATAAAACTTAATGAGATGATCAGAATATGAAAACACACATGTTGTTAAAGCATTAAATCATATATAAATAAATAACTTTGTACATCGTGTATACATAATCAAAAAAGGTATGAGAAAATCCGACATGGAAGGTAGCACTCAACCCAACCAGCCGAGCACAGAAATCAGAAACACCACGACACAACTACCAGAGTACCACTTGAAGACAACTGGTATACAAATTACACAAACCCGAAATCCCACCCCGCGTGTTTGCCGCCTCAGTCAGTCAAACTACGCGGGGCAAGACTAGAACAAGGGACAACACACATTTAAATGACACAATTTACATGTACTATTGATTTTGTTTCCATTGTAAGAATTGTCTTTTAAATGAATTGATGTTCTCTGCCTGCCTAATATGTAATGGAATTTCATTCCAAATAGAAGCTCCTGAGTAGGAAAATGATTTCCTAAAGAACTCCATATTTGGGAATGGAACAACCAATTCTTCATTTGTTGTTGATTTTAATCCAAGATTAGAGTTCAATACAAATTTATCACTTAGATATTTTGGAACTTTATTGTGCATTGAATTATACATTAAAATAGCTTTTTTATATATTATTCTTTCGTCAATTTTGATCCAGTTTAGTTTCATGAATAATTCATCTGACGGGTGGTCATATGGTTTATCTATAATAACTCTAGCTGCCCGTTTCTGAAATTTGTAAAGTTTATCTATGCGTTCCTTTGCACATGATCCCCAAATTGTACTGCAATAGTCAAGGTGGGGCAGGATATATGCATTGAAGAAGAGCTTACGAGAGTCTAGATTGAGACAATGTTTGATGCGTAGTAGTAAGTATAAAAGAGAATTACATTTTTTAAGAACATGATCAACGTGACTTTTCCATGCTAGAGTTTGATCTATTTTGATACCAAGAAGTTTTTCTTCTTTGGAGTTCGTAAGAACTTGATTGTTAAGAATTATATTTGAATCACTATGTTCAGATCTGTCTTTTAGTTTTTGGTGAGATGCAGCAATATACATAACTTTAGTTTTTTGTGCATTTGGTAACATGGCGTTCTGTGTGCACCATTGTTCTGTGATATTAACTTGCTCTTGGAGGGACGATTTTACGTCACTGAATGTTTTACCTGAAGCAGACAATGTAGTGTCATCAGCGAACATGTCAATGTTTGTGTTATTTTGTTGATAGAGGGGAAGATCATTTATGTAGATAATAAAAAGTAAGGGTCCTAAAACTGATCCTTGTGGAACACCAGCATTGATACCTTTGGCATCTGAAAACTGACCTGATATGTTAACCTTTTGGAAACGGTTTGTTAAATATGAAGAGAACCAGTTAACAGATTTAGAGCTTAGCTTATAACACTCTAGTTTCTTCAGTAGTAGTTCATGGTTAATAAGGTCAAATGCTTTAGTTAGATCTAGTAACACAGTTCCAACAACATTATGATCATTTATGGAATCAATCCAATTGTCAATTATGTGTATGAGTGTTGTCTCACATGAGTGGAATTTTCGGAAGCCTGACTGATGATTACTTATAAGATTATTTTTATCAAGAAATATTTTTAAGTGATTTGATACATGTCTTTCAAATACTTTAGAAAGAACTGGTAGGATAGAAATAGGTATGTAGTTGTTGACTTCTGACTTTGACCCTTTTTTGAAGATAGGTGTTATTTTTGCCATTTTGAATGCTGCTGGATATATTGACTTAGAAATGCAAAGGTTAAAAATGTATTGTATTGGTTTAGATATCATGTCATACCCTATCATTAGAAATTTTGGTCCAATGCCATCAACTCCAGTCGATTTACTAGGGTCAAGAGTTTTAAGTTCTTTTTCTATGAATTCTAGTGAGATTTCTGGTAACTCAAATTCTTGCTCCGTTTTTAGGTTTGTATTTACAAAGTTAATTAGTTTGTTAAAGTTATAATTATCATTATCAAAAGTTGGGGCTTTCTTAAAGACGCTGGAGAAATAGTTATTAATAAATACTTCCGCTGTTTTTAATGGTTCAGTAATTGGATTTCCAGCTTCATCTTGAATTAAATTCGACTGATGAGTTGAATTTTTACCAGAAAGATCTTTAAGGTTTTTCCAAAGAGCTTTCGGATTATTTTTGTTTTTGTTAATTGAATTCGAAAAGAATGACTTTTTCGCATCAAATGATAATTTCTTAACATGTTCCCTCAATTCTTTAAATAAAATGTTATCCCCAGTTTGCTTTGCTTTGTCTCTAGCTTTAATGGTCTCAGATATTTTATTATTGAACCAGTCTGGCTGATTTTGATGTTTTACTCGTTTTTGTTTTTCTGGTGCGTGTTCATTTAACACATTTAAAAATAATTTATTGAAGCAATCAATTGCATCATCTGGGTCATCAAAGGACTCCAAGACTGACCAGGGTTGTATACTGAGACTGTTTCTGAAGTCGACTTCGTTAAAAGTTTTAAGTGATCTATAATTAATTGTTTTATGTTGGGGCCCGTTTTGGGTATTTAATTTTAACTTTCGAGTAAAACTTAAAGCATAGTGGTCACTTATTGACAACATTGATACATTAACTTCAACAATATTACATGGCATATTGGAGTATAGATGGTCTATGATTGTGGCTGTTTCAGCAGTTACTCTAGTTGGTTTATCAATAAGCTGTGTAAGATTATATTTACAAATGATGTCATTCCATTTTGTGTTTACCGATGTATCAGTTTCAGAGTAATAATTGTAATTAAAATCACCTAAAAGAAGGATTTCTTTGTTCTCATTAAATATGTAGTCAAGGTTTATGTCCATCTCATCATTCCATATTGCTAGCGAGGAAGGTGGTCTGTAAATATATCCTAGTAAAAAAGATTTCTGCTTGTTACATTTGATCTCTAACCATACTGATTCAACTGAAGATCTATCTTCTATGTCATTACGGCGAATGCAGAAATATGAATCTCTTATGTAAATGACTTGACCACCCCCACCTGTGTTTCTATCTTTGCGAAATATATTATAGCCATTGAGATGTATCTGGTTATCCTGGTAATTATCATTTAGAAATGTTTCACAAAAACAAAAGGCATCAATGTTATTTTGCTGGCTCACTAGAAACTGAATTTCATGAAATTTATTGTATAGGTAGTGTACATTTAAATGCATTACTTTAAATCCATGCTGTTTAAGAAACTTTACACTAGAGTCAGTTCTGTTATTTACACTAGAGTCGGTTCTGTTAATGTCTTGCTGATTCACTTCGTTTGTCGTCTGAGGTTGGGTGTATTTCTCTGTTGTTTCCAGTGAGGGTATGGTGGAGGGCCCATGAAGAAATGAGGGTGTGGTGGGCTTGGTGGCATGACTGGCATCATAGGGTATTGAAAGTGATTCTGGTACAACATTGGGTGTGTAAAGTTGGGTACCGGTCTCGAAGGATGAACGTAAGGCTCCATGCCATTGTGTTGATGATGGTTCTGCTTGGGTTGTCTCGTTTGGCCCTGACGAAAAGGGTGGCTTTTTTCAGTGACCTTTTTGTGAGGCATGTTATCATGACTAGTTGTTTTGGAATTTGTAACAGTTTCTGTTTGGGTGTTAGATTTCAATGATTTCAGTTGATCTTGTACTGATGAGAGTTCGTTTTTCACATTTATCAGGTCTTTAGAGTGTTTTTCTTCTTGTATTCAGACTATTTGTAACTCTGTTTTGGAAGCCTTAACATCTAATATTTTCTTATTTTCTGAGGTCTGTACTTGTAGATCTAGAATTTCATCCCTCATTATACTCACAAGGTTTCTCACGTCTGATAACATTTCATCTTCTCGAACTTTGGTTGTTTTACAATCTCTAGTTTTTTGTTTTTCCTTTTGCAGCTTGTCTTTCAATTTAGATACCTGCTCTTCCAGAGTCATACATGTGGCATTCTTATCAGCCAGTTTGGTTTCAAGAGCTGCAATTTGCTTCTTTTGCTCTGACGTTTTCTTCTTCAGGCTCTCTGATGATTCTTTCTGTTTAACAAATTCAATTGCTTGGTCAATATGTCTGGATTCTGCTGCATTCATTGCTTCAATTAGTTTCTGTGCTGCTTCGTCATATTTTGATTTAATCTGCTTGTTTTCTTGGGTAAGTAATTTCAGTGATTCACTTGTATCTGCTCATTTTGCCAGTTTTCTTTCTTTTTCATCATTTTGCAATTTTAATTGGTGAATTTCGTGTTTCATATTCTCGATTTCATGTTGATAACGACACTCTGGGATATCTAATGTTTCAAGTGAGTGATTATGCTTCACTGTATTGTCCTCACTAGATAATATAGAGCTTGTGACTGAGGTGTCTTCTAAGTCATGCACAGAGTTTACACTTTCTTCACTGGCAATTCGTTTCAATGTTGTTTCCTCAGAAGTATCAATCACAATCGAGTTACCACTTGTATTGCTAAATTGGGTCGGCCTAGACGAGCGTAAATCATACCGTCCAATTGAGGTGGATGGTGTCGAATTAAAAGTAAATTTCCTTTTCAGAGATCCAAACAGACTTTTTGATTTTTGTTTTCGTTCCTTACGTTCTGGTGTCACAAAATACCCTTTATCATTTGTATTGGTATTTTTCAGTTTCCTAGAGGGTTGTTTTAGCTCTTCAGTTAACTTTATGAAGAATACATTGTACCAGTCTTTGTGGCCTTTTCCTTGTTCCATTATTTTTTGCGTCTTGGCAAACAGTGTAATTTTTATTGTCTGCCTATTCTTAGAAGCACCACAAGAAATGAATCCTGTGTTGTTAAGATTTTTCTTGAATGAATATGCCTTGAGAAGCTGGATTTGTGCTTGTTCATAAGTTTGTCTTGAGTAGAAAGTGACAGTACAACAGTCCACTGCATCTGGGAATTTGACATCATAAAGCACACCATTGTTTTTGTCATAATTGCTTGTGTCTGAGTCTTCCTTTGTTTCAAACAAAGATGCATCATTTGAAGCCATAATTGTATGACAGTCTGCACAAATATTTGGATTTTGATACTTTTAATGGTCGGTGTATGTCGTCGATTATGTAACACCTTGTAGAATGTCACTTTTAGTGATGTTATTGTGAAGTAAATTGTCAGATAAATATCTACAACTGTAACTTGTTGTTTTCAAGTATGCCCTTAGGACAATGTCATGTAGATTTGACAAGTGTGATTTGAGTTTTTCAGAAATTTATACACAATATTCCATATGATTAAAACTTTTAAATCCTCTTAAACACAGTTCACTTATATTCTTGGTAATCTCTTTTCACTATAAAATCCAGTAAAAAATTTCCTTCATCACAATGTAATTTATTAAATTTTAGTCCATATATTTTCCATGAAAAATGTAATTTTGTCAGAGCCAGTTTTTGTGCATCTGCACTGTTTGAGGGTTAAATAACTATATGGTGGGGAATTTGACAACCTTATCAACTCCTAGTCCCTGGGATTAGACTAGGGAGGGTTCAAAGACCCTGGGGATTTAGACGGTATTCATCGTCTCCAGGGTGGGGACTTAGATGTAAAAATATTTAAAATTTCTCACAAATCACCCTTTCCCAACACCGGGCACAGGGCAGGCAAAATATTGACTGGTGCAATATTTACAATACAAAAACAAACAAGACTTTTATTTGAAAGCTAATACAGCACAGTATACATTATGTTTGCATAATAATTATGTGAAATAGCAGGTATTTTCATTGTAGGTGTTTGTATTTGTATAGTTGTAACTTAATTAAGCTATTTTATGGATTAAAAAAATAAAATGCCCAAATAGCATTGTGCGGATATATTGTCCTGAACCAGTCACTTTTATAAGTATGAATTACAACCATTTAATGCCTACAAGCAGCTATTTTGAAAAAGCAACAACTTGGTAATTGGTCTGTAGAATGCTACTACTGTTAGCACTTTAATTTGTGAAGTTCCAAAGGTGAAAAACACCATGAGACGGACGAAAACAAAATACTGTTGACCTGTTGGTTTGTAGACAAAATTAAGATTTGTAAACAATCAATCGGGACTCCTCGGACAATTCTAAGACGAATAATATCTCGGACGTAAATTGGAACGTCACCATTATTCAAACGGTTCTTAACGTTTTTTAGCGAAGCCTGAACGGTTTTGTTAGCAACTTGCGGCACTGTTTATACATCTTGGGCATAAATATACACTTAACATAGCAAGTTTTATATCTTCATGTTCTTTAAAAACATCATAGCTTACATATGCAATGGATATATTTCAGGCAAACCGCATCACACATGTGTGACCGAATCACCGTGTGGAATTTTTCCACGTATCACTACACTACATACATCCGAGGGAGCTTCCGGATTCATCACGGAAAGACCCGAGTAGTTACAATCGGTAAACAATAAATGCATAATGAACAGTCAAAGGGAAGCAACTCTTGCAAAACAAGTATTAGTCAAAGTTAACAGTCTGTCATAAAATATTGGTCAATTGTGAAGAGTACTCTAACGGCACCATAAATCCTTGTATTTTATGGATGATCAGAAAAATTATTTGGAAGCAATAATATGGCTTTAAGAGCTATTGCCATTGGATTATACTCGGACATATAGTAGTTTACAGTATGCTCATTCAGCCTCGGTGTCACTGTGTATAACTAAGTTTGCTTTGTCATTCAATGCTGATTATATGCATAATGAATAGTCAAAGGGGAGCAACTCTTGCAAACTTAGTATTTTGTCATCCATATATTTCTACTATATCGACAGATATAGTTAACACTCTGTCATCCAGCCTCAGTGTATAATGAAGTTTGCTTTGTCATTCAATGTTGATTAAATATCAATACTCTCAAGCTAGAAAGTTATAAACCCTCTCAAATGTGTGTTTAATGTAATTTTATATTCTCAAATAAACATTCAACTTAACATACTATACCAATTATTTAAATTACGAAACTTGGTTTCTCTAACTAACCTAATTTGTAATGAAATACAAGATTTGGGCTTTTTTAGCCATATCATGTCTTTTCTACTTTTCTTGAATAGCGAACATCAGACTGTCCCTTAACCATACCAGCCAACTACTCCTATTGAAGTGGAGGTTCTCCTATTTTTGTTGTTTAAATTTCTTGTTTTCAAAATTCACCTAACTTTGAACGAAGGTATATTTGATTCATTTTATGATATTCTGTCCCATAATTTATTATATATATAACCAATATAATATTAATACATTTCTTGTTTATGCAACTAGATCCCTTTTAAATCACATTTATGTGCATCTTGTGATGTGTTTCACTTGAACACTCCTATTTTGGTTTTAACTTGATTGGCAGGTATTTACATGAATTTGCACTTTAGACCTTGTGACAAGCATATCTTATCTTAAACATCTGAATTCCGAATGTTCCACAATTTTCAGCATTTATGACTAAGATTAAATACAAGACTGTGTTAAATAAAAGAAAGTAAGCGAGTAAGTAAAACAGGGGCCATAACTCTGTAGAATAGTGTAACAATTGACTTTGATGTAAGGTGTTTATGATGGTAAAGCCTAGGTCCCAAAGCACAATTTTGTTGCCTCGGCGATGTTACTCCTGATGTATATAAATTAGCTTCGGGAGGCATCGGGTGCAGGGATATCACAAATTTTCTAAGGGCATTACCTCGAAGCTAACACCTAGACCACGAGAAACCCTTTTCCTGATGCCTTCCGATGTCTTTTTAGTAAATCTGGAGTAGATCGCCGAAGCAAAAACGCTCAGTGGGACCAGAAGGCACAAACTTTAAAATTCGTCAAGTTTGAAAGTTACTTAAAAAATATTTGAGTTTCAGTTTCAGTAACTTGGAAGTTTTGGTTAACATTTTCGGACTGATACCCAAAGGAAAAGCTGAACTACTTTATAGACAGGACATAGGACAATGATACTATTTTATGTACCCACAGGAAAATTTGGTACAAGCCAACAGGTGGATAAACTCATTGTGCACAATTTATCAGTGCTATTTTTAGCAACGAATTGACAACATGACTGTGTTAACTTAAGAAACCATTTTTTCAACAGTAAGCCAATCCAGCCAATGTTTGTAACTATCACATTATCCTGGGCGCACTATATTTGCCTCCTGCCTAAATGACTTGATACAGGATATAAGGGACACTATATACAAGTGACACCAACCAATTAATACCCAGGGTGGATGTATTAGATAACAGTGCTTCCTGCTGGTTTGTGGGGGCGGTGAATCTGATAGCACAATTAACAAAATAAACCATATATAGAATTACATTCTATAGTATTATATTCTATAGTCAAAGCAGCCAAAGATACAGAAGACTGCAATGTGGCTCCTGACACAAATATTCAAGAGAAGCTGTATGGAGATAGAGAAGATTGCAACGTGGCCCACAAACACAACTCTTCAAGAGAAGCTGTATGGAGATAGAGAAGATTGCAACGTGGCCCACAAACACAACTCTTCAAGAGAAGCTGTATGGAGATAGAGAAGATTGCAACGTGGCCCACAAACACAACTCTTCAAGAGAAGCTGTATGGAGATAGAGAAGATTGCAACGTGGCCCACAAACACAACTCTTCAAGAGAAGCTGTATGGAGATATAGAAGATTGCAACGTGGCCCACAAACACAACTCTTCAAGAGAAGCTGTATGGAGATAGAGAAGATTGCAACGTGGCCCACAAACACAACTCTTCAAGAGAAGCTGTATGGAGATGCTGATGATCTGAGGAAGACCACAAAGTTGATTGTAGACACTTGGGGTGATGGTGTAGGAAGAACAACTAAGGTGAGGTACAGTTAAGTAAAAGAGTTGATATCAAACTCCATATAACTAGATAACTCCAGGCTCTCTTCAACGTTTATGTCAGTTAGTAGAGCACAAAGACTTCTGATCTTTGGGTTGTGGGTTCGAATCCTGAGTTGACGAACTAAAATTTACTAATAGTCTTTCAGATGAGACTTTAAACCTATGTCCCATGTAATGGTGCTATACACCTGGCATATAAAAGAACCAGTGGTGTGTCTGGAGCGAGTACACCTCCTGTATAGGCACCATCCCTCGAAACATAAAATGACAAAACTCTTCTGAGGGCCTCTCCCATATGAAATATCCGGTGGCGAGGATAAATAAAAGCAATAAACCATCTTCAACGTTTCAATAGTAAAATAAGTAAGGTATATAAAGTTCATACTGTGAAGCCGTGGTCATTCATGTTGAGTATCAAGTTCTGTCCCATCACAGCCAGGCCAATCAATGCTAAATCTCCCCTGCAAATATAAAATATATACAGTGTTAAGGTAAATACCAAGTCAGGACAAAATAAGTACTAAACAAGACTTTGTTCAGTAAACGCTTACTGATCTGCCCCAGTGGAATCCTTGTCCATAACAAATAGCTAAGTCATTCAGGGGCCATAATATATTCTGTTGAAATATTTGATAGTGTAACATTGCTTTGACAATTAATGTAATGTGTTTATGATGGTTAACAAGTATGCAAAGTTTGAAAACAATGCCTTGATGGAATTAAAAAGATTGTGAGTTTCAACATTTTGTAACGGACGAATGGACAGGGCAATCACTGTATGCCTCCTGCATCAGTAGATGACAGAGCATTGTCCAAGCAGTGCCTTATACCCTAGTCACATTTACCATACCTGCTCCGTATGAGCTCCTTACCAGTTGATTTTTCTGAATTCGCACGACATCAATACGTAGCCCGCACGGACCCGTACAAATTTCAAGACTCGTACGAACATCGTACGGATTTTCACAACTCGTAAAGGACTCAGTGATCTGGTGAAAACTATACATTCTGTACAACTCGTACGAGATCCGTATCAGCTGTGACCAGATGCTAAGAACGTACAAATACCGTTAGGATTGAAATGTTTCAGTCTCATCTGAGTTGGTTAATCATACGAGCATTGTGACCGTAGCATTACAATAATTGTGACATGGCCTTTAACACAATCCAGTACATATGTTACAAGTAAAGCATCAACCTGTGTTTGCATTTAAATACACCAGACATAACATGTAAGCTTTATGATTTTAAACATCTGACAATGTTTGACAACAGTTTTGTATCTACAACAACACACAATAGCTCTCAGTCTGTATGGTGCAATACACTAGCTTAACTGCGGCAAGTATGGCTTTTCAATGTGACTTTTGTGAAGAAGGGATTAATTGATTTTGTACTTTAGTTAAAGGTGGTCTAGGAATACTTCCATAACAAATACTGCCACAAATATTTCACAAAATATGATCACAAATACTGCCAGGAATACTGCCACAGCCTAATGGTTTCCATTTGTCACAAGACTGAGTATAGCTTGGAGAATTTGACATGACTCTCAACCTTCTATTTTTAGGCTATACAATATCAGTTCATAGTACTTACAGGAATGTGGCCTGATCCTAGACCTTCTATTAGCATGTGCAATACCAACACCAATCTAAAGGACTCAGATATTTGCTTGGTGAAATTGATATATTCAATTCAAAGAGTCTTGTAATATATTCATGCCAAGGCCAGGAATAGGTCAAATTCTCCAAGCTTTACCACGTTCAGTACAAGGTTGGCTCAGCTGAGCTATATATATTAAAGCTACAAGGATTCAAATGATGTATCCTTACACTTCACTCTATAATATCCTGTTCCAAACACATGCTATATTTCATGTACAACATACATCATGAATCATTTATAGCTTGACCAGATTAAACTGAGACTCATCAAAGTCTGTAAGCTCGTTCGGCTATATTCAGTCGTATTCAATTCATATGTTTATTTACTACGTACCGTTATCTCCGTATAAGGCCATATATAAAAATAAGTTTATGTTTTAAAACTTCGAAATTTTCTGAACTTAAACGAATTATGCAAGGAGTCTCAGTTTAATCTGGTCAAGCTATAACATCATCATTGTTCAAACACATTACATTCTGGTAATTTATCTGTCAAGATAAACAAATGATTTCCTACACACGCATTTCCTTCACCAAAAAAATGTATATACATTGTTTTTATGGATGGCTTAGAATTAGAAGGTCGTAAGTGCCACTTACCACCTTTTAAGATTCATACATATTTTGAATGAGCATCACCAGGTGCTTCTTATGAGCCTATTTTCATGAAAATCTGAAATTGTCATGTTGACCAAATGAAGTTTTAAAAACGTGTTTTCCCATAGGTTAAGAGTAAATTACAGACAGTTTTCTCTTGTTTTCTCAATATATCGATTTGGTAGTTACGACCTTCTTGTTCTAAGCCAGCGTTATATCCTTACTTCTTAGCAAAAAATCGTTTTCCTCCAAATAGACACGACATTATTTCACATTAAAAAGAGATTTTCACATCCAGAACACAATTAACAAGGTATTGAACATTTAATTATTCCCCAGTAAATGGTACACTACAGACGTGAAGGACATGGAGGATACTGAAAGTAACTTATTGTCTGAACCGTCCAGAGAATTTGACCTGATCCTGACCTTTATTCATGAATATTTAAATTATTGAAAGCAAATTATATAAAGATGCAATATTGGCCCTTTAGATTTGTACTGCACATCAAGCGTCTTTGCGATAAAACTCTAACGCGATATTGGGACCTGTGTCACCTAAAGTAAACAGGCAAATCAGATATAAAACATAAGGATATTATCTTTTCAATCTGTATAATTTATATCGTAATTTTAATTTATACTTGGTGAATAGAAGTGAGCTGGTAAAATAAACTTCTGCTCTCCCTAAATCGATGTAATGGTCAGTGATTTCTGTTTATATTGATATTGCAGAATATCACATTAGAGTTATACTTCCTTTTAGCGAAAACGTACAACAGGGGATAAAAATAGACAAAATATAAGCTTTTAAATTATGCTAATAACTAATACAATGTAGGTCTAGGATCGTGTCAATTTCCAGTACTATACTAATAATACACTAATAAAATAATAAATAAGAGTAATAAACTGAAATTTATTACACTGATTAGGCAGTATAGCTTGGCTATTTTGACCTGAGCCTGACCTTTATGCAAGAATATATTACAAGGTTCTTGCTTTGAATATCAATTTCCGAAAGCAAATCGTGCGATATCGGTATTTCAAATTTGTGTTTGTATTACATCTCGAGCGTCTTCGTGATACTCCTCGATTATGAAAACATACACTCGGTGTTGTAAACGTAGGCAATATATCGACTGTTAAATTATGCTATTCAAAAGGTCAGGCTCGTGTCAAATTGGTCAAGCTATAACAGTTGTAAATTAATTACTAGATCAAAACCCAACATTTACATGAGTGCTAACTGTAAAAATATGACAGGAAATTTGTTGGCAACTAGATCATTTCAGGGGCAGTAACTCTGTGCCAAATACTAAAACCATAACTCACACTTGAATATTTTTAGCAACAATTCAATTAGGTTGTTTACATCCCAAACCAAAATGTAAGCTTGCCGCTAGCTTGTCGCAAGCTAGTGACAAGCTTGCACAAGCTAGTTTCTTTAAGAATAAGTTTGTACTAGGTAGCAATATAGCTTGCGCAAGCATGAGCAAACATTTTCCAAAACCAGCTTAAGCTTGCGCAAGCTAATGCAAGCTAGCGTGATATGACACATGATGTTCATGAACTTTCATGTTCATGAACTCCATGTTCATGAAGTCTCTGTCAGGTTCATGAACAAGATTTCATGAACTTCAAAGTTCATGAATTATTCATGTAACTTTCATGAACTTCAAAGTTCATGAATTATTCATGAACTTTGAAGTTCATGATTTTTTCACAAGATTTGACCTATTGACCTAGTTTTTGACCCCAAATGACCCAGTTTTGAACTTTGCCTCTTTGACTTTGACCCAAAGGAATATTACTGAGAAATTATTTTAAAATCAGGTAACAAATAAGAGGCTTTGTTAATGGGGCTAAAATTTGGGCCTACTTTTATAGGCCCTCATATTTCCTGAACGTGTCTCACAGTAAACAACCACTGATGGCAGCACATGGTTTATCTTCTGTTAGAAAAAAATTGGTTTTGTTTTTCCTGTTTTTAAGATGGTGAAATAAATGAACAAAACACCCAAAAGGTAAAATTTATTTGTGGTCAACTTTAATACTTGTTGTTTTAAATTTATGATGCATTAAATCAGCAGCAATGCATGTTCCAGTTTGTACTTGAAACTTTCAATATTTCGGACAAATTTTTCGGATAATGTACTGTGAGTATTTTTAAAAACTAGCGTGCGCAAGCTTGCAAGAATTTGTTAGAAATTAGCTTGCAGTACAAGCTTGCAATATAAGCTGGCGCAAGCTTGCGCATGCTAGCAAGATAAGCTGGCACAAGCTTGCGCAATAGTTCCAAATACGAGCTTGCACAAGCTTGTAAGAAACTAGCATGCGGTATAAGATTGTGCATGCATGCGCAAGCATGCGGTATAAGATTGCGCATGCTTGCGCAAGCATGCGCAATGGTTCCAAATACGAGCTTGCGCTATCCTATTTTGCAAGCTAGTGGCAAGCTTGCCGCTAGCTTAAAAATAAGCTTGCGATTTTGGTTTGGGATACCTGTCAAGGCATATAAATTTAGTGTATATCACACGAAATGAAGCACTAGAAAGTGCTCAAAATCAGTGTTTATAGATTGCCCTTCTTCTTTGTCCAATCGAAAGCCAAGGATTTTCAAATTTTTAGACCACTAAATTTTATTCATTTATTTTTGCAATGGTCATAATAACTATTTTGTTGTTCAATTTGTAAATCTATTTATTAGGATAATTTGGTTGTTTACAAATATGGTAAATATTGTTTATAATTCTAATATATGATCTTTAACCTATACTTATTTTTGGTAGATAGGTCTTTTTTGGTTTGACCATACCACAACCACCAACTACAAGCTTGTCCTGCCCAGACCCTTGACAGCAATATTATATAGAAGTGTTTATCCAACTTGACATGAACAGAAACTAGAACCATCACTGTCGTGATCAGGGCCCTGTCGTTATCATTGTCAATAAGTATTGCAAGTTTCATTTGAATATCTGTAACGGTTTTGAAGTAATGTAGAAAAAAAGATGAAAAATGATAAAAATTGTAATTTTACAAAGGGCCATAATTCTTACAATATTGTAGCTGGAGTAACATAACTTGGCATACAATAGTGTATTGTTTCTGTGACCTTATGTTTAAAGTTTGAAGTCGATACCTTTAACGGTTTGCAAGTAATTAAGAAAAAAGTTTTTGAACTGTGGCCAATGTTAAAGTTTTGAAGTCGAAAAAGGGGCACAAGCCATAATTTATTAAAGCTAGAGTGGTTGCCCTTTGCTACACATGTGCGTATTGTCACTGTCAATATGTACAGCAAGATTCATTT
Organism: Spisula subtruncata; assembly: GCA_963678985.1. Classification (NCBI taxonomy): domain Eukaryota; kingdom Metazoa; phylum Mollusca; class Bivalvia; order Venerida; family Mactridae; genus Spisula; species Spisula subtruncata. The sequence goes on along the minus strand of OY787669.1, from coordinate 44,908,251 downwards.
GAATATCTGTAACGGTTTTGAAGTAATGTAGAAAAAAAGATGAAAAATGAGGAAAATTGTAATTTTACAAAGGGCCATAATTCTTACAATATTGTAGCTGGAGTAACATAACTTGGCATACAATAGTGTATTGTTGCTGTGACCTTATGTTTAAAGTTTGAAGTGGATACTTTTAACGGTTTCCAAGTTATTAAGAAAAAACATGAAAAATGTGGACGGACAGACGGACAGACAGACGGACAGACGGACAGGGTGATTACTATAGGGCACCTGCAAAAAATTTGCAGGGCCCTAATTATCTCTGAATTCATTGAACAGTGAAATACAGAGGTTCCATTTAACTCGGTAATAAGAGTTTTGATCCTTGAAGTGTTCAAAAAGCCTCATTCTAACCCTCAAGATATTGGTTTGAAGGGTCATTTTCATGTAAAATTATGGGTATTTTGTCTATATTATAGTAACATTTGCTCAAATGTATAAAAATGACCGTTCAGATTCAGATGCAAGCGGATTCCTTGAAATAATAGAACAGATGTTGAATGAAAGATTATTGGTTTTCCAAGTAAATAATCTGAGGCAGAGAGAGATTTATTGTGTCAGAAAGAACTAAACATTGATTGCGGGCAATCGCAGAGTTTGTCCTCGTTTCTCTATTGTCACTAATTATACAGTTCTTGGTTTATTACAGCTGACATTTCGCTGGCTTAGAATGAGAAAGTCCTAAGTTTAGTGCGCCCAGGATAACATGATGTTTACAAACATTGACCGGATTGGTCTACTGTTACAAAATTGGTTGCTTAAAAAAACACATACGGTCAATTGTATACTAAAATAACACTGATAAATTGTGCACGCTTGATTTTTTTTCACCTATATGGATTATTCTATTTTTTCCAGCATTTCTTGTTATCCTAGTTGCACTATACAAAATCGATAGTTTGAGAAAACAAGAAAAAAATGTTCGAAAATTACTCTTTAATTCATTTTAGTCAACATGACAAGTACCAATTTTTGTGAAAATAGGCTCATGAAAAATGCCTTATGATGCAGCTTTCTAATATATATAAGTCTTATCCATTTAAAAAGTGAGATTTTTAATCACCTTGAATTCAGCCTCCTTTAAACCCTATTTTAATAATATCATCATGCCTTCTAAGTTACACAAAAAGTAACACAATATTTCAATGACTTGACGAAATCTTTCTGTGACATGAGTTCAAAACCGTTTTGTTATCAGATGCCAGTAATGAGGCTTGATGAAATATTCTCAAAATAAAGAGTTAGGTATAAAATTTCAAAAAAATGAAAAATGTTTACATTCAAAATAGTTCATATTTCTAATATAAAAACCTCTTGTGACATTTGACTGATATTAAAAAGGAAAGTGTGAAACTTAATTTATTTTTCTAAAGATATTTTAATGATTAATCTCTGTTGCTATTCCCCACTCTTACCTGGTTTCATGGTAGTTTAGACATCATCAGCTTTTTTATTTAAAATGTCCCAAATATTGTATATTTCAATATTTTATTATTAAAACAATCAACTATATCAAAACTATCGCTCTCAACTACCAATCCAGAGGTCCCCGGTTTAAATCTCAGCCTGGGCAAAGAAATTTCAGAAATTATTTCAGCGTTTCAAACCCAATGCAACCATAGAGATGAACAGTTTGTTGCCCCACAATAGTCTTAGACTCTAGTGGTGCATACTTTGGTATTGATACTTTACTGGGCACTTTAAGAAACCAAGTAAATTTTACACTATTATGACTATGGTTGATAACCATTGACTATCACATTTATTAACTTCGGACATACATGTATAATTATGTCATTATTATAATCATCATAAAATAAAAATAATGATCTGCACTCTTATAGAACATAAAAAATATCATCACATACACAACACGGATGTCACGGTGTGGTTAACAGTGACAGTTTGTGCCAATCACAACAACAAGGTAAAAATGTGATCATACATCATTACATGTACATGTTTCACATACATGTTTCAGTTTAAGGATGTTTGTCGAAACCACAAGGAAAATTCCTCCAATGTTGGGGAACCAAACAACTTAAAATCAGGAAAATCAGATGAGGTAAACCATTTTTGACATGCATTCAACAACATTGTTTACGTGCTTGTATCAGTTTTTACTAAGAAATGCCTTCAACAACCCCTCCAGAGCATCCGTCCATAGATCAACAACCTCTACAGAGTAGCCCTCCATAGATCAACAACCTCTACAAAGCATCCCTCCATAGATCAACAACCTCTACAGAGCATCCGTCCATATATCAACAACCTCTACAGAGCATCCCTCCACAGATCAACAACCTCTACAGAGCATCCATCCATAGATCAACAACCTCTACAGATTGGCCCTCCATAGATCAACAACCTCTACAAAGTATCCCTCCATAGATCAACAACCTCTACAGAGCATCCCTCCATATATCAACAACCTCTACAGAGCATCCCTCCATAGATCAGCAACCTCTACAGAGCATCCCTCCATAGATCAACAACCTCTACAGAGCATCCATCCATAGATCAACAACCTCTACAGATTGGCCCTCCATAGATCAACAACCTCTACAGAGTGGCCCTCCATAGATCAACAACCTCTCCAGGGCATCCCTCCATAGATCAACAACCTCTACAGAGCATCCCTCCATAGATCAACAACCTCTACCGAGTATCCCTCCATAGATCAACAACCTCTACCGAGTATCCCTCCATAGATCAACAACCTCTACCGAGTATCCCTCCATAGATCAACAACCTCTCCAGGGCATCCCTCCATAGATCAACAACCTCTACAGAGCATCCCTCCATAGATCAACAACCTCTACAGAGCATCCCTCCATAGATCAACAACCTCTCCAGAGAATCCCTCCATAGATCAACAACCTCTACAGAGCATCACCCCATAGATCAACAACCTCTACAGAGCATCCCTCCATAGATCAACAACCTCTACAGAGCATCCCTCCATAGATCAACAACCTCTACAGAGCATCCCTCCATAGATCAACAACCTCTCCAGAGTATCCCTCCATAGATCAACAACCTCTACCGAGTATCCCTCCATAGATCAACAACCTCTCCAGAGAATCCCTCCATAGATCAACAACCTCTACAGAGCATCCCTCCATAGATCAACAACCTCTCCAGAGCACCCCTTCATAGATCAACAACCTCTACAGAGCATCACCCCATAGATCAACAACCTCTACAGAGCATCCCTCCATAGATCAACAACCTCTACAGAGTGGCCCTCCATAGATCAATAATCTCTACAGAGCATCCCTCCATAGATCAATAATCTCTACAGAGCATCCCTCCATAGATCAACAACCTCTACAGACCATCCCTCCATACATCAACAACCTCTACAGAGTGGCCCTCCATAGATCAACAACCTCTACAGAGCATCCCTCCATAGATCAATAATCTTTACAGAGCATCCCTTCATCGATCAGCAATCTCTACAGAGCATCCCTCCATAGATCAACAACCTCTACAGAGCATCCCTCCATAGATCAACAACCACTACAGAGCATCCCTCCATACATCAACAACCTCTACAGAGCATCCCTCCATAGATCAACAACCTCTACAGAGCATCCCTCCATAGATCAACAACCTCTACAGAGCAGCTCTCCATAGATCAATAACCTCTCCAGACCATCCCTCCACAGATCAACAACCTCTCGAGAGCATTTCTCCATAGATCAACAACCTCTCCAGACCATCCCTCCATAGATCAACAACCTCTACAGAGTATCCCTCCACAGATCAACAACCTCTCCAGAGCATCCCTCCATAGATCAACAACCTCTACAGAGCATCCCTCCATAGATCAACAACCTCTACAGAGCATCCCTCCATAGATCAACAACCTCTACAGACCATCCCTCCATAGATCAACAGCCTCTACAGAGTATCCCTCCATACATCAACAACCCCTACAGAGCATCCCTCCATACATCAACAACCTCTACAGACCATCCCTCCATACATCAACAACCTCTACAGACCATCCCTCCATACATCAACAACCTCTACATACCATCCCTCCATACATCAACAACCTCTCCAGACCATCCCTCCATACATCAACAACCTCTACAGAGCATCCCTCCATAGATCAACAACCTCTACAGAGCATCCCTCCATAGATCAACGACCTCTACAGAGCATCCCTCCATACATCAACAACCTCTACATACCATCCCTCCATAGATCAACAACCTCTACAGAGCTTCCATTAATAGATCAACGACCTCTACAGAGCATACCTCCATACATCAACAATCTCTACAGACCATCCCTCTATAGATCAACAACCTCTACAGACCATCCCTCCATACATCAACAACCTCTACAGACCATCCCTCCATACATCAACAACCTCTACAGACCATCCCTCCATACATCAACAACCTCTACAGACCATCCCTCCATAGATCAACAACCTCTACAGAGCATCCCTCCATAGATCAACAACCTCTACAGAGCATCCCTCCATAGATCAACAACCTCTACAGAGTTTCCTCCATAGATCAACAACCTCTACAGAGTGGCCCTCCATAGATCAACAACCTCTACAGAGCATCCCTCCATTGATCAACAACCTCTACAGAGCATCCCTCCATAGATCAACAACCTCTACAGAGCATCCCTCCATAAATCAACAACCTCTACAGAGTGGCCCTCCATAAATCAACAACCTCTACAGAGCATCCCTCCATAGATCAACAACCTCTACAGAGGATCCCTCCATAGATCAATAACCTCTACAGAGCATCCCTCCATAGATCAACAACCTCTACAGAGCATCCCTCCATATATCAGCAATCTCTACAGAGGATCCTTTCATAGATCAACAACCTCTACAGAGCATCCCTCCATAGAACATCAACCTGTACAGAGTGGCCCTCCTCAGATAAACCACCTCTACAGAGCATCCCTCTATAGATCAACAACCTCTACAGAGCATCCCTCCATAGATCAACAACCTCTCCAGAGCTGCACTCCATTGATCAATTTTTGTCCCTATTCATTTCAATTCTGAACATATTTTCGTTCCAGTAACGTATGGTATGGTCTCGAATGGACTTTAGCCATTTGCATAACCAATATTGCGGCCGTCGTCCAGTCACTTTTCCATGCTCGTTGATAACGAACGCAGTATTGCTTCTGAGATGTGACACTTGTAATTAAATTTTAAAAATACTGACAGCCGTACGTTTTATTGATTAATAATGTCAAGCGAAATATTTTCACTGAATGGATAAACTTGGCACTGTACCGTAGCGGTCCATGTGTCGTACTGTGAACCGAACCCTGACCAAACCAATCGATATACCATCCATTACACAATCTGGTGATTATTTCTAGTCCCCTATTGAAACATAAGGTATCCTGAGGGGATTTCTGACTTTCAAGTTGAGGAGTCCCTCCTGAAAACATGGTGTCATCGGGATCCCGGGGCACTGTTAGTGTCGGCCCCTGCATGGTACGTTTGCATTGGGTAAGTTTTTTCCTAGGTACTTTCCTGCATGTCTTTTGTAAGACATAGTTTGATTGGTCGATAATAAATTCTGAAGCCAATCGCATAGCAGGATAGATTTTTCTAACGCGGCATGCTTGTACTCTTTCTGAAGTCTTGGTAATTTTGCAAGGGAATAATAGAAAAATGTGGTTAAAATCAAATGAACTATCGTGAATGGTCAAAGGACGACAAGTCTAAAACCGATTTTATGATTAAGCACTTGTAAACAAGGTTGGCACTATATGACACCCAATAAAAGGCGATTCCTAACCCTAACCCTTAACTGATTGGAAGCCTAACCCTAACCCCTAACCCTTACCCTAACCCTAACCCTAACCCTAACCCTAACCTTGGGGTAGCCAAATACCGGGTGTCATATAGTTTTAATCTGTAAACAAGGATAACAATCTTTTAAAGCATGCACACCGCCTAAAAAAAGAAAATCGCGACCCGGAGATTTTTGTTGATTTTACGGAAAATCTGATGTATTTCCTTCAGGTTTGCGAGTTTCTCTAAGGCTGTCTGACCATCAGTCCAACAGATTTTTGCCCAGATTTTCAGGGAATATCAGGAAGTCTGAGACAACAGTTAATGTGTTGATGATTTAATTGATTTTTACTAGTGTTGTTCCGATTATCGATTATAATCGATGATTGATCGAAAATCCTCACACAATCGATAATCGATTGTCTTTTTTTGATAATCGATTATTTAGGAAAGGTAACTCTTGAAGAACAAAAACTTATATTACCCATCAATAAGGAAGCATCCAGCTAGCATTAAAGAGACAAAGCTAAACAATCTGTGATGAACTAGTTACATACAAGCAAAAAAGACTAAAATGTTTATTTTAGACTATTAAGCACTGTAACAATCATATTTTAATGGGCCGAACTACCATAGTAAATGGTTGGAATATTTGAATCTTTCACCATGCATGTCGCAAGTAGCAGATTGCAAAAGACAACTAATACTAAATGGACACATAATGAATAAAGTCTAAAATAGGTAATTGGCATAAAAAATATCACATATAACTGATATTTTAGCATAGAATCTGTGTTGGGAAAATAATCGATAATCAATCGGTTGTGCCAAACCGATAATCGATTACAATTTTTTTGTCCGATTCCAATCACTAATTTTTACAACTATCATGATTGCCAATCATGACACTTTTGACACTGACAGGTCATTTCCCAGGACATAACAAGAAGAATAAAACAAAATGACAGTATGTCTTACTTGGGTTCCGACATCTTGAAGAGGTATTCTTGAGTTTTCTTTCACTAATAACAAGATTATACCGCGGGAATGAGGTGTATCCGTATTTTATCTTAATAACCGGCTTGGTTCAGAAAGTTTCAGTAGAAATGTACTGTAACACCGCCTGGCGCATTCGGAACGTCTCGGATAAAGAGCTATGAACTACACCTAAGTAAAATAAAAAGACAAAAGTGTAAGTTCAGAAAATGTATTCCACAAATAATAGGTTTCTGTATTTTTATATGAGGTACTTCATGCAATAGAAGAAACGTAGCTGCTCAACGTGGGACATTGTTCATTAAATTGGATGACAAAAACTTCATCACTGCATGCTATTTTTCATTTTTCTCAAATTGCAATATATAATAATTATTGAGTGTCCTCTGTGTATTATACATGTAGGTCTTTGAATGGATATATTCTGGTAAGAAACAGCCTGTAATCCCCAAAATTTCTGATGAAACTTTTTATGAACATTTTTTGTAATTTAAATGAAAATCATTTAATTAAATGACCATGACCGAGATAGTAATGTTTTACAAACCACGGTACTTCATGATTTAAATTTCATGATATAAAGTGCTTACATAATTGTAATTTGTAGAACATGATATTGACTTTGTATTGGCTATATTTTATGTTTTTGATTTTATTGCTTCTCTTTATCCTCGCCACAGAATAAGTCATACAGGCGAGGTCCCCAGGAGAGTTTTATAGTACTTTTAGTTTTTGGTGGATAGTGCATGATACAGAAGATGTCCAAAATTCCAGAAGTATCCCTGTTTCTTTTGCATGTCAGGTGTATATCACACATCCATGGGACCTCGATTTTAAGTCTCATCCTAAAGACTAATAGTAATTTTAGTTGGTCAGTCCGGGATTCGAACCAACAACCCGGAGATCAGCATACTCGCGCTCTACCGACTGAGCTAAGTGGACTGACCTTATGTCCTGATGTTTGGAGTAAAGGTACAAAAAATGTGCAACATATATAACTTCAATGGCATTACTATACTTACAAAATTTAATGTAGCTGTTTCGGTAAGCTTCTTTTCAGTTCTTAGTGAATATATTTCTAGAAGAAAATATTGTTCTGGTTGTAGAACAAGTTGGGGTCAGAAAACAAATTGAATATGGTACCATTGGCCCTATTAAACCGGGGTGAATCTCCAATACATTTTATTTGTTGAATGATCTACATAGTTCCTAAATTTGAAGGATTAAAACGTTTACCTGAGACAGTTAATGACATATTAAGTGATAAAGATTTAGAGGTGTCGTTCAGAGATTTCGTGTTATTATATACTGATGATACTGTTATCTAAGCCGAAACTGCCATTGCTCGGCAGGCCGCACTAAATGATAGTCTCGAGTACTATGGTATCATGAAGTAAATGCTGCGTAATTGTATTTTGTAAGACCAAGAGGTCATTTAAAAATAACCCTGCTAGTATTCCGTTATGAAAGAAACAAACATTTTAGAACTACTGTACTTGAATACCTTACATACCATGGGGTACAGTACTCCTTTAATGGTACTTTTTGCAGAACTTGTTGACCAAGACAGAAATGCAATTGGGGGACTGTAAGCGTTTTTACCTCTTAAGAGTCCCGTGTCAGCACATATCGCTGGCTTAAAATGAGAAGGTCGTAAATACAAAATCAATATTTTGAGAAACCAAGAAAAAAACCGTCAGATAATTAATCTTTACGTATGGTAAAACAAGCTGTTTAAACTTCATTTTGGTCAGCATGACAAGTTCCGATTTTCCTGAAAATATGCTCATAAGAAGCGCCTTGTTGTGCTGATTTTAAATATGTATCAGTCTTAAAGGTCGTAAGTAATAGTTACGACCTTCTCATTCTAAGCCAGCGATATATGGTACCGATACGGATATTCATCTATAGCTACATCTACGTCATTTTCCCAATCGGTCGATTAATGAATATCTTTGGGAGGCACAAGTCTGGAAAACAGTTTTGTTAATTTAGGGTGCATAACAAAGGCTTAGTACGATAACATTTTAAAGATAAAAACAAGATTAAAGGAGACAGAGAAATAAGTTAAATTTAATATTGGGGTAAAAACATTGTACCTTATGTGTTACAAACCGCATCCCACTATATACTCGTAAGATACAACCTTCCCTCACCAAATGGACAATGTGCCTTTAAGGTGACTGTGGCCAGCCCGTGATTGACAACCTCAAGGCTTGTGCTAGATTTGACCATATATAGAAGTATCTAATTGTCGGTGGAAAGAATGAGTTAATGTGGTACTGGGTTCGTGGTTGAAGAATAAGGAAGTTAAGATTTCTGGTCGTAATAAGATGAGGGAATTATGTATTCTGCGATGGGCAAGGGTATTCCATTGTAGGGTACAGAGTATTTTAGTTATTGAAGGCTATTGTATGGGGAGTAATCATTTTTAAAATACGTATCTCGGGGCTGATCTTTGGACACTTTTGTGGACCATATATTTCTGACAGGGGTTCCACACAACTGAGGGGTACTCGATATTTGGGCATACACGTGTACGTCATGTAGGCTGTCTGTTTGACTTTTTGTTATGCGTCTTTACGTTTCTCTTTATGGACATAAGGGAGTTTTTAACTTTGAAGATGATGTTATTGATGTGATCGTGATCGTTGGATAAAGTAATAAAATACTCGACAGAGCCTCGTATTGTATCACTTTACCGTGTGAGGAGCGGTGGCCTAGAGGTAGGACGCGCGCTTTGGGGTCGAGAGGTCCCGGGTTCGATCCCCTCTGGACCACTGGTTAATTTCTCTGAGCAAGACCCACATGCTCCACTCCACCATTGTGTAAAATGGTACCTGCGAGGGCAGTGTCTATTCCTGGACGCCGCAGATCGATGTTGGCTGCCACACCTCCACAGGAGAGAAATAGTCTCCCCAGGGAGACACGAGTGTAGGTTTCCATATGTAGCCCAATGACCAGGGGAAGTTGAAATGTCAAAGGGTGCTTGAGCGGCCTAAACGCTGAAAATAGCCCTAGAAAATTTGTTACTTTAACTTTTTAACTTTATCCAACTCGTTTAATAAATTCAATACGAACATACACTCATTCAAGTAAGATGCTCTATATACTTGATTCTCATCGACTCGATCCTTCTCATCGACTCGAGCCCTAATTGTTTGGTTCAAATATGCATACATGCGGAGATGGTTCTTATCCAAAACATGTTAAAATCTGCTGGAAGTCTTATTTCTGTCACAACAGCAAAACAAATGTGAATGAAATGAACTTGTAATCGTTCTGTGATCACTAATAGCAACCCATCGTGAAAATCCATTTTGGTAAGCATCAATGCCTAAGCTGTTTACCATGGGGTTATGTTATTGACGATTTATTTGTGAACATGCTCGTTCATATTGATTAAAGTCGGTGAATATCATCGAAGATGAATTAACTTTATTAAACAACTGTGTTTTGTAAAGAGTTTTCAGTCTTTGACTTAAATAGAGGCTGACCAATCAGAGGGCTCGAGTCGATGAGAAAGTTTCAGAATGACGTAGGCTCTTGACTGACACTTGCTTTATAGCAAATATTTAACAACAAAAACTTTTTAATGGCAAAACTATTTTGATTTCATAAAGGTAGGTAATTCTCTGTCAGTAAAAATAAAATTGGTTAAAGAATAGACTGTAGGAAGTGTACATGTAAGGCTTTTAGCCCTAAGGGGCACGACTCCACGAGAAAGCAGTATATATATATATTCAACAATTGTCAAAATGGACAAGATTGGTATAAATGGTCCTTTCCTCAATATTCTAACAGATAAAACATTAAGTATTTTGTTTAGCTCAAATGATTCATTTACCTTATGCCAAGAAGATTTTTATAAAAGGGTCACCAATGCCTACTTTGAAATGTCTAAATATTTTGTCAATATAAGATTCAGCGTTAAAACATTTTTAAAATATTTGATAATACTGTAAAACCATTTTATATGCATGTAATTTATGGGGTACTGGTTCATGTACTGTTATAAAGAAAAAGGATGGAGCCCTATGCTATTGAACAATCTTTTAAAAACTATGATTGTGATAAATTGCATATGAAAGCACTTAATATAAAATACATTATTGGTGTACATAAAAAATCAGTAAATGAGGCTGTTCTTGGTGAAACTGGCAGATATCCATTGCGTGCGGATATAATTACTCAGTCCACAAAATACTTTCAATGCAAAGCCATCAACATTAATTTATCCTACACTTCAAAAGTTAATTTACAGTAAAACCCAATTGACGAATTTGTATGCCATGAATAACACCTAATTGAAAATAAAAAGTAGGCCCTATCAAGCATGTGTATCCGTATACTTGTATGGACCTATTCACTCTTTGCGTCACATTTCGATCTTTGGGGCATTATTAGCTGACCTCTAGCCGGTCCTGGAATCTGCGGAGAAAATGGTTTTCCTGGGCGCCTTCAGGGCTGCTGCATCGACTGCATCAAAGTATGTGTTCAGTGGAACCCCGAAGAAGTCTATTCAAAACTTAGGCCAAACAAGATTAGCCAAAAGATACCAAATGAAAAGGCTTGGATCGGTAATGTAACATATTTTCGCGACCTGTCATTTTCTTATTTATAGTCTTACTAAAGTGATTACATAATCTATTTCTATTTTCTATTTCATACTCCCAACAATCAAAACCGATTATAACAGGGAGGCGCAAGTCAGGGTAGCAGTTTATTAAAAGCATAAAGGGGTGCAAAAGTTATATATAGTACAGAGTGAAGGTGATAAAGAGAATTTACAGTGCAAATTTAAAAACAGTAAAATATTTGTATGCGGTCTAGAATTTTTGTGTCTAATCAAAATATGTTCCATGGTTGCTCTATAAGGAAACAATGTTGGTTATACAAATTGGTGTAGAAGACAAGATGCGAAGCTCAACTACAACTGGCCAGCAGCAAAGACCTAAATTAAATTTAGGTCTTTGCCAGCAGTAACTTGAGTAAGGGCAGATAGTCCATGACTGCATGAGCGCATTGCTTAGCCAAGCTGCTATTGAGCGCTTATTTGTAGCGCTTTACTACATCTAGGCAGCGACCTGTTATTGGCATTTCATAACATTTCTTAACACTTTGCTGGGCAAGCAATACCAAGCACTTTCTTAGGCAACAGACCGCTTCGGTTCAGCTCGGTAGCACTTTGTTACGCAACAGACGTGTGTAACGATTTACCACGGAATGTTGTCAATGCCAAGGATTTGAATACTTTTAAGTTAGGACTTCACTGTCACTGGCAAGGTGATGTACCTTATCACTAATAAACTATATTGTAGAGTCAATCATGGGATGACTATTGTATAGTTACCACATGTATTATCACACTGTGACCAGTACCTATATATTCCTTTGTAATTGTGATTAACCGTACAAGATTGTGCCATATGAAGTCTACAAGATGGGGGGGGGCTTAAAAAGGACTGTGTCCTTACCATAGAGCTCAAGATCGTCCTACAGGTAACAGTATGCTACATTTGTAGCTGCAAGCGCTCGTCTCTTATCAAGTATTTATTGCTTCGTCCACTACAAATTGCTTTTTTGAAGCAAGCCGTTTCTTAGTGTAGCACTATGAAGCACCCAATAGCGCCTTGCCTATGCAATGGGCTCCAGGTTGCCTTTATCTTGGCAATTTAGGTCTCCTGTAGCCGCAGCAGAAGCATTGTTATGCACCTGTCAGTTGCAACCATGGCCCACCCACCCTATGGATGGGCGGTGGTTAGCCAGGAAACAGCTATGTTTTAACCTTCAGAAGTTGTAAATAAATATTTAGGTTGTACTCTTCGACGACATGTGAGCGACCTACAGCTCAAAAGGGTTCTCTTCTTTCTAATATTATGGATTGGGTCACTTCTTATAAATCATATATGCATTGTACCAGTATTTTTCATTAAAGATTGTTATAACTTATAATATGTTGGATGTTGAAATTTTATTTTGATTTTTCATTATTTCTTACAGAAATATGAGGGTCGTTTTTTATAATATGTCAGGGCTCGACACTAACACTGGTCCCCTGGTCCGATGCCAGTGAAAATCAAGAAGGACCAGTGAAAATCTTGAAGGACCAGTAACTGTTTTAGAAATTTACAAATTTACAAATTTTACGTTTCTTTGCTGGGGGACCAGTGACCGAAAATAGTTAGTGTCAAGCCCTGTATGTAGGATGATGAAATTATATTTTGATTTTTCAATATTTATTACAGAAATATGAGGGTCGTTTACGAACATGTTATGTGATTGGTGCCCGTATATTGAACAAAGCAATGGTATATTCCACTAAAGGTGCTGAATCAAAGCAGGAGAATTTGGACAGGGTTTGTATGCTATTTCTTATTAATACAACATTACTTTCCTTGTATACGGGTAAGTATAGTGAGTATGTACATGCTTATACTACAAATGTGTGATATACTGAGTATGTTATACTATATATGGATACACAGTTTTGTCATTAGGAGGTGGCAGGAGGCCAATTTGACTGCCTCAAATGGTATTTGGTCCGCCAGAAATTTACCCCCAGCTGCCTTCCATCTTCAGTGCTCAGGCACCTTGGCCTCCTCAAATGTACAAAAAGCCTCCTTCATGAAATCCTAGTGAAAACCCTGGATACATGTGTTTTTCCTATAGAATGTTGTGTATTTTGTGTTATTTGTGTCATATAATAATATATTAGTAATATAACGAATCTATCACTTGTTATCAATTGATATATTTATATTAAACTCTATCACGGCTTGTTTAATAAAATTTCCAGAACTCATTTAATATAAATTACGATCAACTGACAACTCTTGTTAGATCCTCTATATACTATAAAAGTAATAGGTGGTATTCAGATAGCAACGAGGGCAAGATTGAGCATGACTCTTAACTTGTATAGAATTTAAATATTTTTTGACATCAGTTTAACTTTAAAATCTGTCCCTCATGCCTGTCTGCATGCCTCAGCACAGCGCCCACCTCACAGAGTTTGGTTTGACCGAAAACAGGACAAATTCAGCTGCTTTCAACATTCAATGCCAGCCAGCCTTCCTGTCTGATTTAATGGACAGTTATGACATCAAATTCTTTAAAAATGAGTTCAGTGAGCAGGGCTCAACACTAACACTGGTCCCCTGGTCTTAGGCCAGTGAAAATCAAGAAGGACCAGCGAAAATCTTGAAGGACCAGTAACTGTTTTATTTACAAATTTTACGTTTCTTTGCTGGGGGACCAGTGACCAAAAATAGTTAGTGTCAAGTCCTGGTGAGTTTATTGATGTGTTTATGATACTTGCTTTCGAAAGTATAATGTTTAGACAATTATAATGCAGGGATTTCCCTTATGCAGGTTTTCTGCGTCCCTGATGCAACTTTATGGCTCGGGACCCTCATTTCTGCATTACTGTGCATCCTTGGGACCCCCAATAGGATCCTGCGAATAGACATTTTCATTTCAGCTAGAATATTTTTCTTTCTGCTATTTAATAATTTATTGCACTTAGTCTTGTGGTGCATTGAGAAATCTGAATTTGCTGTTTTATTTATTCGAAAATTCGATACTCGCTAATAATGAACATGAAATACATAACCATATAATGAAGGGACCCCAAAAATTTCTCAGGGACTCCCTAAATAAAAGACTAAAGGGTCCTGGGACCCTGGTATAAAAATTCTTAGGGAAAACCCTGATAATACAATGAGTTTTATCTTTTACAGTTGTATGAAACAAGAATAGAAGCAGCTTGTTTGGAGCATGGGATGGATAAATTGTATTTTCTTACTTCCCTGGCTGAGGTAACTTTGATCTTATATTATTAAATTTATAAATTAAGCCAAGTTTGTGGAATTCCTATACGTCCAACTATGGCTTTTTTGCCTACGTTCGAGTAGATTTTTCCGTCAAGCATTTCTACAGGCAAGCGCAAAATTAACATGAGAAAATACTAAGTGCTCTTATAGGGGTTAAGCGCCCCTTAACACTGCAAAACTGCCAAAATCAGCAGCAAATGACATTGTTAATTGCCAATTGAGTCCTTGCATTTAATGCTTATTAATTAATCATTCAAAATTTTGATGTATGTTGCATTGGTTGCAACCCAAAATTTATTTAGCTAAACAATGAGCACAACATATTTATTCCCCAGATATTCACAGCACTGCTAGTCGGCAGATTATGTGATAAAACTGTATATGATTCAGTAAATATACAATTGTATCTTCATGTTTTAATTGTTTTCAGTTTGATATCAACTTAAACAGAGAAACACTGTCCATTTTAGCAATTTATGAACCGAGAACTTTCCAGGTATGTCACAAGTATCCATCCCTCTACTCTATACCAACTTATTGTCTGAAATATTTACTTTCCCCTGTCTGTAGCAGTCTGTGAATTTAGTATTTGAAACTACTAGCCTGAATCGGTAAAATTTAATAGTTTCCCTATATACTCTATACAAAATAACTGCAAAAATTACTTGCCCGGACCAACAATTATCTGTCCCAGACAACTGGACTAGTGCTAACTTAACAGACTTGAGGAAGTGCATTACAAAATGTAATACAAAACTTTCAATTTGATAGACTTAGCTACTGGTAGTCATTATGAACTTGCTTCCACCCTGGCTTAAGTGTATAATTAACACGGTCTTGTTTGATAATAAATTGTCAGCTAAACTTGCATGATTAGGTTTCATACTATTGATGTGTAATGCCCTGCAAGATGCTTAGTATCGAAAAGGGTCAACTTACTGGCTGTTTATGCCCGGCATCTAAATTCTAATGATCAAGGAGAGACATAGTGATTCATCTGTCTGTTTGTTTGTCCAATACAAAAAGTTGAAACTCAAATATTTTTGAAGTCCATCTATGTATTGCTTAACACGCCATGTAACACTATCAAACATTTTAACAGAATTATTGCCCCTGAATGACTTAGTTATTTGTTATGGACAAGGCTTCCGCAGGGGCAGAAGCATTTACCGAACGCAGTCTTCTCTCCTCTTATAACTTAGTAGTGATAGATCAGACATGAGGTATCAAGTGAGATTGATATCAGTTGAAGAGCATCTGTCATCTATGCCAGTAAAGATAGATGCTGCTACTATTTCTTTTTGGCTTTGTATACTGTAAAATCATTCATTTTCAAGGGGGGTTCAATTTTCTGATTCACCTTCAACCTAAAAATCAAATCCCATCGAACAATAATTTTGACCCTTGTATTTATCACCTGAAATACAAAATCCACAAATTAATAACCCATGGAAATGGCCTTTTGTACCAAAACCATGAAATGTACCCCATTGAAATTAAATTATTTTATAGTAGTTGATGCATGTACAGTATGTTATTGATATGTTGCATTTATTTAAGAAGACAAAATTTCATTTATACTTTCAGACATTGGTGGAATTTGTTAAGATGCGATCACTTGAGATTGGTTTACAGACCAAACAACTTGGAGCTGCTATGGGTTTAGAGACACGTGGTATCTTAGAGGAAGTTAAACGTGCATCAAATTCATGACACATGCAATGGTGAAAAAGACTGTGACAAACTGTATAAGGGGAAATATTGAGCATTTAAAATTAGTGCACAAGATTTTGTGTGTTCAGTTCGTTATGCACCAGTCAATATTATGTCCCAACGCAGGGGATTTAGACAGTAAGCATTGTCTCCAGGGTAGGGATTTAAACGAAAAAAATGAAAATGTCTTATTCCCCCTGGGTCGTAATATTGACTGGTGCACTAATGTGCCAGATGTTGAGACTTTGTGCTAAGGATGTCATTCACTGCCATTTATGGATTTATAACAGAGTATAGTGTGCATTCATCATGTTGATATTTGCATTCAGAAACTATAGGATTTATGAGGTATTAATTGATGCAACAGTAGCAGTGCTTCAATATTTACAGGATTTGACATTGCCCTATTTTCCATGGTGGTCTGAAGCAGGGGTGTAGAAATGAGCCAGTAAATGAGAAGAGCCCTCAAATTAACCACTTGCTTTTAATGTTTTATAAACGGGCTAAATGAAAACAGTTCTACACCCTGGTGGAAGTAGGACCAACTGTTAAAGTGATATTACTGTTTAAAATGACCATCATTGTTTTGTAAAACACAATAACCAATGATTTATAATCATTGAAAATTTGCACATTAATAATTGTTAATTTTCTAAACATTTTTCTGGTTTAAATGACTTTTCTTGACTGTAAATTTTTTGATCAAGTATAACAGTATTATAACTTTAAATGGAACCACACAACCATTTTGTGCAACGATATTTTATATAATCAGATCTTGTTGGAATAATTAATCATAGAATTGATTGTGGTCTTGTGGTTCACCTACACACAATGAGTTATCAGTCATCCTTGAAAATCACTATAGGACATACGTTTAGAGTAGAGCCCTGGCCAAGTTTATGCACAAAGCATCTAAGTGAAAAACTGAAATGATTTGACAGAAGTTAAAAAGTAGTTGTAGGAATATTTTCCACAAATTGAAGATAAATAAATGTATTCTTAGTGAGTTTTGTAGCTCTTTACATTATCCTTTATACTTGATATTTTGTCTGCCGGTGATAATTGTAGCTTTGTTTACAATAAAAAAATGAAATAAAATGCCTTTTCGGTGATCATTTTTGTACACTCTTGTAAGAAATTACTTATTATACATTTAATTCTTTCAATCTATGCTAAAAACAAGCGACCTGATGAGTTGTTTTTAGACATTTTATGTTTGTATACAAAGCTAGAGTTTTGTTGACGATCTATATCATTTTAAGAAAATTCAATGTTTTCTACTAAGATGCTTTGTGAATTCCAGCCCTGATCCACTTTGCTTATTCGTGGTGCCCCTTGGTACAATGGGAATTTAAAAAAAATTTGTAAAGGGTATTGTTATTAATGTAACATACATTGAAAAATCATTTTGGTATGTTCAGATTTGATGCATGCAGATTTTCACAGATCTGTGACGTTTTGTACTGCATTCTGCAGGCATATAATGGTCTAATGGCAGTTGCTCAGACAAATGACTGCTACAAGCACACAGTTCGAGGGGTGCCCGCAAGACTGTAGTAAGTCCTTCTTTAATTATATGTAGTTACTACTGTCTTGTGGGCACCCCTCGAGTTGTGCAAGGCTGAGGTTACCTAGACTTAAGTTGTATTAATGAATAATTTGTAATAATACTATAATAGTATAATTATGTATCATAATCCCATCAGTTCTTTTCTTTACCCGACCATAGAGGCACAGATTGGACATGAAGAAATATACAGCTGAAACATTATTGTTAAGTGTGAGGTACCATTATTGTAGAGTAGTATTATATACATGTATATATCGACGGTGCCATTCGAAGATGCTGAATAATCAAAATGCCATTTTTTATCGTTAATTATTCCTGTTTATCATTTTCCCGCCCTTAATTAAGTCTTATCTGGGGTAAATAAGCTAATGGGAGACCATCAAATCATCACAAAAAGAAAATGCCGAATAACTGTTCTTTTTTATTTAGGGCGAAAAAAAGAACGAATATATCAGCAATTGCATTATATTTATTATTCAATACCTATTCAATAAAATGTTTTGTGCATGAAATATATAATATAGTCTATATTCAATGATTTGTGAAAGAGTTTTAGTTTACATAAAAAACTGTTTTTTGCCTCTCCTGAAAAGTGGGTTTTCGTCATACAGTATTTTCGAATGGCACCGTCGATATGTGTAATTGTTTTATCCAATTTATTTTGTTCATGTAAGATATTTATATTTCGATGAGAATTGAAATAAAACTTTTATAGTAGCTTTGGTTGTCTCACCTTTTAAGCTCCATTATCGTAGATCGTAAAACATTACACATAGGTTGCTGAACATCAGGTGTAGATTCTACAAATTTTGAGGTCAGTAGGTCAAGGTCGTGGTCACTAATTACACAACACTATTTACTGTCATGAGACATGTACCATTTTACACCATGGTGGAGTGGAGCATGTGGGTCTTGCTCAGAGAAATTAACCAGTGGTGCAGAGGGGGATCAAACCCGGGACCTCTTGATCACGATGCGTGCGCTCTAGGCCACCACTCCCCAAATGTACTAGTAGCGTAGTTGTAGACTTGTGACAAGATATTTTAAATATCAATTAATTTTCTTGTATCTCTTTATACAAGTATACCCATCTATTGTGCTGATTTATATAAATGTCAGCTCGAGCGCAGGTTAGTATTAAGCCAGCTTACAAAAGAAAACTCTGGACGGCTTGCTGGGTGTTGATATCAGATATTTCCATGGCAACCAACACAACATCATCAGAAAGTTCCAATATGTCCAAGGATTGAAAAGTTCAGTGCTACTGTATCAGTTGATTCTTAATTACTTGCTGTATGACAAACATGGTCAGCATAACTATATGCCACTAGTTGCTCTCTCTGGGACAGAGGAACTTACAGAAAGCTTGTAATGTACAAAACTCAACCACAGTTCATCCAGAAGGTGAATGTACCTGGGCCCGATCCCCCAAAACGTCTGAATCTGAGCTAAATCTCAAATTAAATATTGGCATGTGCCATTTACTTAATTTCCTTGTTTGTGTTTACCCAATACTTTCCATAGAATGTTGATACAAAGTTGATTATGTATATAAAGGTAAAAACTCGAAGCAGACAGAAGCACAGAATGTCCCGCTATCAGATATTGATGATGTTGACCTCGGAATTGAGGGTGTTGACTCGGATGTTCCTACATACCGCAAGAAAATATTGATGTACGTATTCTATTGTTCAATGTTCAGAATATTTGGTGTCCAAAAATTAGTTGTTTTCTTTATTTTGCTGCTAAATTGGCAAGTTATGTTTTCATACCAACAAAATGATTTTCATTTATTTAAATAATATAGTTCATGATCAGTTCAATGATGACTCCCATCCTTGCTCGCAGATCGTAGCTTATTGTTGTGTGTTCTTACATAAACAGTAAGTTACATGCAGTAAAAACCGGCTCCCCATTACACTAGACATGTGGTCTTGTATTGGGGCTGAGGACTGACACTTGTTTAGATTTGAGATAAAGAATTTCTTAAAAATGGGATGTTCACATTCTTTGTAAATTATTATTGGGAATAAAATTTTTTTGCCCCCTTAAAAATAATACAATGTGATCTCATTGTATCTTATGCATTGTGTATATACGAGCCAATTTCCGACAATTGCAATAAGGAGTACATATTGAATTATAGAGTGCGACAATAGGGTGTACAGTGATTTTACATGTGCTTTCAATAGCAATAACTGATACAAGTTCAATTTTATAGTTACCCGATAAGTCATACAGTGATTTGGTTTGTACGTTGTGATATGGGTATCACATTGATTGATTGATTGATTCTTCAACCCGCCTTCAGCATAATTTTACTGACACTTCTATTCATGGCATAGAAAATTTTTCGGTATAATAAATCAGTCCTATGATGACTCCCATCCTTGCTCGCAGATTGTAGCTTATTGTTGTGTGTTCTTACATACATAGTAAGTTACATGCAGTAAAAACAGGCTCCCCATTACTCTAGACATGTGGTCTGGTATTTGGGGCTGAGGACTGAATTGTTTATGCGAAACTTTTTCTAACCTTGAGTATAAGTGTGAAAATATTTATAATTTGGTATCATTTCAAACTGATTTTGTAAAGGTACACTTTAATTTTTTTTTTTTCCTGAAGTAGGCTCAGGGATCTTATCAAGGTCCCTACAATATAATGATAAAATTCCTTTGAGGTTTCCCTTAATTCTCTGTTGCTCCTCAACTCTGATGATTTTAATGAAATCAACCTTGTTACGCCACAGGTAAATGTATCATTAAAAAGAAAAGATTTTTTTTATTTTTCTATAAAGGTTTATTTGATCTAAATGAACCAGAATTTTAACCAATCGAAAAAATATTTGTGTTTTCTTTTTCGTTTTCAACGATACACTTACCTGTGTGTTACGCTACATTACAGGAACTGATCGGGGTTATTGAACAGTTACAATAAGACTTGGGGAATGAAATACATGTCAAACTTAAGATGGAGAAACCATTACTTAAGGAAGTCTGTGACGAGAGGATAAAACAATTCTCAGAAATAGAAGAACAATACAGGTGACACTTCAGGGCTTTCATTTGACTCTTGGAATTGCATTTTGACTCTTGGATTTGACAAAAGTGCCCTTTTTGACTCTTGAAAATTTAAAACAAAGTGTCAAATTTGCTATACTTATAATACAAAATGTCTTGCAATATTTTGATGACTCTTGAAAATTGAGAGTCAGGAGTGATTTTAACTCTTCCTTTTTGGAAGCTAGTGAAAGCCCTGTGAGTATTTATTGTTTTTTCTATACTGTAACAGAGACCATTTACTGTATGTTACAGGGGTCCTACAAATTCGGAATACTGTATAGCTGGTTATTTCTGCGGGGTGGAAATTTCTGCCATTCTGCGGTCCAAGATCAATTCGCAGAATTAAATCTACACAGAATTTTATCATCTATTGAAAATTTTCACGCAGAATATAATATCTCCACTAGATAAAAATAATAATCGAGGGGTATTCACAAGTTAACTTGATTATTGTTACAATGTTCAGTTTATTGCAGTTTGTCTAGTATTACAAAGGTATTTATGATTTAAGCGAGCATTGTTTGTACATATATAATGATAACTATGCCATAGTGCGATCCACAGTTTGGACTGTAATACTTAATAACACTGTACATAGATCAGACTGCCAATGAAACTGGTGTATGTCAATTCTTACCATTCAGCAAACCGCAGAAATTTACTCTTACCATTTTGTGAATCAGCAGAAATTAAAACCAGCAGATATAAACACACCCATTTTTGGGACAAGAACGCAAAATATTCCACCAGCAGTAATAACCAGCTATACGGTAATCCCTAAATCCAGATTTGCTGCATTAGGAAGAATGATTTTTATGCACAAAACTTAAAAGTTATTTGATGAGAAAAATCAAAGAAGAAAAAGGGGAATTAAGTCTTTATTAAATATCAATAATTATATTATCAAATATACGCGAGTTGTCCCAGAATACCGTATAATCCAGTTATATAATGAAAACTATCAAGTAGTGTATGCCCAAATTATAATTAACTTTTAGAAATAATTATTTCTTTGCATACTAGCCAATCTATTATATATCTTCCGAAAACAAAGAAAGTGTGTACATTTGACGAGCACCAGGTGACATTGTACAGCTAACAGAACGTCAACGTTAACACTCGACAACGACGTCACCCTGCCTCAGTTTTTCAAAGAAGTTCCATTCGTGGACTTCACACTTTAAAAATTATATGCTAAAATTGTTATCAACTATTTGGAAATATATTTCTTTACATACTGTCAAAAATTTATTAAATGTTTTTTTTTTCAAATTGGACAGCTTGAGCTGACATTCTGTGCGGATAGTGTAGGATTTGATCTGACATAAGTTTTTGTTCTGATCGGTCCACGACGTATGCTGATATAAAAGAATTCGTCAAATACACGTGCTATTGTTGTAGAAATGCACATACAAAATTTTATAACTATATCATTAAGTTGGAGTAAATAAATCAAGAATTATACACTATTCTGGGACAACCCTCATATTTACTGCATGAAAAGCCAAGGTATGCAATAGCACCTACAACAACTGTAGAACAGCATCTACAATTTTAGAGATCTTTATTTTTTAGGTGGGGAAATTAATTCAGGAGGGGAATGGGGTCAAATATCGGACCCTGCAAGCTGGTTCTAACATTTGACCTTGTGATCTAGATTTTGATCTGGCATGACCCACTTTTGACCATGGCCTAGATTTCACGGAAATCAAGGTTTTGACTAAGTTTCATGAAGATTGGATCAACAGTATGACCTCTATAAGGACCACATGTTTGTCAAAGATTTGACCTATTGACCTTGTGTTTGACTTTGCATGAATTGATCTGGTTTTGAACTTGGCCTAGATTTCATAGAAAACAACATTATCATCATGTTTCATGAAGAATGGATCAAAACTGTGGTCTCTACAATTGTTGACGGACAACGGACAGACAAACGAAGATCAATAAAGATCACTAAAGCTAACCTTGTCACTTTGTGACACTTGTCTTTAAGAAGTCGTAAATTATTTCTTGCGTCACCATAGTTGCATTCTTTGACAGGTGAGCGAACAAGGGCATTTTGTGCCATCTTGTTGTGTTATTTTAGAATATGTGTACAAATGTATTTTAATGATAATTTAATGTAGAAGTGAATGGATACAATCCAATGATGTGTTTGTGTAACATGTTATTTTCCTGAATTCTATCAAACTATAATACAACATAATTGTTGCACAATATCATTACATTTGCTATAATTAGTTCAGCAATTTTGGCAAATACCTTGAAAGATTCACTTGAAGTCTTGATTGTGTCTGTATTTCTGCTGTGCATGCTATTACCAACCTGTTATGTTTTTTGCTTATCTGCCGAGGATTGATAGATAAACTGCATTGCAAATGTTTATATTAATTCTACCTGAGATATAGACTTTGTTTGTGATGAGTCATCTAGATGATTACATTTACAGTGTTATGTCTCATCCAGACATTGTTTTAATGGAACTGTTCAAGTCTTCAATCTGTGCACTCTGATTGGCTCTTGTGAAATCAGTTTTAAAAGCAATTTGATTGGTTGTTCTGGGTCCTGTCTTGAGACTGAGCAATCTGATTGGCTGTTGTAAAATCAGTTTTAAAAGCAATTTGATTGGTTGTTGTGTGTCCTGTCTTGAGACTGAGCAATCTGATTAGCTGTTGTGAAATTAGTTTTAAAAGAAATTTGATTGGTTGTTGTGTCTTCAGACTGAACAATCTGATTGGTTGCTTTGAGTCATGGCGTGAGACTGAGCAATCTGATTGGTTGTTCTGTGTCCTGTCTTTAGACTGAGCAATCTGATTGGTTGTTCTGTACTGAGCAATCTAGTTGGTTGTTCTGTGTCCTGTCTTCAGACTGAGCAATCTGGTTGGTTGTTCTGTGTCCTGTTTTGAGACTGAGCAATTTGATTGGTTGTTCTGTGTCCTGTCTTGAGACTGAGCAATCTGATTGGTTGTTCTGTGTCCTGTCTTCAGACTAAGCAATCTGATTGGTTGTTCTGTGTCCTGTCTTCAGACTGAGCAATCTGGTTGGTTGTTCTGTGTCCTGTCTTCAGACTGAGCAATCTGATTGGCTGTTGTGAAATCAGTTTAAAAGCAATTTGATTGGTTGTTCTGTCTCCTGTCTTGAGACTGAGCAATCTGATTAGTTGCTTTGTGTCCTGTCTTGAGACTGAGCAATCTGGTTGGTTGTTCTGTGTACTGTCTTGAGACTGAGCAATCTAGTTGGTTGCTTTGTGTCCTGTCTTCAGACTGAGCAATCTGGTTGGTTGTTCTGGTTACTGTCTTGAGACTGAGCAATCTGGTTGGTTGTTCTGTGTACTGTCTTGAGACTGAGTAGTCTGATTGGATGATTAATTTATTTTGAATCTTTTTTATTTTGCAGGCTGGTGAAGACTCCGAGAATCGGCCTCGTCGATTGACGAGAACAACACGTAATAAATGGAACAGACTGTTGGAGTCATTTTGTGAACCCCCCATGGGGGAAACAGGTGATCATTCACAACTAGTATCATTCTCTGTCCTTGTGGAATAGATTCTTACAGTAAGATTAACTTTATCTCCTACTGTTAAGTTGGCATTTTTTCATGGGGATAAATTTTCGTTAATTTTGAAATCAAACATGAACTCTAAAATCTAGTCCATGCATTTGATTGACATCCCAAATTCAGATGAAGGTTTCATCTTTTCAAGTTTTACATTCCACTAAGTTAAGATCCCACAAAATTTGTAATTTTACCAAAAAATCAGGAAACTTGATGCCCTCGAAAACCAGTGATTTTACAGTATGTCTTCATATAATGCTGCAGGCTGGTAGAACTTGCATCCAAACTTATCATTTAAATTAAGAACGGCTCAAAAGTTGCAGAAAATGTGGAAGCATATTGCATCTAATTTAGCTCTCCGGTGGAGATATTGCCCTAGTCTATAAGCTGTCTGTCTGAGAAGAGATGTGACTTAATCTCATTGACAATATTGTACTGTTAGTTCTATTTTTGTTACACAGATTTTTGTCATAGTCGACTGGATGATGTATAGTATACAGTACTCACCAAAAGTAAGTATATTACCTGCCTACAAATATATTGGAAAAATTCCCATTCTTCTAAAAAAATTAAAATTGTATAATTCTACTGTATAGTCTACTTGAGAAAATAAATAATCCTTCATACTAAAGAACCTTAGATTCATCATCAATCACAATAAAAAGTGACATCAAATTATGTCTATGATTTTAAAGTATTCCTGGCCTTTAACATGATAGAAATTATGCCAATAAATGATGCTATGTAAGTGATTCAAGTAAGAGCATTTAAATTGCAATGAAATCTTATCTTGTTTTTGTGTTGTACAAATTTCCCCTAGTTTATGGACTTGGGCTTCTCTCCAAAACTAATACCATGTTCATTGTACAACCAATCATCAATCACATTGTCTGGGGGAATGTTCTTTCTAGAGATGGCCTCAATGTACCGAAGCCTCTCAAATCAGGGGTGTCAATTGTCCGGATTTCACTGGAAAGAGCAATGACTTCTGACCAAAATAAAAGTTAGTTGATGAAAATATCTCAAACAATGGCAAAGTTATGGTACATTTGGTAATAATAAATAATAATTTTAATTGTTGGCCATGCTGACACCCCTGCAAATAGAAAATAGCAGCTCACTATTGAGGGTTGGCTGAATGACTGCTGAGTTTGAGATATCTTTAAGGTACAACAATTTAAGTTTTTATACCATGGTAGATGGACTTTTGGCCCTTACAGCCATTTTGTGTTTTCTCCATTTCTGACAAGAAAAAAATGTGTGACCTTTAAAAATACAGCAGGTAAACAGTGGTTTTCCTTCAACATTAGCTTTAAGACTTACTCTGTTTACTGATGCAGGTAAAAGACTTCTCGACAGCACAGCTGAAACTTTTAGACCCAAGTCACCTACGAGATTGCCCGTAGAATCTCCTCTGAGGGAGGATAACTCTGGTCTGCAATGGTGCAGTAAGTATGTCGGTTTACGTGAAGAAGTATTCCATGGTACTGAATGTCAGGACAGGAAGGCAGGTCGATGTTGGGCACGCCACAAACTCTACAAGGAAGACACAAATATCAGAACAATTTGAGAGTTCAACGTAGTCATGTTTTTTTATTTGTAGATGACAACGTATAATATTTAGTTGTTCGTGTTTCTACCCTGTCGCTAGAAAATTTCCGGTTGTAGTTGTCGCAAGAGTATGCAGTCAGCAGTGACTGTAATCTGCACTTGTAATGATCTGTCAAAGATTATTGTGCCATTCAACGATATTACAAGATGAAATGTTTACAGGAGTCCTACAATTCCAGATTAATCTGAATTTCCTGCATGAGAAAGAACTATATTTTCTGTACAAAATAAACGTCATTTGATGAAAATATTAAAAAAATTGACAAAGTTAAGGTCATTTCAAGTTTCATGGTCTGTATTTTAACAACAAAACAATGTTTTGAGCCTTTTTAAGCTGTAGCGATGCGTGCTTATGGCACCCAAAACAGACTAGGGACTTTTTTCAGGATTGGGCATTATGCCAGAGTAGGACCCTTATTTACTTTTCTGTAGTTTTTCTGCAGATGTTCATGAACATAAAATTTTGGCACAAAAATAATCAATTTTGCAATTATAATTTAAGTAAATATCTTGAAAAAAAAATTACAGTATAAGAGACAAGCAGCAAAGAAGCTCAATTTGTGATTCCATTTGATATATAAAAGAATGTTTAAACTGATGCTTAAAGAACAAAGTGCAAATTAAAATGAGCGTACCGGTACTTTTAAATGTTCAGAGTGAAATAACGCTAGATAGTCATACATTTAAAAAAATATATGTATCACATGAAATTATGCTCAACTGCATCATTATTGATTAATATTTATATAATTAATGTTCTTATTCGGAACTTAATTACTCACCTATGTTATGGTGACTTATAGGCCCATTGGGCCGGGTGCCTCTTTATTTATGTATTGTAATTATGTGTGTGTCTAAATATATTATATATGCATAGGTCATGTAAATAAACAATTTACTAACTTACTTAGTCATGTATAACATAAAACTGCCCCAACCAGTCAGTTTCATTCACTGTTCATGGAATTGAAAAAAATTGGGTGTACTTTTTTGAACACAAATTTTTACCATTAGTGCCAAGTTTAGATACATAGATAAAGTTGAAATATTAGTATCTCTTACAAAACTATGGTTGTTCATTAATTATCTAATCCCAGTGTTGGTGCATTTTGTAAGGATTGTATGGACTTATGTCTGGAAGAAAAGAGCCCCCCCCCCCCCAGAAACCCTCATAGTAATCCCCCGTGTTTGAAGAATTGATCTTTCCTGTGATGACTGTGGTAGGCCATAATTTGTATTGAAAATCATTTAATGAAATATAGACTTGCATTTGAAATTTCAACACTAGCTTTAAAACTTACTCTGCTTACTGATGCAGGTTAAAGACTTCTCGACAGTATAGCTGAAACTTTTAGACCCAAGTCACCTACAAGATTGCCCATAGAATCTCCTCTGAGGGAGGATAACTCTGGTCCGCAATCGTGCAGGAAGGATGATTCGCATGAAGATGTATCCCACGATACTTTATTTCAAAAATAGAATAGAACAGAGTTTTGGTTGACTAATGACACAGTACAACAAATAGACTCATATATTATTTTCAGGAATTGGCATGCCTCGGTAGGACCCTTATGATAATAATAATGCTTCACCAACTGACAGCTTTTTATCTTTGATATTATAACAATTGTCTATTAACAGAATACTGTGTATCATTAGGTGATTACAGCTCTCCGCAGCTGCCATGAAATGAAGACAATTATGTTGTTATCTGTCGTGTTTCGTCATCATGAATTGTCTGGTCCTACAAATTGAGCGTAATCAGACTGGCTTTTACTACATTCCTACATACTCTTCTGTCACTTAAATTCAGTATGATTATTTTCTGACAGTTTCCCAATTTGGAGATAATGAGAAATGGTTAATAGAAATTTAAGTTTTTTTCTATCGCCTACACAACCTGACAACATGGCAGACATATGGGAGACAAGGGAGGCTACTACTTTCAAAACTGCAAAAAAGGTATGAGAAAATCCGACAGGCAAGGTAGCACTCAACCCAACCAGCCGAGCACAGAAATCAGAACAACACAACTACCCTGAGCAGTGCCCACAGAAACCCATGCCAAAACGGCAACCAAATAAGGCACAACAACCCCGGGTCGTGACCAAGGTTAAAACACTAAGGACAGTGACCTAACGTTATGCAACCTAAAGCGGCACAACTAAGACTTGACCTAGTTAAAATATGGGCAAGCCTTGAGTGTTGATCTCCTCACACATTCACAGATTAACAACCTTAATGTGTAGTTGACAAATTTACTGAAAGGACAGCATTTCGGCTGGGTAACTTTTTGATGAGAGTAACGGCCCTTTGTTACTTTTACTATATACCTAGAGTGAGGCACCCATGTCATATGGATACATTTCTGGCCCCGATCTCCCGAAGCATCTCAAGTAGAAATCTCATCTCAAATTGAGATTTTGTCCAAAGCAGAGTCTGAATTTCTAATAAATCTGAAGTTAGAACGCATTAAAATTACAAGAATAAACAAATGATATCATTTGCTGTCTTTAATGCCCATTTTGAGTCAATCCTCCCTTGGAATTTATCCAAACAACACATGGCAATATTTGAGATGTGATTTTTCTCAAAATTGAGATGTTTCGGGAGATTTTAGTTACAGTTCATCTACAAAATTGGGACAAAAATGAATCTACAGCCAATATCAATAATTTTACTGTCTGTTTGATATCAATTGTAAGTTTAGTTCTCAAACTCAACTTTGGATATAGGTATTTTATGCTATCTAAAAATATTTCGAGGAGCAACTCAGCATAATATAGTCAAGGACCGAGAGCTCTGTGCAAAACTATGGTAACTTTCTCAGTTTATAATTTTATAGTTTTGTACTAAGCATTTGTTTATTAACATGGCATGCTTTTAATTTTGTGGAGTGTAAAACTACTGGCATGTAATGATTCATTATTTGTATGTTTGTTTATTCCAGTCAGTTATACCAAATATTTGTCATTCATATTACCCCTGTGTATATTCATAATGCATAATATTGAGGGTTTAGTGCATAACTATGGTACATGTCGATGCATAATATCGAGGGCTTGGTGCAAAACTATTTTACATGTCTCTATAAATTGATGTAGTTACCATAGTTTTGCACTGAGCCCTCGTTATGCTATAACTTGTTATATAGGAAATTAGGCACGTAGGGAAAATACATAAGTGCTGTTACCGGTATTAGGTTTTATCAAGGTTGTTGATCACTTGATAACTTTCTGTTTTAGAAAAACTCAGAATTTGTGACTTTCTATCAACTTGTGTATTTGTCCATGTGTTTTGTCTATACCCAGAATCACTGTGTTTGTCTATCCACTGAAGTGACCACAATATAGCTGGTCAATATTGACAGGCAGTGAAGTTTCAAATCAAAACTTGAGTTGCTTCTGTGCTAAATATGACTTTATCATGTACATTTTGTACATATGCCATATTAATTGTTGTACAATACATGTATTGGTTGCAACTATTGAATATTAGGAGGTCATATTGAGTAACTGTCTGTGGCCTTATTCACCAACATTGTAAGTCTAAAACTCAGACTTAGACTTTATATTGCCAAATGTTCTATTTGCTCTCATGTTGATATAAATGTAACGATTTTGATATAAATATGTATACCTATTCAGTGGATAACAATAAATATTCAGATACAATTTCACATGGCTATATAGTCGCCGCTTTGTCTGTCCGTCCGTCCGTCCGTCACACTTTTGTCCTGGCCATAATTTTAACAAATACAAGACATATCAATTTAAAACTTCATAGGTGAGATGCTGTGTACAAGAACCATGACTGTTCATTGCATATTTTTGGAGTTATTTCCCTTTGTATTTTTTCGTACTTAATTCTTGTCCGGGCCATAACTCATGCACATTCCATTTTGAGCATTTTTTGGTGACATTTAACACCCCACGGGAGCATCGCCCATCTGTGACGGCTTTTGTTCATTTATTATGCTTTACATTATGTGATTTATACTGTAATAAAATACTTTGAGGAAAAAACAAGTACAAGTGTCTGTTTTGTTTTGTAAAATTATATAACAAAAGCACCAATCATTTGTTTGTTTATTCACCTTGAATGTACAGCGGTCAATAAATGAAATCTGGAACTTTGTGCAAGGTGGATTTCCCCTTTATTTACATGTCTGTAGGTACAAACAAATCTGGCCTAGTTAGACTGGTTTTTCTCACATGCATATCAACTGACACCAGCTCTATCGTCCAGATATGAATATTCAAGTGACACATTGATTATAACTGTAAAAATGTGTTTGTACCTACAGATTAGTGGAGATATGGAGTAGGTCTAATCGTCTAACCAGGTTTCCTGGACTATCCTAACCAGTACTAACTTCAGGGGATCCGACAATTTGGGAATAATTGGGAAATCCAGTTTGGCTTAGAGTTAAAGAATGGATAGCTTGGCCAACTTGACATGAGCCTGACCTATTGATAAGCATAATTTAACAGTCGATGTATTGTCTAGGTTTACATTACAGATTGCATGTTTTCATAATTGGGGAGTATCACGAAGACGCTCGAGATGTAATACAAACACAAATCAGAAAAACCGATATTGCATGATTTGCTCGCGAAAATTTATATATTCAAAGCAAGAACCTTGTAATTTCTTCTTGCATAAAGGACAGGCTCAGGTCAAAATAGCCAAGCTATACGTTTCTGTAGAAAATAAAAAGCATGGTGAAAAACAACAAAGAATGGCCAAATTTACGGTCATTTGAAATTTCATCTGCGGAAATAGACATGCAACTGGATGTCAGGATTAGGTATGTTGCCTCAGCAAGGACCCCTGTAAAAGGAAATTATAAGATTTTATATCCAGCGATCTTGGAAAAAGAAGACTGCTTAGAATTAACGCTGTGCATACAGCCATTTGGAAGTTGTCACAGGGTGCTTGAAAACAGCCCAACTTTTGAAAGAGATCTTAAAGTTTATGGAAAACCATCATTCCCCCACCCTGGACTTGGATTATGTTCTGTAAACATCAAAGAATAAATAAGATAGGGCTATTTTTTTATCCCCCGTTGAGGCGAAGGGGAAAAGGTAGGCGTCAGCCTCAGCTTCTGTGTACATCCCCTACATTTCTTAAGGAATTTTGGTAAAACTTTCTCAGAATAACTACGGCGCATATTGTCAGAATTTTGTTCAAAATATTGACTGGTGCATCATATGGTATTGTGAGCTGTTGTAGGCCTCGCAATGGTAAAATCACTTTTAGGATCAACAAATTGTGAATGATATATAATTATATACATTTTCACCAAAAACCACAAAATTTTGTCTCATCAAAATTAAATTATTTTACAGTATACAGTTATTGACTAAAGTGGCAGAATAAATGTGAGATAACAAATATCGATGCTGTGGTATAACTAATTTAATAACAATAAAACAATATGCTTGTGAAAACGAAATTTGTCTCCCACTACAGGGTATTATAGAGTTCAAAGACAATTGTAAAACAGTTTTTAAAGTTCTACATTTTAGAGATGGAATGCTACGCATCAGAAAAGGTTAAGCGTTTGAGAAAGATAGAAATATAGAAATATATACAGTGCAACATCTCCAGAACAGCCCTACATAAAGCAACTTCTTCACAAGAGGGGCTCTTCTCAGAGCAAAAATCAATAGAGTAACATTCAGAATCTCTCCAAAGCAACACTTAATTAATAGAGCAACACTTAATTAATAGAGCAACACTTAATTAATAGAGCAACACTTAATTAATAGAGCAACACTTAATTAATAGAGCAACACTTAATTAATAGAGCAACACTTAATTAATAGAGCAACACTTAATTAATAGAGCAACACTTAATTAATAGAGCAACACTTAATTAATAGAGCAACACTTAATTAATAGAGCAACACTTAATTAATAGAGCAACACTTAATTAATAGAGCAACACTTAATTAATAGAGCAACACTTAATTAATAGAGCAACACTATAGGGTAGCATTCTGTCCAGAGCAACACTCTATAGGGCAAAGTTCTGCCCACAGCAACATTCTGCCCAGAGCAACACTAAAGAGCAACATTCTGTCCAGGGCAACACTCTATATAGGGCAACATTCTATAGGGAAACATTTTGTCCAGGGCAACACTCTAAAGAGCAACATTCTGTCCAGGGCAACACTCTATATAGGGCAACATTCTACAGGGCAACATTCTGTCCAGGGCAACACTCTATAGGGCAACATTCTGTCCAGGGCAACACTCTATACAGGGCAACATTCTGTCCAGAGTAGCACTCTATAGGGCAAAATTCTGTCCAGGGCAACACTCTATAGGGCAACATCCTGTCCAGAGCAACATTTCATTTGGCAACATTCTGTCCAGAGTAGCACTCTATAGGGCAAAATTCTGTCCAGAGCAGCACTCTATAGAGCAACATTCTGTCCAGAGCAGCACTCTATAGAGCAACATTCTGTCCAGAGCAGCACTCTATAGAGCAACATTCTGTCCAGAGCAGCACTCTATAGGGCAAAAACCTCTCCATGGTGGCCCTACATAGAAAAACAACCTTTCTTCGGGATTAAATTAATTTGTTCAAGGTTACCTATCAAGAGCAACATCTGTACCTTATACTAGTTACTATAACAAAACACTACCAATTTTCGAGTTTATCTAAGATACTAGCCTATCCATGTTTTTGTTAAACACTAGACCTAAAAGTTAGTTCGAATACATTAAAAATCTAAATTATCGTATATTGCTTCCATGTTACGTCAGTCCGCATTCCGTTCATTGTCCGTCATTTTCGTCCACTTTATTTTCCTCGGCCATCTGACGTAAAAACTTGATATAAACGATTGCAAGACGAAGTATTTCTATCCTAGACATCTTCTTCTTGTATGATAAAACCGGCAGACACTCATACAATGTCTTGAACGCGTCCTTCATATTCATCATGCGACGCTGTTCTCTCATATTTGCCGCCTTGCGTTGCGCTGTTGACGCAAGTCGTCGTCGTCTAGCCCGTGAGCGTTCCAGTGACGCCAAAGCTTGTGAGTATGCGTACCGCCTACTAAACGAGTCAGCGTTCTTTTTGTTTCTTTGGTACTTAGCAAAACTACGATCGTAACGCAAGGGCCTCAACATCTGCATAGAAAACTCCGTACTTCCGGAAGCATGTTGCAAGAACATGGTGTACTCAGTTTTAGACCCACAATAAACTGTTGAGGTTCGTCAATATAAGTTTTTAGAAGTTTTGTTTGGTACACAAGTACGTTATTAGTAGCTTTTTCTTGAGCAATTAATAACAATACTAGAAATCCATTTGCATTCAAATAAACATACACTGTTCGTCTGGATATTTAATTCTTATAAGCAGTGTCACGATGTTCCAAAAAACGGCTAGATCCAAAATGTTTATTTTCTGGAAAAAATGTTTCACCACGGAGTAGAACACACGAAGTTTAATGCGAACTGTTTCACTGAACACTCTGTTTCCCAAGTATATCACATACGAAAAATTCAATCACTAAGTCAACGAAATTAATGCCGCAGTTATGGTTTCTAAAATCTCAAAATAATTGCATCATATTAATAATATGATGTCTTATGTGTCCGTATTCATAAAAAGCAACAAACTTTTAATATGTTGACGTCGCAGTCGTAATAAATTTCAAGTTTTTAATCCATAAATGCAAACACTTTTGTCTTGTCTTGTGACAAAGTCACTAGTGTTCCAAATGTTAACAGTGCTGTTGTAAAAACATACTAATTTAGCGTCCAACGTCTAGCTTCTAAGCACCGTATATGTCGGAAGAATTGACAGAAATTCTGCGAAATTCTTTGACACAAGGACCTGAAATAATTGATTCAATTATTCCCGATCAGAACAGCTGTGAAATCTTTATTAAAACAGTAAACAAGCAGTTAGATGAAGTCGGGCAAAACATAACCAGAAAACTGTCCGTCAATACTTCTAGTTGGGATAGAAATACATCATTTTGTTGGGAACATATTGGCTTATTATAGAATAACTTAATTTACTGGTGACAAAATTGGATTACGAGAATTAATGTTATGATTGGCTAAGATCATTTTATCGTTTTGACCGGAATTGGTCCAAGTCAGGTTTTGACCATCGGTAGAAATTTTTATTACTAGGATTTGGAGCGTGTAAAAAAGAGTCATTTTTGCAATGTGTGCCGCAAGTTCTGATCGTGGTACCACACAACATTCCGAAGTCCCTAGAAATAATCACGAATGAAGAAGCCATGGCATAACATCCAGACGGGTCAGATTAAATGTACATGCAACGTGTAGCGCTTGAAATTTACTGCAATGAACTCGGGTGTTGTTAATAACTTCAAAAGTTTACTCAAATACAGTAAATAATGTTTGCTGTACATGAACAATTTGCAAAAATTGAGTTTTCGCTACAATAAAATGGGTAAAATGAATGATCGATGTAAGGATATTGAAGTTTTCAAAGAAGATAAATATATGTAATACAGAAATGAGGAAATCGGACAGGGAAGGTAGCACTCAACTTAACCAGCCGAGCACAGAAATCAGAAACACCACAATAAAACAGAAATGAGGAAATCGGACTGGGAAGGTAGCACTCAACTTAACCAGCCGAGCACAGAAATCAGAAACACCACGATAAAACAGAAATGAGGAAATCGGACAGTGAATGTAGCACTCAACCTAACCAGCCGAGCACAGAAATCAGAAACACCACGATAAAACAGAAATGAGGAAATCGGACAGTGAATGCAGCACTCAACTTAACCAGTCGAGCACAGAAAACAGTAACATCACAACACGACTACACGGAGTAATACCAACACCAAATTTCACAAGGATATAACAAAAAGACACAATTATGTTCGGAAAGGTTTAGGAGATGCTCATGAGTATATTGCTCGTTTTTAAATGTACCCAGTATAGCTTCGATCATTATAAAGTACGTGTGCATCTGCTGAGTGTATCTGATATTTTACATAATAACTCAAGTCTGACAAGGAGGTAGACATTATCGCTGATATACACATATTTCATGGTAATCATGCAACATACGTAGTAACAAAATACTCGGTGAGATTCTGATAGAATAGATATAACATTATGTCTGAATAAACTCCATGTTTGTACACACAGGCATTCTGTTTTTATTATAAAAGCATAGGCACATGTTTTATCGAAACATTTACGACAATCTTAAACTTACGATCATATTTAAATTCTTTGTTGTACTTTTACAACTATAAAATTCTGGTAATTTAAGCTGTAATACTAAGCAATATTCAGTTAATGAACGTCTACAAACAATATATGTCCTCAGTTTGCGGTAGTTAAAGAAATACACAGAATGAATTTAAATTTTAACGTAAGTTTACGATTTCCATAAGTCCTTTGATAAAACAGTACAATAATATAGTGTCAATTTATCGGAGTACGACTTTCAATTTTTCTGTCGTCTATATATATCGTTGTATTAGGCACTTCACTGTTGGGACGTCTTTGATTAAGTTGAACGGTACCTTCCCTGTCCAATGTCCTCTTATCATATCTTTTATGAAATAATGGACTTGACAAAAACTGAAACCATATGTCTAAGTATAAAATGTCTGGCGATTTTTTAACGTCTGTTAAACTAAAACATATAAGGAGCAATGAAAACAATATCCCTGGCTAACAATGAGACTGACACGATACACGATCCGCATTGACAACCAGTATCACAGTGTGATTCTTCTTTTGAGCCTATTTTCATGAAAATCAGAATTTGTCATGTTAACCAAATTGAAGTTGAAATAGCTTGTTTTACCATAAGTAAAGAGTAATTTTCAGACAGTTTTTCATGTTTTCTCAAAATATTGATTTTGTACTTACGACCTTTTCATTCTAAGGCAGTGATATAACGAGTTTCATTAGCAAATTAGAGCGACGTACGAGCTATGCAGTGAAATATATCTTAGTCTTTCCTTAAACAAGGAAGAGGGGACCTCCGCGCAACACCTGGCGAAGAAATGTCAAGGCAGAAATAAAAGAGAGTGGAAATACCTGGAATGCTATCGAACATACTGCAGGAAACAGAGTCAGATGGAGGGAATTCGTCAATGGTCAATGCTCCCCAGCCGAGCAAAGGGCCTAAGTAAGTAAGTAAGTTTCCTTGAACATGGTTCATTGACCTTAATTTGCCCATTTTTTAAAACATTTTTAACGACAAGACACCAATTCCTCTAAACATGTTAAGTAGAAAAGTATCCGAGATTCGGTGTAAAAAAAGAAAGTACTCTGGTGTCATGGGATGTCACCTTTTTACCCATGTTAAGTAAATATTTTTTAAATAAAAGCAAGCCAGCTTTACTGGGACCAATGACCAATGTACAATGATTCAATAATCTTCTTCATATATATTCTGTACGGAAAAAGAGATTCAAACGCTTTCGTTTTCTCACAGTGTTTATATATCGGCCTATGGCCTTCTTTTGAACAACTGAAACATGCTAAGTCATTGATCCAAGACAGACGAAGCCATGGTAGCAACCGGTATATGAATTTTGCTAATTTTGATGCTTCGCCCACATACCACCATTTACCGAACCGTAATAAAATAGATACAGCTATCAGCATCCTTCGGAACAAATGATCAGTTTGTACCAGACCCATAAAACTGTCTAGTTTCATAAAAGTTCTTGAAATAATAAGCCCCCATCACTTCCTCTCTCCTATGTAATATTGAATAAGCTGCATGATCAACATAAACCATTTTCAGTTTACCAAATTTTGCAGTCCTTATTGTTATCATAGCTTCTAATATGGGTTTTTTATTAAATAAAAGTTATATTTTTATTGTCATTTCGCTTGCTTAGAAGGTGTTTTTTAAATAGAATATTTACCTGTACTTTGTTGATGGTGTTATGTCATTTGGGTCAAATACAACATGCAGCTAATTGTTTTACTTGTTGTTGAAATCAGTCGCCATGTGTTTTTGCACTGGTAATAAATAAAATGTCGAATAAATTAAATCAATCTGAGATCTTTGAAAATAAGCTTAAACTATGTATTGTTGAAGTAACATGTGGACTGTCCAGTGATGAATGCTTAGATTGTCGAGTGATGTGGCAGCATTGCAGGTCTGGTATTTTTCAGGCTTATACCAGATTTCAGGTTTTTTTTATCCCGGCATTTTTCTTCTTTGTCTATATTGAAAAGTGGAATTTCAGGTTTTGAAACCAGGATTTTCAGGCTCGGTATTGGTTGCTAATTAGTAGTAATTACCTGGCATGCATTGTCTCGGGTTCGATTTTGACGATTTTATAGGTTCTGTTGTAGGAATACTTTAGTAGATTGTATATAAATTACTAGTATACAGTATTGGTTTACAGATAGACGAAATGACAACCGTTATTGACTAGTATCGGTGTTATTATCAGATATTATTCTCTTATGAGTAACTAATGCATGTAACAACAGACACGTATATTATATTCAAACAAATAGGACATTGTGTCCCTCCTCATTTCCACTATATCGTTGGCTTAAAATGAGAAGGTCGTAAGTACAAAATCGATACTTTGAATAAACAAGAAAAAACTGTCTGAAAATTACTCTTTACTTATGGTAAAACAATCTGTTTCAGCTTCAGTTTGGTCCACATGACAAGTTCCGATTTTCATGACAATAGGCTGATTAGAAGCGCCTTATGATAAAGGTTTCAAATTTGTATCAGTCTTATAAGGTCCTAAGTAGTAGTTACGACCATCTCTTTCTAAACCAGCGATATCTTTAGACATTGCTAATTCATTTATGTAGATCTACTACAGTTCATTCTTCTGTCATTGTATCACATATAAATTGGACTTAATTAAGTCTACCACAATGAAATGCCCTGACAATGCTCGACATTATAGTTTTACTATGGGCTCTTCAAACTTGGGTGTCTATTCTTTGTTTGAATAGATCATACTGCTGAGAGCTATTTTGGGTTAGTTCGTTAGTTTGTCAAAATGATACGACAATGTAAAATGAAGGCTCGCAGCTTAATTTGTGGACATAATCTGTTCGTTAAATCTTGATCTACAGTCAGTTCCGCTTATCATTCATGTCCTTGTGGGTTACAGCGATAATCCAGTCCCTCGATTATAATCGCCCTTGTTGACAAAGGTCTCTTCGTGTTATAGTTTGGCTATTTTGACTTGACCCTGACCTTTATGCAAGAGTATAGCACAAGGTTCTTGCTTTGAATATATCAATTTCCGCAAGCAAATCGTGCACTTTCGGTATTATAGATTTGTGTTTGTATTACATCTCGAATGTCTTCCTCATAGTAACGCCCGATTATGAAAACATACAGTCGGTGTTGTAAACATAGATAATATATCGACCGTTAAATTATGCTAATCAATAGGTCAGGCTCATGTCAACTTGGCCAAGCTATAATATATATTAATATCATCGAAGTTAAGTATATATTCTAATCGTATTTAGGTGATTTTATGACATGTCTGGATTTTATTGCGTCCCCCATTTAAAACCAGGGACATGATAATCGGGTCACTTTTATCAATCGAAAGATTCTCTGGGGAGGATTATGTAAGCAAACAATTTGTCTAGGTTGTCGACTGATTCAATACTCGCTGTTATACGTACAGCATACACTAGCATACACCCTTGGTTTAAGTGAGACATATTTTCGTAGATCTTGACCAAGTATATACTGGTATCTTAAGAGAATTTTTCCGACGGTAATATTACCTGTCATTCGTGTGTAAGTTATATTTGAAGTCAATAAATCAAACTGTGATATTCAGACTTGGGTCGGGTTAGCATACATTGATTTGAATAATGATTTTTTTACCGAAGGGAGTATGGTAAATGTCTACACCCGCTTAGCGGCGCGTGAAAAGCTTTTCAGCTGATTTTGCTATTTTAGAGAAAATATGAACAAGCGTTAAACCGTAGGAAGAGAGAGAGAGAGTAGAGTGTACTTTATACACCATCGGGGATATCAACCAGCGAAATTCTCTGTGGGAAGTGTTGGTCGTGTTGAGGCGATACAGTACTCTCTTCTCCTCTGGACGAATATTATCCCTTATCCTAAATTTTTAGATTTTTTTTTCTGAAAATAGTTTGCACAAATAAACATTTGATGGATGGTATGGTGTAAGGATTTATAGTGACGAAAATTTAACAGGCGGCGGCTTAGTTAAGCCCTGTTGAGGAGGCTGATATAGTAGACATAGTGACAGTACAATTATTGGTGTTGGTTATTGACAGACGATCAAGATGAAGGGCCCAAGGTTTGGGCTCCCGTTGGCGTTGGTGTTGGGCTTACTTATTTTTGGATATATAAATGCTGAATCGGTAAGTACTGTTTTCAACTGTCTTATTTATAAACTTCTCGACTTATTTCTTAATTACTATTTTTAATTATTTTATATCTATAGCCATGAAACAAGTTAAAGTGACTTGCCGAACTTTACTCGGGCTGGTACGATCGTTTATATCGAATTTATGTCAAAGTTGTACAACTTATAAAATGTATTTATGTTTACGTACATAAAGGCCAATACTTGTCCAAAATGTTTTAAATACGAGATTTTATAGACGTCTGTTTTATTGGTTCACTGGCCTTTTCGCGTGGCTGATGACTCTTAAAACTTCTGAATTTATGGTTTCATTTGAGATTAAAGCATCACTTGACGTGTGGGCTTTGTGTTTTGAGGGGCCGGTGAGAATGTTTATGAAACGTCTTAAGATTTTAACTGTAAACGTGCGTTTTTCGTGCTGTGTACACTATTATCCATGCACGTTAGACGACACGTTCAATGTGATTGAAGTGAGTGACACACCCCACCCGCTTGTCCACCCAGTGCATTACGTTTATTGTCTACGCGAGGGTCGGTTCAAAAGTCTTCACTGAATTTCAGTGACATTGTATCATCCAGGTATATTTTCGTGTAACCGTACAAACGATGTTACTGTCTTGTACTTGACACTTGTGGCTTGTACCTAGTTTCATGTCATTACAGTTTGCATTTGTCTGTCCAGGTTATAATTTGTGCGAGGGTTGTTTATTAAACTCTAAGACATGTTTATTCACATGCATTTACTGTCTGCATCACTTGTCATATTTGTATCTTATCTTATCTTCATTAGTAAATTTTGATGTAAATATTTTTTGTTTGTTTTCCAAGTAGACATTTAAACAGTATGCAAAATTTAGTTAACACACTCTGTATCAAATGCTTACATAAGCAAGTTTTTGTATGAAGGGTTGACTAGAAAGTTGTGGGAATAGTAATTCAAAATTTACATTTTGAGACAAAATGTCTGTTACATATTATAACCACATACACTAATTAATTTTCAGTTGTACTTTATTAAGTTTAGTCCGGACATTGTCTTTAAATATTATATAGAATCCCTAGTTTAGTCAGGTTATGAAAAACATCAAAGTGTACATTATTGGCCTAGTTTGTCTGGGACTCAATAAATACTACCAGTATTCTTATACAGCCATAGAAAGGATTAGTCAGGGTTACATAAAAAATAGATATTTATTTGGCCTAATCTGTCTGAGTTTTTGAAAAATATTAAATATTATGTGGGGGAGTAAATTTATGTATTTAGGGTATGAAAAACATGAAGTTATTTATAACGCCTTATCTGTCTGGATTTTCGATACATACTGGTATACACAACCTAAATATGATTTTTTGAGGGACTAAAGTTGTGTATTTATGCAAAGACCTAAATTACGATTTATGGTATGAAAAACATGAATTTATTTATTAGGCCGTAGCTGTCTGGGGTTTTCAATACACATACTGTATACAACCTAAATATGATTCCTTTGAGGGACAAAAGTTATGTATTTATGCAAAGACCTAAATTAAGATTTAGGGTATGAAAAACATGAATTTATTTATTAGGCCGTAGCTGTCTGGGGTTTTCAATACACATACTGTATACAACCTAAATACGATTCTTTGAGGAAGGAAAGTAATGTATTTATGGTATGAAAAACATGAATTTATTTATCATGCCTTATCTGTCTGGGGTTTTCAATACAAACTGATATATACACAACCCAAATATGATTCTCTGAGATTAAAGATGATACAGAGCTCTTAATCATGAATAAATTTATGATGACACTTTTATTTCAATATTAAAAGCATTCCACTTATTATACATATATATTTTATAAAGACTTCGGATTATAATATTATTTTTTCTTTTTCTTTATACCTTTGAAACAACATTAAGGTCTAGTTTAATTACAGAGTGACTCATACGTGGGACGTTTTATTTTATAAAACATTATGGGCTACAAGTATATAAGTGTATAATGTTTAGTAATAAATGTAGAATGAAAAACCAACTGGAAGGCAAATTAAGGCCATGATAAAGTGAATACTGGATTATCAGGATTTTATTAAACATTTTATTAGAATTGCAAGCTTCAATGATTTTATTTGACCCCTTAATTTGATTTTTGATGCCCAAATCTGCCTTGATAATCTAGCGGAACACAGGTACAGCACCGACTTCTACTGCAAGAGGTCTCGATCAGGTTTAATCCCAGGTCATGCAATGCCGTAGGAGTTCAAAATGGTACTCAGTCTGGTATACTGTATACCCGGTACCTTACTTGACAAGATCATCACACAACTTTGTTAGTTTCGAGGCCTGTAGCCTGTATGCTGAGGCACACCAAGGTGCTTGCCTGAATGAAAATTTGAGGAATTTCCAAAATATGCACGTTTTTTTGTAGACAATTAACAGTTATGCCTAAAATCATGCAAATAGACCCAAGAAAGGATTTGCCTCGGTGCATTTTGGCTTCTGGAAACGACCCTGATTTCTTAAATATAGAAGTTTTGAAACAGCCTGAGAAAATAAAAACAGCTCACCATGGCGGCAAGAAATTAAAAGACAAGTGGGATACGAGTATCATAATAATCCAAGATTTTAGTTATTCTGGCCTGAGGGTCTTTTATGTATGTTGTTAAGTGTAGAATCATGAGTTAGCTGTATCCGAATGGTATAAAAACTGCAGGAGTACCGAACATGTTCATGAGATTTTTACAAAGTTTTATAAAAAATAAGTTCACAAAAAAGCTCGCCCACAAGTATGCCTGATTGAAGATCTTTGTATGTAAGTGAATATGAGTCAGGTTATATATTTGATTGCTTACAGATGTGTATTGCTAACTGCAGAATTGTTGTTACAGAAATGTTGATTGTTACTGAGTTCTTAGCTAGCATAATGAAATATGCAATTATACTTGTTGTATGATCGTTCATTGAAACTGTTGATATACTCCTGTAGATCCGCTGTATAGATCTATCGGTATGTTACTATGTAGGTCTGAGAAGTGATTGCTTAAGTGTGTCATTCCTTTCTATTTTTTTTAAAGTTTTAGGCTCACAAGGGTAAACCCATTTATTATCCCGTCTGTTGGTTTGGTGGGGTCATCTCTTAGAAACTTCTGGTCGCTGTCCCCTTCCTTTTGTTGTACAGGGCCAGTCTCCACAAAGCATCTTAAGGGAAAACTTAAATATTTTGACTTAAGAAACAAAATTGAGCTGCACATATTTTGCAAGAAACTAAAAATAGCTCCTATAATTTTGGTTATTTTTGAGGCACTTCACATAACACTCCAAAACAATGAAAAAAGTTGATAGTCTTATTTTTCCTGCTTTTAGTTGTTACTGGAAATAGTAAGATGACTGG
The DNA here is from genome assembly GCA_963678985.1 of Spisula subtruncata. NCBI lineage: Eukaryota > Metazoa > Mollusca > Bivalvia > Venerida > Mactridae > Spisula > Spisula subtruncata. The sequence continues at coordinate 44,865,319 of OY787669.1, read as the reverse complement.
TTTTATTATATGAATGTCACAGGACCAGCATTTGACGGATACAATTACTTCCAGCCACATCCTGGGTATATGATTTTTATGAACCCGTGTCATTGGCACCCAACAGCTTCATAAAAATCATATACCCAGGATGGGGCTCGAACACACGACCTCTAACTTGCAAGTCAGGTGCTCTACCAAATGCGCTACCCGGGCTGATGACAGTACAAGTAATTGTATCAGTCAAATACTGGTCTTGTGACATGTATATTGGGTACAGAAGTAGAAATATTCAAGTCAGAGAAGGTTCAAACTTTAAGATAATTTCGGAAAAAAGAAATTGGAGCTCTACCCACTACAGCTCTACAGGTTAATTCAAAAGTATTGCTTAAATGACAGTAAGACAGCCTCTTAACTCTGAAGTAGACAGGATTCTGAATTTTACTGTAAACTGTTTTAATGTAAGACTAAACCTTGAAACATTCCCAGATAGTTTCACTAAAGTCTTAAACTTTGGTTAGTGAAGAAATAAAGAGATCATTTGTGAAATGATTATTTGGTATTTTGGAATTAACTCAAGTGTGCTTGAAATTCATAATTGTGATAAACGACTCTCTAATGTGGTCGTTCAGTGTATACAGTGCATTTCATGACTTCCATTCTGAAGAGTACTTGAGTTTCCAAATAGAAATATTCAAATTCTAAATACCATTGACCTTTTTTCAGTTTTCCAATTTACTTATGTTTTAAGAGCTTATTTGTATACATAATTAATTTTCATCTTTGAGTATTTATACTTTCTTTAATATGTTTTCTTTCCAAACATTTTAATGTTGTTTTAAGGATCTTTAATAGTTTACTAAGTTTGCAGTATTTGAATAAATACAAAGTTCTCATTATAAGTCTAATACAAAGTTGTGCATTGTTTATACTATTCAACATTCTTTAAAAACCAATCTAAGGTATTTGTCTTTTGGTATTATTAAAAGGGCCTGTCTGCTTCCGGATAAACTATTCTTCTATATTTCTGTGTAGGTGGCACTTAAAATAATATGGAATAAAAGTGCAGCAACCTATGTGCTCATATCATCCTTAAAACAAATTCAATACACACATAGCTACTGAACATCATAACATTTTTGTTCACAAATATGGGTTGCTCATAACATATTTTTGATGAGTTACCATCCGACGTAATCACTCCCACGTAATGTGATGTGGTCAGCATAAATGTTACAGATAAGATGTTTTCAAATACCATACACGTCTGACACACTTATCTAATACGACACCAATATTTTATTAATGCACACTTCAAAATTTTTGTTTCAACCAAAGCTATAACATGAATCGGTCTAGAGTCTTTAAGTTTTTACTTTGATATGAAACTTGTCCGCCTCTTAACATTCCATGGTTATCTATTTATATGCTGATAATAAGTGTTTTAAACTGACGGTCTTCAACCGGCCACAGCTATGTCAAGATACATCTGAGCATACTAAGTTTGATTTATAACACAGATTTTGTCTGCATACCAGTCAGTGTTCCTATTTATAGTTTCAGTAGCATACAGTGGTCCTATGAGTATTTCCGAATTATATTTTCGAGGGGGGGGGGCAGTGACCTCTTCCTACATTCCTACCAGTATTTCCCTATTATATTTTCGTGAGCAGTGACCTCTTCCTGCATTCCTGTACCAGTATTTTGGTATTTTTTGGTAGCAGTGGCCTTTTCCTGTTGTAGTTGACTTTAAAGATGGAGGTGGTTTTTAAAACAGTATGTCAATGTGTTTTATGTAAGTGGCTGTGTGGTCGGGTTAAATGCTCTGAATTCTTGTGCGCTTCCTTACTTCCTTTACGTGAGGGAGTTATTATGGTGCACTTTAATGAATACCAGTATTGTTCAAATGGTTATGAATGGTAATGATGTTTTGTTTGAGCTGTCAATGTAAGCATCCTCATAACACTTATGTCATCTGGGTGGGTTTTACAAGGAAGATCATTGTGCTGCATGTTGCTCCTTCAGTCTTGTGTCTTTGTGTTCATATTAAGTGGGGTGTGCCACAGGATTGGTGACTGGAAATATAGTTGTCTGACCACAGGAACAAACCCTGTTCTTTCAGCGTAATCGGCGCTTTGATTTTGTCAATTAGAATTACCTTAAACAACAAAAGAAACACTTGATTTATGAAAGAATATACAACTTATTGTCAAAATTTTGTTGTGTGACTGGTGAGGCTTAATGGGGAGAAAAACAGTAAAAATGGATAAAAAAATGAAACCATCATTTTAGGTGGTCCTTAAACAATATGATCTTTTGATAATTTCATTTTCTTGACACATTAAGCCTGTTGAATTCTGTATTTGACCTCAAAATTCTTGATTATCTCTATTAAGTGTCTCTTAGGTGATTTTATAACCCCTTCTTGTCCTTTTATAACCCCTTATTCACAAATTGAGGTTTTTAATGCCAAGAATATTGGACCAATTGTATCTTAAAGGCTTCGAAAATCAAGAAAATTGTTTACATAGCAAAGGTGATAGGCAATAGAAATTATGCAATCAAGCCAATGAAATTGGGGATAATAAATGTAATACATGTATCAATAAATCCACTATTACATAATGTTATTAACTTTATAATACTAATAACATTGATTATTAGATTAATCAGTGATAATGTTTTATTTTATCAGATTGGTTATGATATGGGTTATAAATATAATGCTTATACAACATTTATAAATACAGCATGGTTAAATAGTCCTCAACAAAATTATCTTGTATCGTTCGAATTGCGCAAGTACATTATATTATATTGTATTGTTTTATATCTGATAAAATTTATAGGGGATTAAATAGCCAGCGAAGCTGGCTATTGTAAATACCCATACCAATAATGTCCACGTGCGATTCTTCGTCGAGTCTCTGCCGGTACTAATGCTTTCAAAAAAAGTTATTTCCGGTCAAAAATTTCAGGCAGTTTTCCGAGGTGAATGGTCCTATGAAAATAAAAAAATAGTTATCTGTAAACGGTTGCCCCCTATCATTTCTTTCGAATTATAACCATCTTTAAAAATATTCAATAAATAAAACAAACTATTTAAATAAGCATAGGGAAGTAAGAAATACGCTACTGTACTGGATACACGACGCCAATACAAGACGTGATGTCATGATGTCACAAATAACAGGAAATGACGTCATACCAAAAGTACGCCAAATAGACTCATGACGTTACGTTGCAATGTATAACAAATCAGTATAATATAGGTAAAACTCCAGGTTAGGGATACCTACATTTATTCCAAACATAAACCTCAGATACATAGCCAATCAAAATTTTTGAATAATTATTATTTCTGGTCTTAAATTTAAAGAGGAAAAGTGATCAGTTGCTGATCAATAATTATCTTTGTATAGGCCTATTGTATAACATCTAAATTCAACTCATATTTAGTCAGTTTCTATCTGAAACATAGCTTAGCAGATATCCAATGTGTATTTAATCCCTCATTTAGGCGGTGCCTTAGTTCATATTAAATATGTCATACAAAATTGTATAATACCGTATAGCTGAATATTTCTGCGGTGAGATACACAGTTTGAACTTTAAGAAATTACACAGATCTGACTGCCTATGACACTGGTGCATGTCTATTATTGTCGTTTCGCAAATCAGCAGAAATTAAAATCAGCAGAAAAATACACACCCAGTTTTGGGACAAAAAAAAATTACATCCACAGAAATAACGAGCTATACAGTAATATTAATGTTTTGACTTCTTCAAAATAAAAGATTTTTCAAATGCATGTTACGATGTATGATTTGCATGATTTCTCTTCAATATTTCATAATTTTACAAATTTATTCATAACTACACTTTAATGCAAAGTTTTCACATTTTTTCATGATTTTGCAATTTGAATTAAATTTTGTGATGTTTTGAAATTGTGGTGTCACTGCCAGTCTTTCATATTTTCCCATAGTGACGTTGGATGAATATTTTGATAGAAATGACTCAAAATAAGTGAAGGATAAATAAAACCCTTCCAGAAGCTCTGGGTTTGACATGACATCCCAGATACAACCCCAATATTATACAGCCCAGACAGAAATGCTTCTGTGTTTTCAACAGCTCATGTCAGAAAAACACTCGAATAAATTATCATAATGATGAAAAAATGAAGCTAAAATAATTATTGAAAGGGAAATCTGTCCCAACTTCTTAATTTGTGGTCAAACACTTAAACTGAGATTTGTCATAATTCCCCACACAGCAGATGTCATGCCCGGCTACTGTAAACTCTTATATTTTCTTGAGCATTACGTTTCATCAGTTTTGATGAAGTCCAATTTCGTGGGAATTTGAATTTGTTCATTAAAACTTATAACACATAGAAAAGGGAACCAGTTTTCTGTATCTGTGAGGTAGAGTTTAGCGAATGGAGATGATTTTGTCATAATGAGTTAAAAACTGTTCAGGCATGAACCAAACAAAAAAATTTAACCCACTAAAAAAGATTTTACAGCATTGTTTCTATTTATTTATTGTGCTGCATACAGGGAATTGTCAGCATGTTAAATCTGTGAATGATTGCCTAACACAGATGTTGTCGTTTGTTAAATGTTTGTATTCTGTCTGCTTCCTGCATCCTCTCTGCAATAGACCTGATATAATATATTGATGTGTCTTAGCAGGCCAGCAATAAAGCATATCGTAGTCTGGGTTGTGCATATAAATAAACCGGTACTTGCTTCACATTCTTCATCACAGTACCTTCCCATATTTCATAAATAATATATTTCAAGACAGCAAATTGTTTACAATTATTATTTTATATAAAAATATGTCAGATTTCCTTGGCATATATACTACTTGTATATGCACAAGTCAATAGTTTGCCCGCCTGGTGGAACAGCGGGCAACCCAGGGGGAATCAGACATTTTTAAGTTATTGATGTCTAAGTCACCATCTTGGAGACCATGCTTACTGTCTAAATCTTCAGGAGTGGGACATGTTATCACATAGTAATTCCCACGCCTCGGAACCGGACCAAAGTCTATTCCCCGGGACTCGGATTTTGATAGGGTTGTCAAATTCTCTTAGGTTGGGAAGCTTCGTCTGACTAATTCCCCTGTATCCCCGCCACTCCTTGCTGCTCCCCTGGGCGGGCATAATATTGACTGGTGCAACATTCCACCAGCAGAGAGTAGTCTTTTTGTGACTGAAATCTGAATTATGGTCTGTCCATGTGCATTTAAACTCAAAGCACTCAAAGAGTGAATTTTACAGTTTCTGTTGTTCTACACTACTGTGTGACAAAATTGAGAATTTGTTGTTCTCACTCGGGAAAACCAGTATGTCACACTTGTGGATAACATACAACTACTATTGCCTACTGTTGAATGCAGTGATATTTTATTTGATATTTAATTAATAGTAATTTGTTTATTTGGTTCACATTGTATGTACCGGGTAATCACATGAAGGAAGTGGAATTAATTAGTTTGTCTGGTGTATATATATTACAGAACTAAATACAACAAGGTTTACAACAATTTGTGTTATCAACACCGCTATGATTGTTTGAGTCATTCTGTGACCCAGTGTTCTGTTAACATTTATACTGAACAACAATTTTGGAACCACATAACTAAACAAACGGAGGTGTTGATCATTTTATAATTACCAACGTTTGGACTTAACTTTTCAGCCTTCATTAGGGTTATTTGGCCTAAATGCTGCCCTGAGTACTAAAATTTTCTTTTGTCACATGACATCATGTATTGTCTGATTATATTCACAACTTGTTTGACAACTTTTCATTGTGTCTAACAGTCCTTTCAAAGTCAAATGAGAACGGTTTGTAAACATGATCTCATCCATCAGGTAAACTTTGTTTATCTAGGTGTAACTGGGTATACCTGAGTTGATGGTAATACCAGCTATTCTTTCGAATGGGATAGTTTCCTCATTAGTATTACTTATTGAATCGTCTATATGTTGCCTTCTAGAGTGATCTTGTTTTTGTTAGCCACTTTTGTGTCTATCCAATCTGCTCTAGATTTTCCAGTCCATGGCAATCTAGTCCAGTCAATGGCAATCTAGTCAAGCAATCCAGTCCATAGTTTAATTATGAAAGGACTGTACATTTACAACTTGTTCGATGATTTCTCATTGTGATGCCTAGGGTGATCATGGTTTTGTTTGCCACTTTTGTGTCTATCCCATCTTCTCTGGATTTTCCAGTCCATGACTATCCAGTCCAGCAATCCAGTCCATAGTTTACCAAATGCTGATTTAATTTTGATTTCAGCTGTTGTCTCATCAATCCTATTATCTTTAGCGTCCATTTGCAGTCTGGGAGATTTCCCTATGTTTGTGATGTGATAATTAATCCTGACAACGTGTGACCATTTTCTACAACTCTGTTAGATGTTCTGCTGCACAAATCCATGAAATCATGGTATCTGCCCAGTTATTTATTTTTTATATTTTTTTTATTTTTATGTTACCGTATCTCCACTATGAAGATTTCACACATGAATTCAGATTTTACATGCAACATTAAAACATATCCTGGCAAATGATTCTAAAAATGATGATGAAAACTTCACCATTGTTCCGTATAATTCTTTTATGTCGGAACAGAGAGCATTCTGGGAATACATTGTAGGTGAAAAATGCAAGAAATGTAGGAACAGCATACTGCAAAACATACGATGATAATTGGTCCAAATATAATATCATAAACATATTTATACTTGCATTGTGTAACACCTCGCTCACTATGTATAAGATGTCTGCTGTTACAACAAACTCAGGTAAACTTAGTATGGCTGGTTAAGTTGAGTGCTGCCTGCCCTGTCTGATTTCCTCATATCCTTTTGGTATTCTAAATACATAGAATAATGGATTACAAGGATCCGTGGGCTCATATTCAATATTGATCATACTTAGGAAATATTTAAGGCAAGTTTGTTTTGTGTCATTTTAGGTTAATTTTGAACCTTATGTGGGTTCTGTCTGACATCTGGGCTGAAGATATGATAAACTAGTACCCAGTACATGTAAATTTAAAGTAATTTGTCTTCCCACTCTGTCAGTCTGAGTCATATAGTGGGTGAAAAGTCCTAATTTCCACTATGTAATGTTATGTCACCGGGGTCCTGACTAAGACACCTGATAAGGGGACGACTGGGACGTCTACTCTGTGATGAGAGGGTTACCTCAGACAGGATGATCTGAGATAATCTTACTATACTTTATCAACCAATGTGATTAGTGCCTCTATCCAGTACTCGGTGCAAAACTATGGTAACTGCATCAATTTAAAGAGGCATGTACCATAGTTTTGCGCTGAGCCCTCGCTATATTATGATAGTTGCTAAGGTATCTAGCAGTAATATTATAGCAGGTCCTGATAGCATTATATGATATTATTTAATAATTTAAGGTTAAAAGTGTTTTAACTGTGTGTGGATTTTTATTTAACGTGTGTTTGTTAACTTGTTACTGACATTTTAACAGCGTATCAATGAAAATTAAATTGTATCCCCCTTAGATCGTCATACATTGCAAAATTACCCTTACCAAAGGCCCGGGCCACAGGTCCCAGTCCCCAGCAGTTAATTGAGACCACCATGTGCTAGTGTACCTGCGCCGGGCCTGTTTCATCTTACTAAGAGTTTTCTTAGGAAGTTTGTTACCCATAATCTAAATTGGCTGGCTTTAAATTAAGTTCTATTGTAGAAGGATACATTATAATGTGGTATATATAATAAAGAACAAATTCTGGGGCCACAAGGGTAACCCAACTTATTCTCCCAATCTGTTTGTTTGGTGAGGGTCGAAGAATAATCCCCACAAACCTTACAATATTCAAGGAGTTTGGTGAGGGTCTAAGAATAATCCCCCACAAACCTTACAATATTCAAGGAGTTTGGTGAGGGTCTAAGAATAATCCCCACAAACCTTACAATATTCAAGGAGTTTGGTGAGGGTCTAAGAATAATCCCCACAAACCTTACAATATTCAAGGAGTTTGGTGAGGGTCTAAGAATAATCCCCACAAACCTTACAATATTCAAGGAGTTTGGTGAGGGTCTAAGAATAATCCCCCACAAACCTTACAATATTCAAGGAGTTTGGTGAGGGTCTAAGAATAATCCCCACAAACCTTACAATATTCAAGGAGTTTGGTGAGGGTCTAAGAATAATCCCCCACAAACCTTACAATATTCAAGAACTGGTATATAGTAAATTAATATTTTTATTCCCATTTTACCTTAGCCTACAACTGCTGCAGCCATCAGGGGATTGGTTAATATGTTTTACCCGTCCATCAGTCTGGTCGATGCAGGAATACAAATGTTTTTTATCGACAATATCAGGAATTATGATGTATATGCAGCATGTATTGTATACTGTAAAATCATTAATTTTCATGGGGGATACACTTCATGGATTTTGTTGCTAACTTGAACTGACAAAAATCGAATCCCATGGAACAATATTTTATACCCTAGCTTGAATTTATCACTTTAAATGCAAACTCCATGAATAAAGGTCCCATCGAAATGGTCATTTTTTACCCAAACCATCGAAAGTAAATGATTTTACAGTATATTATTACATATCGCTGGCTTAGAATTAGAAGGTCGTAAGTGCCACTTACGGCCTTTTAAGATTCATGCATATTTAAAATAAGCATCACAAGGCGCTTCTTATGAGCCCATTTTCAGAAAATCTGAACTCGTCATGTTGACCAAATTGAAGTTGTAAAAGTTTGTTTTACCATAAGTAAAGAGTAAATGTCAAACAGTTTTTCCGTGTTTTCTCAAAATATCGATTTGGTAGTTACGACCTTCTTGTTCTAAGCCATCGATAAATATATAATTGTATTATTCCCTTATTGTTATTGAATGGCTTAATTCTAGAACATCTACAGCACACATATTTCTCTTGATTCGTCTAATTAGCACTCACCGGCTTGGAGCCAGAATCCCAGAATCCCCAGCCAGAATCGCTTTCTCTTGAATTGATATAATATGTTGTAATATACTAGGTATTGAGAGACAATAACCAACATTGTCAGGAATTCCATCCGTACAAACATTATTACTTGGTTCTTGTGTGGCCATGTCTATAGATAATTAACTGTAGGAACACCCTTAAAAGGGTTGTCCGCAAGACTGTATAGTGCGTTAGCGACTGAGCTGGACCCCCATAAACCTTAAATATCTTAAAAAGTACAATGCCGATTAGAACAAAAATGGGTATGTCTTCGTAAAACACCCTTACCAACTCTGATAAAATAAAACGGAATTTTCGGTCCACAGAAAAGTGTACTTTGCATAGACGCCTAATGCAAAGTTTTGAGTCTAAAACAGGGTAAATACGTATGGGTATTGGAAGTGACCGGAACAGCAAAGGTCAACAATTTGGTCCAGTATAACTGTACATTTAGTCACACACCAGTGACTGTTGAAAATATATAATGAGGCTCTTGGACGAACGTTTATCTTAGTTTGTATAACTGAAGCAACTACGTAGCAATATTTGCAAGAAAAACAATGTATTTCTTGTTTGTATAAATGATCCTTCCAATCAGAAGATGGGCCTCAACTATATAAACATTGGTGATCGGACAAATGTAAGTCAAAGTTATAAAATTATACCGTTATAGTTGTTACATAATACAATAGCATAATCTTACCTAGCTGATCGTAATAGCTTATTTTACTCCCTGTCTATTTGTTGATTAAAATACCAAAAATAATACATTAGACCCAATTGGAAAAACATTAATTAGACAGCAAAAAAATCTGAAATTTAAACACAGAGTTGGTAAAGGTAATTAAGTTAACTCTGCCAAATTTTAATAAAATTGCATAATTACTTTTTAAGATATTTAAGGTTTATGGGGGTCCAGCTTAGTTGCTAACGCACTATAGTACATTCTTCTTAAATAAGTTTTGACAGTTATGTGGGCATTGTGTATCCCTACAACTGATATTACGCCAGTTGTCAATCAATACCCTTTAAATCAATTTTAACAGTAAATTATAAACACATTGGCCAATGGACTAACTTGAAAGCCTTTGACAAGCAATCAGCTGGAGTGATCTCTGCTCTGGTGTAATTTCAATTGGTCAACCAGTCTTGGAAGTGTAGGTACTCTGGTGTAGTTATGCAGCGTACCAAGTAAGGCAGCTTGCACCTATAGAACTGCAATGTTGCATGCCTTCTCTCTGTCAGGTTGTCGCTCAAAGTGGCCGCCAGGGAGGGGGAGGCTATGAGGGGGCCAGGGATCCAGTACCTTAATGACATGGTCAGTGTTAACCACAAGAAACTAAGATTTGATGTTATTCATTATTGACCACACTAAATATACAAATTACTAAACTATGTCAGAGTCTGTATAATCGTATAATAACATACAATATACATAGACCTCTCTTCAAACGGGACTAGGTTGTCTGGTAGAAAATATCCCATACTGCCCTTAGTCTGCTAAATTCTGTCTGTTGATTAGAATTTGTTAAGTTGAATTAATTTCCGGGTAATTCTGGTTATTTAGTTCTCAGCATCGTTGAGAATCGTAAACAAAACAAACAGACTGCAGTTATACTGTAAAATCATTTAATTTCGATGGGACAAAATTACGGGTTTCGAGTAAAAAAGACCATTTCGATGAGACGTCAATTCATGAATTTTGCATTTCAGGTACATAATATGTAATAGTCTAGATACTGGGGACAAAATTATTGTTTGATGGGGTTTGATTTCGTGGTTGAAGATGCACCGTGAAATCAACAAAATTTAATCCCCGCACGAAAAATAATTATTTTACAATACTTTACAGTCTGATAGAAATAAATACAGTGTCAGCAAGTCTCAGTAACAACCATATGTGCACGAAATTAACCTCAATTCTTATCAGGGTTAATAAACATGAATCATTCAAATTAAACAAACTAATCGCTGGCTTAGAACAAGAAGGTCGTAACTATCAAATCGATATTTTGAGAAAACACGAAAAAACTGTCTGACATTTACTCTTAACTTATGGTAAAACAAAATTTTTCAACTTCAATTTGGTCAACATGACAAGTTCAGATTTTTATGAAAATGGGCTCATAAGAAGCGCCTTGTGATGCTTATTCTAAATATGTAAGAATCTTAAAAGGTCATAAGTGGCACTTACGACCTTCTTATGCTAAGTCATCGTAAAGGCTACAATATACCCACTTTCATATTTAAGTTCTCAATCCCCTTATTTGTTTAAAGCCTGAATTCGATTTTTGTTTTTAAATTCTGGTGATCGATTAAAGTGTATAGAGCTATATTGGAAGATATTTTTTTAAAAAGTTTCAAAAACTGAAAAACAATTATCATTACATTAGATCATTTTTCGCTTCAGTTTTAACACAAACTCTCTGTGTGATTTATTTGACATGGGAACTGTCCATTTTCATACGAAAGTGTTCTAGAACACCCTATGAAACTATAAGAATCGTCTATTTTTCGACGATTGAATAAAAGTACATGGAACCCATCCAAAGTTTTACTTTGCAATTAAGGTAGTCTAGTATCATACTAAAAATGATGCAAGTAATTATTTTGACATTGAATGACTGTTAGAATATAGCTCTATACACTTCAAACCATAATGCTAAAGTGAATACAGTGCAACCTCTGTATAACAACACCTTCTGGGAGCTACAAATATCGGCCATTGTTTAAAGGTTGTTGCTCTACGGAGGTTAAATTCATAGTATATACTGTCATATCATTTAATTTCAATGAGACTTAAGTTTGTAGTTTTTGAGAAAGACCATTTCGTGGTGACATAATTTCAAGGATACCCGTCACTACAAAAGCTCAATTTTTTTCTTCGAAAGTTGAGCTAAAAACCGGTTAATTGATACAGACTTTTGAAAACTGTCAACTCTATCTATCTTCCCCATCAGGAATATAGACGTGTGCTGCAGATAGTACTTGTAACCAATTGATAAAATGTCATGAAATATTGTGCAATATCATTGAAAATGAAAATTTTATTTATTATCGAAAATTTTATTTAAATTGAAAATTTAATTAACCCATACAGTACTGGGTCACAGAAGAATTTGACATTTCAGCGTGCAGACTTTCCCTGAATAAAAATATATCATAATTATATAAATATCATAGTCAGCATGATGCGACAAGCAACAATACATGAACGGCACGCCATAATATTGAAAACTCAAAACTCGTCAAAAGTGAGTGTATATTATAATATATTTGGCCGGGGATTTTATGCACAATTAATATTCACAAATTTGCTAACCACATTCAAATACACCTGGGTTAGTACATGTAGGTATCCAGTGTGCAAGGTATAAATAATATTGAAATGTTTATACTCTTAGATGTTTTTTGATGATAGCATAAATAAATGCATACATGATGAGCACGATGAGAGATAAAGTGAAACTGGTCCATCTACATCATTATGAATTACTGTCAAATCAGTAATTTTCGTGCGGGATCATATTTCATGGATTTTGTGGTTTAGCCTTTAACCACGAAATCAAATATTAAATCCCATCGAACAATAATTCTGGCCTTTGTTTTTATTTATTTATAACATGACTTGCAAAATCTAGGAATTAATGTCCCATCGAAATGGTCTTTTATACCAAAAGCACGAAATTTTGTTCCATCTAAATTAAATGATTTTACAGTATTTGGTGAATATACCTGTATTGTGTTTTAACTTTTATTACTTCTTGATGTGTGCACTCAGCAATTATTTGTCGAAAGTCACTTGTTTAAATATCATCCAAAAAAATTGTCCTGCGATAAATGTGAAAATGTTAAATGTTAACATGAAGATGCGTTTAATTCAATGTCACCAATTTGTTAACATAACATTTTCTTGTTCATTTGTTCGGTCACATTGTTGGAGTTGTACTTCATTTTGAACTGTCTTTTATTTGTAAACAGCTGGGTCAATGTGTCAAAGTGTTCAATACAAAATATAAACAGGAAATTCATGTATAAGGTACAAAAGTCCTAAGTGACAAAGATATTTGTAATCGTGTAAAAAGATATGAGGAAATGGGACAGGGAAGGCAGCACTCAACTTACCCAGCCAAGCACAGATTTTTAAAAAAAAAATCACATAGCAGAAATATATTCATGGCTTATTAAAGGTGCTATAAGCGCAACCCTTCATGGGAAAAAAATCAATTTTTAATTTTTGCCCGTCCAGTAAAATTCATAAAGTGATACTAGGGTGTTGAAGTACATTTTTGTATGTTTGTTTGGTAATGATATCTGTGATGAAAATGAGAATTTCAATTTTCTTGGGAGATTTAATTTTGTGGATTTCGTGTTTCATCGCAATGACGAAATTTAATCCCATCTAATATTAAATTTGACCCTGGTATTTATTACCTGAAAAGTAAAATCCACAAATTTATGTCCTATCAAAATGATATTTTTTACCAAAACCACGAAATTTCATGGCGTCAAGATTAAATTATTTTACAGTATTTAAACATTCTTTTTAAACATTCTTTTAGTGGGTACCTAAAAATACAAAATACAATATTTTGTGTTTATATGATCATTTTGATTTCTGCACCTTTAAACAAGAAGTTATCTTTCAGTGTGATATCACCTGGGGTAGCCTGTCAGGAATTATGTAAAACATTACTTTCAGTTCTTTGATAATGGCTGAAAAAATTAATGGGTTTGGTACCAAATTACACCCAATGACAGAAATCGTGTACAACCAATTAACCCTTTACGATTTCTACTTGTAACACATTGTTAGAAAGGCAGAAGGCACGAAATGTCAATTATGTTTTTGTTTTGTGTTTGTACCTTCACAAACACCATCTACAGTTGGTTAGTCATTATCTATGGTGAGAATCTGGATTGGATTTGACACAAAGGTCGTGGAAATTTGCTCGTGGGGAAGACTGACCTGGTCGCCTGGTCAAGCAGCATGGGGAGCATTATTTGATTGATAGCTAAATCCCTAATTATCTTTTTAAACATGACAGCCTGTTTGATTTTTTTTGTTACTGACTCAAATTGCTTGAACAAATTAGTTTTCATACAGCTGTCTAGTTTCTGTCTGGGATTTTAAATAATTGTTCGGTTCTCATTTTCACATTCTTCTTTTTCTTTGTCTTCTTCTTCTGCTGCTGCTTCTTCTTTTTATTCCTCTTCTTCTTTTCCTATTACTTCTTTAATTACAATAATAATAATAACAGGGCTTTCACTAGCCTCTATAAGTGAAGAGTCAAACTGACTCCTGACTCTAAATTTTCAAGAGTCATCAAAATATTTCAGAAAATTTGTACTAAAAGAATAGTAGATTTGACTCTTCAGTGTAAATTTCCAAGAGTCATTATAGGCACTTTCTTCAAATCAAGAGTCAAAATGCAGTATCAAGAGTCAAATGAAAGCCCTGAATAATAGTAATAATAATAACAATAACAATAACAATAATTATAATAATAATAATAATAATAATAATAATAATGATGATAATGATAATAGATAAATAATAAAGTTTTCCACCTAGCACCCAGGTCATAACAATAAAGGTAAAACTTAGTACATGTATTGAATTTCAATAATAAATGGAAAAAACAACATTTGTTTGACTCTTATGGACAAAGTAACAGGTAATCTGTATTCAAAGCTATGAAATTATTCAGCTAGGCTACAAAATGTTGTGCAACTTGAAATAGAAAGTGAGAAATAATGATTGCTTGTGACTGTTGACAAATCTGTTTCTGAGATCTCACTTTGAAGATTTATTAATTGGAAAATTGTTGCATTAAAAGCGGCTTATTAGCTACGTGATTAATTATTCGTCTTATGTCTGTCTACCCTTACCTTCGTGCTTACATAGTGCAGTGAAGACATATTGATTATAGTCTATGACTATATTGACATGATCCCCTGCATAGCTTGTCTGCATGGATGTCCCACTGTGTGAAATATTGTATTATTTTATAATGAATACATTACAGCAATGACCTAATATTTTTGAATGATTCAAATAAAAAAAATGCAAATGTACTTCAAAAAAGTAACACAATAACTCTAAGTCTAACTCTAATTTGCTGACATTGTTATATTATTTACATATTTACAAACTTCCCCTATAACTTGTCGTGCACAAACACCAAAGCATTGTCTTGCAAAGCTTGACAGCTTGTACAAATAAAGAAGAAGTTGTAGAATTTCTACCGTATCTACGTATTATATACTCAAATACAACACAATGCAGTAACAGTAATAAGGTCTTACCTAAGTCCGGAGTGTTCTCGATGGTTTCCTTGGTACACAACCTTCTCTTCTGGATTCTTGATACAACTGCGCACGTTTCTTGTCCCTGGAGATCCACTTCCGGGAGATGTGCTTGTTTCCGTCTTCCGGTTGAAACTGGAACAGTTCCTTGTCTAATCGAATATCACAACACAGTGAAAGAAATATAATAGTTAAAGTAAATTTATGTGTTGCAATTACGTGTGCTACCATATTGCTTCTTTATACCAATGCCCAGCAAAGGATTTATTAGACAGTCAGCTTTCTGTTGAAATATGACCACCACACTTTGAACCGGGGTCGCTAGATTTTAGATGGCAATGATGCTATCACACAAACCACTGAGCTATGAAGGCATACCAACTGGGACCTTGCAAAGAACTGCTTTACACAACATTCAAGTAATTTCCTTCATTGAACCACAGATTTAGTACTGGTCTTTCAGCTCTTAAATTTAAATTAATTACTTCCCCTGGCAGTACTTTACTACTGCTAAAGGGAAGTAACTGCTGGGAGAAATTGGACTGGCTAAATGCCATCCTAATCACTTGATTCACTTAGTTATTTACAAATTAACTGCTGAAGGGAACTTTGACTGAGTATTACATTTTATGCATTGCATTAGATACATTAAATATGTAGTTTTGTCTGTTTAAAAGCTTTACATATTTTTATATGTCAGTGTTGTTGCCGTGTTACCTATTTAATTGTCTGACAAATGACACAGTGTATAATTTGGTACATGGTTTTGCCTACAGCTAGCAACATGTAGCTGCATCATACACATACTGTGGTTGATAGCATTAGTTATGTGGTTTTATTTAGTCTCTTTGATACAGGTTGTAATTAAAGAAACACTGTCATAGCTTATAACTAAAGATTTTATGCCCCGACATCTTCTGATGCAGAGACATATAGTGATGCCCCTGTTAGCTTGTTAGTTTGTCGGTCCGTTTATCTGTCCGTCTGTTACAAAAGTTTCAAGTCAATTAGCTAGTTATTATGGACTATAGTTTACCACCATGCTATAAGCATTTACTGAACACAGTTTTGTTCAAGATAAAATTGGCGAAAACAGTCGAATCAGCAAAAGTCATCTTTGTTGGCAGGATATCATTGAAAAAGCTCCACTGGAGATAAAATTGCGGACCAGTTGTGTAATCGTACTGGTATTAACAATACTTTTACCTGTTAAGCAGTTGTTAGCGCATGTTTCACTTCCGCTGTCAACTGCATTGTTACCAATGTGTTCCATAACCTTTTAAACCGCTTTTATTGCTTTAAAACAACCATGTTACACTCTGAAGCTGTTTGGTATTTTCGTTTAAACTTTTTTCAAACCTTGAGTATAATCAAAATGCTGGAACATGTAATTTGTAACCAATTTTCACAGTTTAACTAGCATTTAAATGACCAGTCATTTGCCATTGTCAGCAATTTCAGCTTTGAGGACACTCCTTCCCCACTGAGTAAATTGTTACTTGTGAAATATTTAAGTGATAATTTGAGGTGCAATAAATTGGTATCATTTGAGTTTAATTTATGGTATATTGCATTCATAAAAGTTAAATGGGCTTTAGCCAATGTTTTAGATGAAATAGGCCACTTGCCATGTGTATTTTTAGGACTAGCCCAAACATCAACAAATAACTGGGTTTTATCATCCAAACTTTGTTATAAGCCCCTTTTAACTGTTGCCCTGTATTATGTCCTAATTATAGTCCTTGATTGGTTGCCATGTGAAGTTCCAGGAATTGTATTGGTTGGACGCTGGCTAAATATCGCTGGCTTAGAATGAGAAGGTCGGACCTTATAAGACTGATACATATTTGGAATCTTCAACATAAGGTGCCGGATACTGGCTGGCTACCTAGAAATTCTGTATGAATATGTCATTGTGACATAATTTTAAACCCCAACTTTTTCAAACTTAAGCCACCTTTATACTTTCCAACATGACCCACATTTCTAGCCGGGTACCTCAGACATTGAGACTAAATGACCTTAATGCTCTTATAAGGTAAATCATCTGTCTGGTAACAAAACTGATTTCTATAATACTGCAAGGTTAGCGCAATAGTATAGTACATATCATGTGAAACTAAATATCATTTATCTCATTCTTCTGTTGACCCTTTGGTTTGGGTGTTTAGCCTTTATATAAATGTCAGTTCCTATATCTACCTAACACTTTGATTGATCTATATGTACACATCAGGCTTATGGGCAATTTTCATATCAGTATATAAGCTGTGTTTAAAAATAAGGCCATTGTTGAAAGCATTTTTCAGCTTAGTCCACAGTAACAGTTCCATGAAAGTGTCCTAGGGTGGTCTTAAGGGCCCTTTTTACGTACCTAATTCTCAAAAAAATGGAGGGCCACAACTTGAAAACTACCAGTATAAGAGAGTTCCAAGCTGGAGAATTTTGGGAAATGATCACAACTGTGGAAGCTTAACTGAAAAGTATGGGACAGTTCTCTTGTAAGTAAGTCAGTCAGTAAGTAAGTAAGTCAGTCAGTAAGTAAGTAAGTAAGTCAGTCAGTAAGTAAGTAAGTAAGTAAGTAAGTAAGTAAGTAAGTAAGTAAGTAAGTAAGTAAGTAAGTAAGTAAGTAAGTAAGTAAGTAAGTAAGTAAGTAAGTAAGTAAGTAAGTAAGTAAGTAAGTAAGTAAGTAAGTAAGTAAGTAAGTAAGTAAGTAAGTAAGTCAGTCAGTCAGTCAGTCAGTCAGTCAGTCAGTCAGTCAGTCAGTCAGTCAGTCAGTCAGTCAGTCAGTCAGTCAGTCAGTCAGTCAGTCAGTCAGTCAGTCAGTCAGTCAGTCAGTCAGTCAGTCAGTCAGTCAGTCAGTCAGTCAGTCAGTCAGTCAGTCAGTCAGTCAGTCAGTCAGTCAGTCAGTCAGTCAGTCAGTCAGTCAGTCAGTCAGTCAGTCAGTCAGTCAGTCAGTCAGTCAGTCAGTCAGTCAGTCAGTCAGTCAGTCAGTCAGTCAGTCAGTCAGTCAGTCAGTCAGTCAGTCAGTCAGTCAGTCAGTCAGTCAGTCAGTCAGTCAGTCAGTCAGTCAGTCAGTCAGTCAGTCAGTCAGTCAGTCAGTCAGTCAGTCAGTCAGTCAGTCAGTCAGTCAGTCAGTCAGTCAGTCAGTCAGTCAGTCAGTCAGTCAGTCAGTCAGTCAGTCAGTCAGTCAGTCAGTCAGTCAGTCAGTCAGTCAGTCAGTCAGTCAGTCAGTCAGTCAGTCAGTCAGTCAGTCAGTCAGTCAGTCAGTCAGTCAGTCAGTCAGTCAGTCAGTCAGTCAGTCAGTCAGTCAGTCAGTCAGTCAGTCAGTCAGTCAGTCAGTAAGTCAGTAAGTAACGTCTTTATTTAACGAGGCTGACA
Organism: Spisula subtruncata; assembly: GCA_963678985.1. Taxonomy (NCBI): domain Eukaryota; kingdom Metazoa; phylum Mollusca; class Bivalvia; order Venerida; family Mactridae; genus Spisula; species Spisula subtruncata. Next base: position 44,846,630 of record OY787669.1, on the reverse strand, counting down.
CATTCAGTTTCCCGAACTTCCATGTGGGCCTCTAGAACAACAGAGAAAATATTACAAGTCAAAGACAGAGTGACTGCACTGGATGTTCATTTGTTGCTGCCGTACATGCCACAGAAGGTATTATGGTGGGCAGTATAAAGAAGGTTACAGCCATCAAATACTACCAACTTATGTCAGGAATCAAGTTTGATTTATTCAGGCTTTCACTGTGTCAGCTGAGGACCAGTATTTGACTGATAAAATTACTTGTACTGTCGTCAGCCTGGGTAGCTCAGTTGGTAGAGCACCTGACTTGCAAGCGGGGGGTTGGAGGTTCGAGCCCCGTCCTTGGTATCTGATTTATATGAACCTGTGACAACCGCCACCAGGATAACCCATTTAGGAGACCATCATTTGTCAGGAAGGCCAAACATTTTCAAATTTATCTGAAGGCCAAACTGTTCAAATTAAGTTACGTACCCTTAGTATATTTATAAACTATATATTCCCAACGTGAAAGCTTACCTTAACTTTACCTTGATAGCTTTCAGGTCGCTGTATGGCTACAGTATGGGGGCGATTATTTAAATTGTGTCAAGTTACAATCTTAATATTTGCATATAGATAAACGAAGCAGGTCTGTCTGATTGAATATATCCCTTGTACCTTTCAATTACCTTTCTGTATACATTAAAACATGATCCTAATTTAGAACATGCATGTGAAATAGTAGTCCAAGCTTGTTAATGATGATTGTTCCATTTCAAGACGATCAACGTCAGTATCAATAAAAGATGATTTAGTAATGGTATCCAGAACTAGTAAAATGGCATTTATTTTATGTTTAAAATAACAAATCTTTTAAATGCAGTTCTGGCAGTTGCTCACAACATGAAATCCTAAACAGCGAGATTTTACCTGTCCAGAGCAACAGACTCTATACAACAATGCAACTTTATTCCTGATATGATGTTGCTCTCATAGACAGGTTATAAGTAAAAGAGCTCTTTTTAGCTGTTCAGCCACTCAACCAGCCTGTGACATCATTGTACTACCTAATAAAACCTACATTTATTGGGAGACTATTTCTCTCCTGTGGGTGTGGCAGCTAACATTGCCCTCACAGGTAACAATTTACACCTTGGTGGAGTGAAGCATGTGGGTTTATTTTTGCTCAGAGAAATTAATCAGTGGTCCAGACCAGGGTTGAACCCGAGACCTCTCGATCTTGAAACGCTCGCCCTTTCTCTAGGCGATTGCGCCCCAGTTATAATTCTCTACCTACGTCTCAGACAAATTAATCAAATGAAGAGTGATATCTTCATAAAATGTGGAATGTTTGGTTTTCACGTAATCTTTTACCATCATTGCATTGTCCTACATGAACACTTAACCATCCAAATGACACTGGTGTCCCTTTGAAGGTATATTCGTCAATGTATCCTCTTACATACATTCAATTTCTATATCTGAATTAATTAAGTTATATGCATATCTAATGTATGGGTCTGTGACCTTCTGGAATCGCAAATAAACTATCTATCTATATTGTATGCATTTCCTGTGCCTTTTGATAGGAGACATTTCGAGATGTACACTGCATACTGTAAAATCATTAATATTCAAAGGGGATTTCATTTTGTGGAATTTGTTGATGAACGCAACAACGAAATCAAATCCCAATGAACATTTTCTCACTCATTTCCCATTGCCCCCATTGTTCGATGGGATTTGATTTAGTGGTTGAAGGTGAACCACAAATTCCACGAAAATTAATTCCACCACCAAAATTAATGATTTTACAGTATACCATCATTTCTCTCATTAATCAACTAGTATGGAAACCTGAGGACTCGGATCTAACCATCTACCCATCAAGGGTAGATCTACACGGTGTTATGCTACATGACACCAATGCTTTACCAAAGTGATACCCAGAAATAATGACCATATCACATATCGGGGGGGGGGGGATTTAAAGCCAAACTAATCTATATATATATATATATATATATATAGGTTTAAAAGATGATAATACAGTTATACAAAATGATCTTTCAATTTTGGGTTTTTCTAAATTGGGATTTTAAGCGTGCGCATAAAAACAAATAAAAGCTTAGTTTTGATAGACATTATCATATAGATGATTATAACAGAGGTATTAAATGTCTCAAAATTCTTGAATTAATGTAATTGCCATTTGTGCTTGATTTTAAGTAAAAGTTTGAATATCTAGATTAAATCCTTAATGATAAAAAAGAATGCAGCAATCACATGCCTGCTTAAAGCATGTTTCTGCTTAATCATTTGAAACGGGACGATCATCAGATTTGTGTCAATTCTGTACGTCCGGTCTTTTCTGTACGATTAGTTTATATTTATCTTATAAATGTATTACAATTTGTATAAATCTAGTTTTCACAATATTTGTTGGTTTAAAATATCTACTCCATTTTGGAATGTATAGGGTTTATGACAATATTGTAACGGTCACTGTATCAATATTGATGTTGTGGTCAGTCTGACAGTTTGCAAAATCATGGCAATACACCTTCCGTCTTTTTCTACCATACCCTCGACCTTGTCTTGGACTAAACAATCGTGGCCAATAGATCTCCTTCAGACTGTGTTAAAACATAATTGTTATTCTGATTAATCCGGTTATATAAAAACAACAACGTATAATATTATACAATAGTATTAAAACATACTTGAATTGCAAATTTGCCATAAATATTAAAATATTTTGATTAAATATTGGGCTTTTAAAACTTGAAAAATATGCAAAATTCTTTTAAAGTTTAAACATATTTGGATCTAGCCATTCAGTTGTGCCTTTGGGTGTCGACTAAACATATAAAAAGTATTAACATATTGAAGTTGTGAAAAATGCAGTCTAAGTCTTTTTTTGATCTATAACCACATTTGTTATTGCAGTTTTAATCAGTTAAGAATTAAATGTTGACAGTATGTTTTAAGGTCATAGTTTAATCAGAGATTTTTTATCAAATTTACACAGCGATAAGATCAAATATTGAATCAGCTATTTAAAGGGTATATCATTTTTACTGATGTCACTTTTTAAGTAAATAAATATGTCAGATTCCTTTTGGTAGATTATAAAATTTATACAATCTGAAAATTTTGTTCAATGTTGTAAATTCTTGTGCATTAAATCGAATCAATTATACATACATACAATACACTAAATCCATTAGAAAATTTTCAAAGTTTCAAAAAATTTATGGTCACAACCATTTTTTGAAAATTTTAGCCAAAGTTACGATTCATGAAAATTTGGGTCACATTTGTTTGAGTTCACATACCATTTACTTAGACATTAATCTGTGCAAAATTATTTAGTGTTTGCTTTTTTCGTTTGAATAAACACCACGTTTTTTGCTTTGATATTTGACTCCAATGACTCGACCATTGTTGTGAGTGTCCACTGATAAACAGCCTGTAACACTGGGTGTGTGATTGCAGGTATAAAACTGGACAGGTTCATTTGTCAACCCCCCCCTCCCTTCAATTGTACCTGCACACACATTATGTGGTCTAATTAAGCCTTTACATTGTTACACTCGTAAAGTGACAAGTGTCTTGTAGTTTATTTACTGCTCTACTAGGTGTGTCGTCGTATACTTGACAATCAAATTGTACGTGAAATTTGACGTAATGATTAAACTAATTATTGGTCAAGTACTAATGGCAAACTGTGTCATTCAATTTGAATGATGACTCTGAACAATGATTAAGTCACTCGTCTTGGTTGGTAAATGACTAACTGTGAGGTGGGGTAGGGTGTTGTATTATTCATTAATTGTCTGGAAGCTTTTATACAAATCTGCTTTTACTGTCAATTCAATAAAATTAAGTAATACTAATGAGAGAACTTTCCCACTCGAAAAAATAGCAGTGACTACAGTTAATTCAGGTATACCCAATGAAACCTAGATAAACATAGTTTACCTGACGGACGATCTTATGTTTATAACCGTTATCATTTAACGTTGAACAGACTGTAGTTTTAATATATATGTGAATGTTTAGCACACAGTAGGACAAAATAATCAAGAAACAGTCAACATTATGTGGAGATATATGAATTGACTGTACAAATCTTGAAACACTAAAAAGTAAAAGGACAGAAGATATATGCACTGTTTGTATCACAATTCAACAGAATATCTCACATACGACTGTGACATAGTTGTTTATTTTTATTGTCCTGGTATATGGTTTGTTTGACTGGCCTTTTCCTCGCCCTGGAGGAGATTTTTGCTGATGAGAGTAATTACCACCTGTATGTGCCAGACTGTTAGATACATTTGTATTTGTTTGACCAAATTACAGCATACATTATCCAGCATTTTGGCTATGTCTGCTTTGCCTGGCTTGGTCTTCGGTTGTTTCCTTACATCCCTTCTTCCCTCCTGGAAAAAGGGGTGGCCAAGGAGCTTGTCTTAAATTTTGTGTTAACAGCATTGCCTAGACTGCCTTGACAACTTCATGTGCTTGAAAATTCTTGAGAACAAAAAATTATTTTAAGAATAAAGTCATTCAGACAGCCAATGAGGAGTAAATGGCTGGGTTCAAGCTGCTGTTTGTAACAACATGCTCTATAAATGTTAGAAATGGTACGGGTATATAGCTGCTTTACTTAGTTCTAACTTTAAGTGCACAATGCATTAAGATGGTTCCAGGACTGAATTGTCAACTTTCAAACCCCCTTGCTTTTCACAGAAGCGTACTAAGGTCCAGGATTGTATGGCATTCTTGCCCACACAAACAGCAACATTCTTACTTGCAGAAAGTATGAAAAGTATTGAAATCATGTTGAAAACATGTCTGAAACAATAAAAACACATTGATTAATTATACACTATTGCTACATTTTCATATAAACAATGTGTATGTACGTAGGTATGCAACAAATTCTGCATCATCCTTACACGCTCCTTCCACCATGTTTTATTGTGTAAGCTTGGGGCATTGCCAGTTTGCTGCGTCTGATAATGAACTGTTTTTCATCTGCATTTGCCAAGTTACGTCAAAATAACTTTTGCTTGAATCTTGATTTTACACTTGGTGGCATTCTTGATGTGTTTTATATCAAAATCATACCTGAATCACACTGATCAGATGGACTGGTTTCCTCGTTAAAGTTTGGTTTGTTTGTGTTAACTATGAAAACTGCACCTTCAAGCAAGTTATTTCTTACTTGCAATTTATGATCTTTGGGTTAATTCAGAGATGCTATTTTAATCTATTGTGACTGTGAAATTGTTACTGCTAACATAATGCCAGTGCATTTGGCTCTCAGAGAACATTTGGCTTGCAATGCCCCGGCTGTGTTGCCTCTAAAAATAAAATCGTTATTATTATCAATATTCACCATTGCCATGTCGCCCATTCCATATATCGCTGGCTTACAATGAGAAGGTCGTAAGTAAACATTTGATATTTTAAGAAAACAAGAAAATAAATGCCTGAAAATTACTCTTTACTTTTGGTAAAAGAAACTGTTTCAAACACAGGTAACTGTATCGTTGAAAAAGAAAACAAAAATGAAATAAAAAGTTGTTTTTTTGAAAATTTATATATTTTTTTTCGTTTTCAACGATACAGTTACCTGTGGTTTCAACATCAGTTAGTTCTGATTTTCATGAAGAGAGGCCCATGAAAAGCGCCTTATGTTGTTGAATTTGAATATGTATCAGTACTGATGACCTTCTCAGTCTAAGCCAGTGATATATATTTGTAGCAGACATGGAACATGTACACCGTTTGTTTTCAAAGAGTTTCCCTCAACAGTTTACCAATTAAATCTGGCACAACTAAGGCACCTGTAAATTGTGTGTCAAATCAGTTTCGCTCATCAGTCGGCTGGATAATAAACTTGGGTACACAAAGAGGTGCATTGGTATCATTGGGAGGACAATGACTGGCAAACTAGATGGAAAACAACAATGAGTATTAATATAATGCTGATAAGCAGTAGGGAAATGACTAACTAAATGTCAATTTTCAAATCGAGGGCTTGGTGCAAAACTATGGTAACTACATCAATTTATAGAGGCAAGTGCCATAGTTTTGCACTAAACTCTCGAAATGCAACACTGCCCTAACTAGTTCTATACGTTCAGTGAGTTACAGCAAATTCAACCCTTGGTCGTCGTTTTTTATGCTATAGGTAATCTCGTCAGTGCACTATCCTCATTGTGTTTTTGTATCATTTGTAAAGGTAGAATAGAGGATGAATATCATTGAGTCAAATGGAGGATTGAAGAATGGATACTTTTTATGTATTCTTCCTAATTGGACATGACTTATATGAGGACATATAGTTTGTTAGTCTATGTATTCAACATACAGGTACAACAACAGAACTATGATTTATTCATGGGTACCCATGCTCTACAATGTTTATTGTGTGAAAGGTACCTTGCGGATTCATCGTGCCACTTGTGTGATTGGCATGTACCTGTCTGTGTGACACAAATTGTCTCACTGTATGATGTAAATCACTGGTTCTGAGTCAACATAACCAATTACTGTAAAATCATTAATTTTCGTTGGGTATTAAATTTCGTGGATTTCGTGGTTCACCTCAACCACAAACTTTAATCCCAACGAACATTGATTTTGACCCGAATACAAGTCCCAACGAAATTGTCTTTTTTACAAAAACCACGAAATTTCGTCCCAACGAAATTAAATGATTTTACAGTACCTTTAGATTGCCAACAAGTTACACATACACCTACTGTACATACAGTTAAATTTTCCAAGCATTTATTGTGAAATAACAACGGTTGTTGTAACAGCTGTTGTCCCTGATGACTTACAGGGAAGGCTGGGCTTGTTCAATGTGTGTGTCCAGGAAGGCTGGGCTTGTTCAATGTACGTGTGTCCAGGAAGGCTGGGCTTGTTCAATGTGTGTCCAGGAAGGCTTAGCTTGTTCAATGTGTGTCCAGGAAGGCTGGGCTTGTTCAATGTGTGTCCAGGAAGGCTGGGCTTGTTCAATGTGTGTCCAGGAAGGCTGGACTTGTTCAATGTGTGTCCAGGAAGGCTGGGCTTGTTCAATGTGTGTCCAGGAAGACTGGGCTTGTTCAATGTGTGTCCAGGAAGACTGGGCTTGTTCAATGTGTGTCCAGGAAGACTGGGCTTGTTCAATGTGTGTCCAGGAAGGCTGGGCTTGTTCAATGTGTGTCCAGGAAGGCTGGGCTTGTTCAATGTGTGTCCAGGAAGACTGGGCTTGTTCAATGTGTGAACAGGAAGACTGGGCTTGTTCAATGTGTGTCCAGGAAGGCTGGGCTTGTTCAATGTGTGTCCAGGAAGGCTGGGTTTGTTCAATGTGTGTCCAGGAAGGCTGGGCTTGTTCAATGTGTGTCCAGGAAGGCTGGGCTTGTTCAATGTGTGTCCAGGAAGGCTGGGCTTGTTCAATGTGTGTCCAGGAAGGCTGGGCTTGTTCAATGTGTGTCCAGGAAGGCTGGGCTTGTTCAATGTGTGTCCAGGAAGACTGGGCTTGTTCAATGTGTGTCCAGGAAGGCTGGGCTTGTTCAATGTGTGTCCAGGAAGGCTGGGCTTGTTCAATGTGTGTCCAGGAAGGCTGGGCTTGTTCAATGTGTGTCCAGGAAGGCTGGGCTTGTTCAATGTGTGTCCAGGAAGACTGGGCTTGTTCAATGTGTGTCCAGGAAGACTGGGCTTGTTCAATGTGTGTCCAGGAAGACTGGGCTTGTTCAATGTGTGTCCAGGAAGACTGGGTTTGTTCAATGTGTGTCCAGGAAGGCTGGGCTTGTTCAATGTGTGTCCAGGAAGGCTGGGTTTGTTCAATGTGTGTCCAGGAAGGCTGGGCTTGTTCAATGTGTGTCCAGGAAGGCTGGGCTTGTTCAATGTGTGTCCAGGAAGGCTGGGCTTGTTCAATGTGTGTCCAGGAAGACTGGGCTTGTTCAATGTGTGTCCAGGAAGACTGGGCTTGTTCAATGTGTGTCCAGGAAGGCTGGGCTTGTTCAATGTGTGTCCAGGAAGGCTGGGCTTGTTCAATGCGTTAAATCTTTCAAGTACATCATATGGTTTACATACATCCCCTCTTTATGACCAGAAAGAGCACTGTAACATGACACTTGCAGTTTATTTGTCTTCCACGTCATACTTAAAACATACTGACTTATAGCACCGCTTAGCTCATGAATTTAATTGAATTGTTTCGAGTTTTATTGTCTTATTGTGATCCAATGGTGATTTCATTCATCATAAATTATTTGGTTGTGCCAAATTTTTTGACATATGAATTAACAAATACCAAAATAGTGGTAAGCAATTATTATTGGGGTGCAGTTTGTATGCCAACAATTACTGATGGCTGAAGCTTGTCACTAATGAAGCTGTCTTTAGTCGCTTAACATAATGGTTGGTGTTCTTTTAAATGTAATCTATATGGGATTGCCAATTAACACATAACAGTAAATGATGTGTCTGCACAGAGTATTTGTTCTTGGTGTTGAACAGTTCAAATACCTGATGAACTAACTAAGTACCTGCCATGTATAGCTTGGCAAATTTGATACGATCCTGAACTTTATGCATGGATATATTAACAAGGCTCTTGCGTTGAATATATCAATTTCCGAAAGCAAAATGTGCAATATCGGTCCTTTAGATTTGTGTTGGTATTTTAGCTTGGCGAATTTGATCTTATCCTGGCCTTCATGCATTAATATATATTAACAAAGCTCTTGCTGTGAATATACCAATTTCCGTAAGCAAATCGTGCAATATCATTATTTCAAATTGTGTTGGTATTATATCTTGAGCATCATAGTGATACTTTCCAATTATGAAAACATACAGGCGGGTTTATTAATATTGACAAAAAATCAGCTGTTAAATTATACTAATTACAAATGTAAAAGGTCGGGATCGTGTCAGATTCACTGGACTGTATAGCTTGGCTATTTTGACCTGAACTTGACCTTTTTGCAAGAATATATTACAAGGTTCTTGCTTTGAATATATAAATTTTCGCAAACAAATCGTGCGATATCGGTATTTCAATTTTGTGTTTGTGTATTACATCTCGAGCGTCTTCATGATACTCCCCGATTATGAAAACATACAATCGGTGTTGTATCGTAGGTAATAAATCGACTGTTAAATTATGTTAATGAAAAGGTCAGGCTCATGTCAATGTGGCCAAGCTATACCTGTCCTGTGAATGAATGGACATGTAAAACAGACTAACTAATGTTGACTGACTAGAATCATGGTAATTGTTTTGTCTAAGAGAAAACAAGTATCGGGTTAATGATCCATAGTGTGTTTATTACTTTGCCCTGTCAGTTAATGACTTTTGGCAAGTTGCAATATTTCTCAATGCTTACACCTTGTCTTACATTGGTTCATGTTGGTGTATATATAAAGTCGTTCATGATGATGTATGAAAAAATACTTGGTTCTTTTGTGGGTACATGTTGTGTAAGATCAAAGAAAGGACACATTTACATTGATTTCTATTATGCTTGTTAGCTCACCTGACCACAATGTGGTCATGGTGAGGTTTTGTCATACCGAGATGTCCGTCGTGCGTCGTGCGTCGTGCGTCGTGCGGCGTGCGTCGTGCGTCCGTCAACAATTTCTTCAAACGACTTCTCCTCCTAAACCGCTTGGCCAAATTTGATAAAACTTAACAGGAATGATCCTTGGGTGGACCTCTACCAAAGTTGTTAAAAAAATTCCAGTCCGTCGCATAACTAGGTCACACAGGCTAAAAATAGATTTTCAAAAAGGAAACTTCAAAAATCTTCCTCTCTGAAACCGTAAGGCCTAGAGCTTTCATATTTGGTATGTAGCATCACCTTGGGGTCCTCTACAAAGATTGTTTAAATCATGTCCCTGGGGTCAAAATTGGCCCCGCCCCGGGGGCCCTTAGTTTTACATAGAGTTATATAGGGGAAACCTTAAAAAATCTTCTTCTCCGAAACCGCTTGGCCAAGGGCTTTCATATTTGGTATGTAGACTTAGCTAGAGATCCTCTACAAAGATTGTTAAAATTATGTCCCTGGGGTCAAAATTGGCCCCGCCCCGGGGGCCCTTAGTTTTATATAGAGTTATATAGAGAAAACTTTAAAAAATCTTCTTCTCTGAAATTGCTTGGCCCAGGGCTCTCATATTTGGTATGTAGACTCAGCTAGAGATCCTCTACAAAGATTGTTAAAATTATGTCCCTGGGGTCAAAATTGGCCCCGCCCCGGGGCCCTTAGTTTTACATAGAGTTATATAGGGGAAACCTTTAAAAATCTTCTTCTCCGAAACCGCTTGGCCCAGGGCTTTCATATTTGGTATGTAGACTCAGCTAGAGGTCCTCTACAAAGATTGTTAAAATTATGCCCCTAGAGTCAAAGTTGGACCCGTCCCGGGGGCCCTTAGTTTTACATAGAGTTATATAGAGAAAACCTTAAAAAATCTTCTTCTCCGAAATTGCATGGCCCAGGGCTTTCATATTTGGTATGTAGACTCAGCTAGAGGTCCTCTACAAAGTTTGTTCAAATTATGTCCCTGGGGTCAAAATTGGCCCCGCCCCGGGGGCCCTTAGTTTTACAAAGAGTTATATAGGGGAAACCTTTAAAAATCTTCTTCTCCGAAACCGCTTGGCCCAGGGCTTTCATATTTGGTATGTAAACTCAGCTAGAGGTCCTCTACAAAGATTGTTCAAATTATGCCCCTTGGGTCAAAATTGGCCCCACCCTGGGGGTCACCATTTTACTTAGACTTATATAGGGAAAACATATAAAAATCTTCTTGTCTAAAACTACAATGCCTAAGAGCTTTGATATTTGGTATGTAGCATCATCTAGTGGTCCCCTACCAAGATTGTGCAAATTATGCCCCTGGGGTCAAAATTGGCCCAGCCCCAGGGGTCACCGTCTTACAAAGACTTATATAGGGAAAACATATAAAAATCTTCTTGTCTAAAACTACACTGCATAGAGCTTTGATATTTGGTATGTAGCATCATCTAGTGGTCCTCTATCAAGATTTTTCAAATTATGCCCCTGGGGTGAAAATTGGCCCCACTCGGGGGGTCACCGTTTTACATAGACTTATATAGGGAAAACATATTAATATCTTCTTGCCTAAAACTAGACTGCCTAGAGTTTTGATAATTGGTATGTAGCATCATCTTGTGGTTTTCTACCAAGATGTTCAAATTATTCCTTTGGGTGAAAATTGTGCAGGGTTTATAATCAGGTGAGCGATATTGGGCCATCATGGCCCTCTTGTTATGATATATAAGGAATAGGGTGAGTCTTGGTGTTAAAATGATACCATTACATTATGAAACAAGCTGAAAATTCGTGTTAGTGCACGTATATTGTGTTGGAATTTGGGAGTTATGTATTACAATGTTAGTGCTGACAGTGCTAAATGTCATGACTTGGCATGTCTACCTATACACTATACAGTCAGAGACAGTTTATGAATGTAGCCATACTTTATCACTAGGAAAATTAATGTTATACACTGATTCACAAGTGGCTGATGCTGTTTCATTTTGTATAGAGCTATATCTGAATAAAAATTTTTTTAAAGTTTCAAAAACTAAAAAACAATTATGCTTTCATATCCATTAGATTATTTTTCGCTTTAGTTTTAACAGAATTTCTTTCTGTGATTTATTGCACATGCAAACTGTCCATTTTCACACGAAAGTGTTCTAGAACACCCTATGAAACTAAAAGAATCATCTATTTTTCGACGATTGAATCAAAGTATACGGAACCCATCCAAAGTTTTAATTTGCGATTAAGATCCTAAAAACGATGCAAGTAATTATTTTGACATTGAATTACTGTTAGAATATAGCTCTATACACTTTAAATTATTCTTTGTGAAATGTGGTTCATCATGCTGCCTTCCCTGTCCAATTTCCTCATATCTTTTTTGTATGCATTTTTTGGAGAAAAAAATTTTGTGCTTCAAGCTTTTGAAACCTACTCAATCATGAACTGCTGACGTAAGCAGATTCCTTGGAATCAATTATTAGACCAAATACTTAGACCATTATATCGCAGTAGTTTAGCCAATCAGCATGGTTAAGACCTGTCATACAACTGACAGTTTCTCCACATGTGGGGGATAGTAAGATGATAACACTATCTCTTTTTATTTTTTCATAATTATCTGGCCTAGCTGGGTGGCATGGGCGTAGGAGCAGGGGGGGGGGGCCAGGGGGGGGCCAGGCCCCCCCAATGTCTGGACCGGGGGGGCCAACATATCTTTTGGCCCCCCCAATAATTCAGACGAAAAAATTATAATTTACGACCTAATATATCTCGTTATAGGCAATTTGCCTTCAGTTCTTGGTTAAAACGTATCAAAATTTTTTTTTGCTCGCTTGGCTCGCATAATAACTTCATTATATTCAAATTACCTATTCACCCATTGTTTGCAAAAATACACTTGTGCCATAAATTGTACTCTTAATGTCCCCCAACCCTCCTATATGACTTTGGGACGTTGCCAATTATATATAAAGCCTTTGAAACAAACGTTTTCACCTTTAAAATTTTAATTTGATGCAAACACTTAATTGTGTTTTGTAAGAACTTAAATTCCCTGCATTAAGGTCCCTTTTGAATGCAAAATAGGGTATATCAGAACGCCTAGAATGCACTAGATTTATCCATAGTTTAGAAAAATTTCCGGAGGGCTATGCCCCCGGACCCGTGTATACTTCAACGGATTAACTTCCAGTTTAAAAGACGTAATTACTTACTCAAATGACCACAGAACCCTAAACTCACAGTTAGTATATAGATGTAGGAGTGTTTTGGACGTTTAAGAGTACAGTTTGCGTCTAGAATAGTTTTTGTGCAAATATTGCGTGTTGACTAATTGACAAAAGAAAGTTACTTTGCGAGCATAGCGAGCAAAAAAATTTTTTTACCCCAAGTTAGTTGCCAAATGTTTGGCCCCCCCAATGTTGAAGACGCTCCTACGCCCATGGGTGGGCCTCACTGACCTGCGGGCATGTCTGAAATCCAACAATTTAACCAATATTTGCTTTATGTTCAGTCCTTATTCATGATTTTAATTTTTTTTGTGTGAACTTTTCGCCTTCTATAACTGAATGGACATGCCATGTGACTTTTTGACTAAGTCTACAAGTAAAAAAATTTACCGTAGTTCCCCATGTATTGGTCGCATGTAAAAAATGAAAGAAGATTTGAAGGAAAAAAAATTGAAGAAAATCGAGCAAGAAATGACAAAGTTTGACAAGTTTGAAATTTTCACAAAAAATCGTCCGCCGCCATATTGTTTGTGTTCCGTAATAATGACCAAATCATGATAACAGTAATAAAATGAAAAAAGATTTGAAGAAAAAAAATTAGAAACAACCATAACAAACTTATTCTTTGACTGATTTTCATATATTGGACACTCAAGCAGAGAAAGAGCACAACCCACACAACTTGATAGTTTTGTGAAAACGGTCACATAAGTTGATGCCTGAAACCGGCTCAACTGCATGGAGGGTTGTCCTTGTGATGTCTGGTCGTTGTTCTGTTCTTATGGAGGGATGTCCTTGTGATGGCTGGTCGTCGTTTTGATCTGTTGTTGTCAGCTGGCTCCTAACCAAGTTATCATTTTGTGAAAACGAGTGTAATTTATTCAATAATTTTTCGAGACATTTTATGTTGTATTTTATGCGTATCATAAATTGCTAATAAATATTTCATCAGCATCAGAAGTGTTTCCGCACTTCGAAGATGATATTAAGTTATATCATATTTTATTTCATTCTGACTTATATCAAAAATGATTACACGCTTGTAATTATTTAACAGTGACTGCAATATCATTTTATATGATACCAATTTCTAAATATAATAAAACATATAGAATCTTATAAAATGAATAAGATAGAATTTGGTATTTGATATCTTTCTTTAGACAGCCAAACTCAACTCGGATGAAAATAAATAGCAAAGTAAGTTTCCTATTTTTGCTGAAATGAGATTTTGTCATACAAAAATAAGCCCTGTAATTTTTTGTAATAACTTACATAGCTTGTATGTAACTTTGTAATATAATACAGTTGGAAAGATATCATTCACTTCCAGCACATTCTCGTCCAACCAGCGTATTATTTTCAATTACATACTCTGGTATAATACTAACGAATCCCAGCGTGGTGAACGAAAATCTCCACCAATCAAATCCATTTCGTTCATTTCCTTATAAGGCAATTGATCAAATTCCGTCACAGGTGTTTTCCAAACATCCCTCATCATTCGTCCAATCAAAATAGACGTTACATGCAGAATATATATCGACAGTGTTTGAATTTTATAACCGACTATTAAATCGACGTATGAAAAAAGGTATTGTGATATTTTTGCATCGATGATCAGAAGAAGATTTTACTATCATTGCACAACATAACTGGTTATTTGTATTGAAATTAGCGGTGGTTCGTCATGCAAAAACAGAACTTACCTTTAACGTTAGCGCTCCATTCGACTCGCCGTTTTTTTTAAGTTTATTTCCGATAAAAAAATTTCGAATCACCGGTAGATCTACATTTTCCATTTGATAACCGATATCAGGTAATTCTCTCATTCTTCATACTTTTCATACGCCGAATTCGATTCAATAGGTTTCAACAAACATCTCAGCATTTAATTTCATTCACCGTTCGCTAATTAAATAATCCATGTTCACAATTGTGTTTGTTTATAGAAATATTCCCACGGCTGTTGTAACGCGATTTCTGATTGGACGATAGCGGGAATACACTAGTGACGACAAGCGAGCTATTTTTAGATTTTCACACGATATATAGCGTTGTGTATCAGAGTATAGTCTAGAGACTTGACTATACACTGATTCATGAGAATGTTCCAGCATAATCACATTAATTTTGAAGAGCTAAATGCAAACTGATGTAACTCAATGAATTCAATTACCCCCCCCCCCCCTCCCCCTTTACTCCATACTGGCTTATCTATTTTGACTTTATACTTTTTATGTGCAGCTTTTTGTGACAATTTTTAAGAATGATCTCTATTGATAAAGTGTAGGATATACCACAAGAAATAAGCATATAGAAAAGCCAGTAGATGTTTTAAAATTTGTTTAGGGGAAGGGGGCATAAGAAAATTAAGTAAAATATTAAAAAGTTATTGCTGATTTACTTGAATAGTAATTGCTATCACCTTATTTATGAAATAAAAATATAAAAAATAAGATAGGGAGGGATAAGAATATATGAAAGCAATACATAATTGGTGAAACCCTTATCTCATTTTACTTTAATCAATTAATTGAGATATTTATCTATGGGTTACTAGGGCACCATAGATTAGGTCAAAGCAAAATAATGTAGGGGTTCTGGTTATTCTTCTTAGCCAACCATACTTTTTTGCCCCTACCCTGAACATTTTATTGACATTTAGCTGAAGTCACTATGGAGCGTTGGTTTCGTGAGTGCATAAAAAATCACAATTTTAAAGATTGTGAAATATTTTACCTAATTCCTATCCATATTGAAAGTTGACCTCAGATACAGAGGTAAAATGTGCAACCGAGATATTTACTTATTTTTTTCAACACAATACTAATAATTTGTTTTGACCCTTACTAGGCTAGTATGGGTGCTTTGAGTTTAACACTAGGTTACTGGGGCACTCACTCAGGTTGCAGACTGTGTTATTCATTTCGGGTCCTTAATACATTAAAATTTATCTATATCATTTGTACCTACGTCATTGTTCAATTATATAAGATACAGATAGTTATCAAGGTGGTTTGCGATATCACATCATCAGTGAATACCCCTACAATACCCCTACAATACCCTTACAATACTCAACCATTCAATTTCCATCCATATTCTAATAAATTTTTTAACTTGATAAAGAAATTGGTATCTTATAGATCTATTTTGCGTCCTTATTTGAATATTTATTTCATTTACATACTAGTAAGTCCTTTGAGTAAGTTAGAAGTCAAGTTTTTGCATAATGTATTTCTAGTTGATAGGGGCATTAACTTATATATTATATATCAGTGGTTGTGTGTGGGTGAAGGATAACACAGACTGACTTGGATCTGGATACCCTATGTCAGAGTTCACCTACATGATCTTATTTGGGTTTAAGGCCTTTTCGACTGGGTTGTTACACGGAGCAGGCTATAGTCAGATTACCGTTGCCAATATTACTGTAGTAGTTTCTGAGCTAACCACTGTCTATACTAGGCTACTTTGTCAACCACTGGAGGCCGTTGTTGCTTAAGCAAGGAATTATCGACCGCTAGCTGCTAGCATACCCTTGTGTAGCAAAGCTCTCCCAAACCGAACCGAAACGGTCCATTGCATAAGAAAGCGCTTGGTAGTGCTCGCCTAGCAAAGTGTTAAGAAACGGTATGCTATTGGCAAACATGTTTGCTGGTAGCATGCCGTTGCATAGACATAGTAAAGCACTACCAAAAAGGGCTTGATAGTGCCTTGGTTATGCCAAATGGACTGGTTGTCATCTAAACACTGTGAACTGCGAGACTAGACTTTTGAAACATAGACTTCAGCTGCAGACTTGTAGAGATGTGTGTGGAGTCCCCTGCGAAAACTTCAAGAACTGTTCTTGATTAAATTCTTGAACTTGTTCCGGAACATTCAAGAACATAAAATGGCCGTTCTTGAATAACGATTTCCAGAACTCAGTCCAAGAACTTGTTCAAGAACAGAAAAAATTTATTCTGGAACCCCCTGCGAAAAATTTAAGAACTGTTCTAGAACAATTCTAGAATGTGTTCCAGAATGATTCAAGAACAGTTCGTGAACATTAAATGGCAGTTCTAGAACCTGCAAATTCTTGAACTTAACACAGAAGTTCTTGAACTGTTTTAGAACTGATTTGTGAACTATTTTGAACTGTTTTAGAACTGATTTGTGAACTATTCTAGAACTGGTTCAAGAATTTGTGCTTAGTTCTTGAACCTGTTCATGAATTGTTCTAAAATCGTTCTGAATTTTGTTTTGTTTTAATCAAGGATTATTTCTAGAACAGTTTTTAAGATTGCTTATCTAGATGAAAACAACCACTAAATGTTTCAAACATCTGAATACATGTCATACTGGCAGCCATTTTGAAAATCTGTGATGTCATCAATAATTGTGCACATAGTCATGTTCTTGAACAGTTCATGAACAGTTTAAGAATAGGTGGTCTAGTTCAAGAACAACTAAGATTCTAGAACCAAGGTGCAAGAACTGTTGGAACTATGGTTCAAGAACGATGTTACTAGTTCAAAAACAGTGCTTTGAAAGTTCTTGAATGTTCTAGAACTTACTCCTGGTTCTAGAACTTTTTCGCAGGGGCTGCAGACTTGTAGGGATGTATGTGGAGTAGACTGTGTCCAATATACTCTGTTTTGTGTCTTCAGTTTAACAGTATTAATATTTGAAAGTTAATAAAATAAGGCAAGTTTAGTCATCGCAATCATGTTTCTATCTGTATGCTAATATTGCAAGCAGCAATGAGGTATACGTTATCTAAATGTCACCAAGATATTAAATTTTAAAATTATTATCAACAAAGGATTTTTCTTTAGTTTTTAGCGTATATGTGACTCATATAAGCAACAGGTTTGATAGTAAATTTATCTCATTCATTTTGATGATGCTTCATCGATCAAGCAATAAATGATTTGAAAAGAGAACGAAAATGAAATCTTTTGGGTGTATGACGTGAAAAAATATCTATTTCATTCAATGTACGGGTATGAATGAAATTTTATTAAGCAACGTGGGTTTCCTAGTGCATAGCGCAATATAAACGGACATAAATTGAAGTTTAAACTACAATTTAGCGCAGTCTGGTAGATAAACGCGCATTTTTTTACCTCACGGATTAATTAAATTGTGCTGAATTGCGTGAAATACAACGTCTATACGTTTAAGTCAGCTTAAAGCCCAGATTATGTAAATTTCTATTTGTACAGAGGTTTTCAATTTTTAAATGGCGATATGTGTTCATACAGAATGACAGATTCATACGTCGATGTCATGATGATACTGTATTCGTTTTATGCTTTAACAAATTTATAAAGATTTTCCAAAAAAAAAAAATTAAAGCTGTAATTAAACTATTACCAAACTGTTGGGTTTGAATACAGGACAAATAAGCTGGATTTTATGAATGGGCTTCATGCGTAATAAATCAAACATTTTTTTCTGGGTAAATTTAATGTGTTATAATCATTGCTCAAATTTAACATCTAACAATATGACTTTAAATGTTTGCAATGAGATGCTTAATTTAAATGTTAAATTTTCAAGAGGGATTAGTTTTTCGTGATATTGGCAATCTTCATAAATTTGCGAAACTTCATGCTCCTAAACTTAACCAATGACATTACAATATAGAACCTTTTTCTTACCAGAACAATTTATGATGTTTATGATCATTGAACTTTATGAAATTCTCCAGAATAATGAATTCACAAATTTCAACATCACGAAAATATGTGATTTTACACTGCAATGATAGGGCTATTTATTCTTGCACCATATTTCATTTTCTATTACCTGGTAACAGTTTATTTAAGTAATAAATGTTGTGCATTTTGTGTGTGGGTGCAATTTATTTCATTTTGATGACAAAAAACATATTTTTCCATGAAATGCTGCGAATTATGGAAATGCTGAATTATGGAAATGCTGATGTTTATATTTAAGTATATTTAATGTGCCACATGTCTGCCTGTCATTTAGCCTGCCTTGCAATTTTCGACTAGAATGTCTTATTGACTGAAGCTGGATTTTGGCGATGAAAATTGTCACCATAATTCAACTTTTCGATAGCGCTTGTAATGCTAGAAAATTGCTTGCTTCAAAAAAGCGTTATGAAGCAAACAGTTCATTAAATTATGCTACCATCCAGCTAGAAGACCATTTAGCAGCAAAGCGCTAATTTAATAGCGCTACTGAAGATGCAGTCAGTTGCATAAGAAAGCACTTGTCTAGCAAAGTGCTGAGAAACGGTATTCTATCCATGAGTTCTGCTCACTGGTAGCTTAATTGTCATTGCATTGACAAAGTCAGCGACCAGTAGGCGACCAGTTCCGAATGTGATTAAACTTCAGCAAGGGCATTGTGGGTAATCATTGTCTTTTTACATAATTATTAACCACATGTAGATCTAGCCCAATTATAGATGTTAACAATTCGATGGCTTAGAACTAGAAGGTCGTAACTACCTCTTACGACCTTATAAGATTCATACATATTTGAAATCTGCTTCACAAGCCGCTTCTTATGAGCCTATTTTCATGAAAATCTAAAATTGCCATGTTGACCAAAATGAAGTTTTAAAAACGTGTTTTCCCATAGGTAAAGAATATATTGATTTGGTAGTTACGACCTTCTTTTTCTAAGACAGCGAAATGCTCATTTCATTCATTTACAGTCAACGTCAGAATGAAAATAAAAGACAATTTTAGTTGTGGTCTTTATCCAGAACTTAACAGTTAAACTTGAAATTAACCATTAAAACAGCCTAAAAGGCTGATAATGGGTCTGATCTTAATCTTAACTTTGCCTCCCCATATTATGTTTTCATTCAGCCATACCATTACACAAAGAGAAAGGTTAAGATCTATAATAATTCAATGTCAAACGTCACATTATTATGATTTAAGTAATCCCATTAACTCAAATGTTATAATGTTTACGTTAAACTATCAAACGTTAAATTCGTAATGTTTCAATAAAACCCGTAATATTTTTACACGAATGAATAGAAATATAAATAAAAAGATCAGTTCAGATAAGCTCTCACCGATTTCTTTACTGTAAAATCATTTAATTTCGATAGGACAAAATTTTGTGGTTTGGGTAAAAAAGACCATTTTTCGATGGGACTTGAATTAGTGGAATTTGCATTTCAGGTAATAAATACAAGGTCCAAAATTATTTTTGATGGTATTTGATTTCGATTTCGAGTTAAAGTTGAACCACGAAATATGTGAAATTTAATCCCCCACGGAAATTAATGATTTTACAATATGGTCTATAATATATGATTTATTGTAACTGTGTTAAGTTTATTTCATAAAGTCTGATGATTTATGGGGCTTTTGCTTGTATAGGGCAATGGTTCTTCTTCGATTGGTTGATCTAACAAAGAAATATAAGGAAAGATTGTAGATGACGGTCACCGTTCAATATTGTTCAATTTGTGGCAATATTAATGTAATGTTTTCGATTTGTTGTTGCTTTCAATGAAGTTACTGTTGATTCAATAAGTAATACTATAAATTAAGGAGTCCCATTTGAAAGAACAGCAGTGACTACTGTTAACTCAGGTATTCCCAGTTAAACCTAGATAAACATAGTTACCAGACAGACAAGCTAATGTTTATAACTGTTGTCATTTAACTTTGAACATACTGTAAGACCTTCAAATGGCTCAAAGCTTCAACATTTGTCTATACATCATGTATGGGTGATATTGGTCAAAACTGAATTCTGCTGAATCATCAATTTTCATTTTGATAATCATAGTATAATTTGCTTAAGCTGGAGGGGGTGGGGAGTTGGTCCAAATGTACTACATACTGACCACCTATGATAGTAACCATGTAGCCTTTAATGTAGACTTTCGAAATAAGGACAATTTGACCAGTATCAATTTATAAAATTTTGTTTATGGTGGACGAATACATTGTACCGCATTATGTTCCGTTTCGTTTGTTTATAGGCCTCGGGCCTTTTGATTTCTTTTTGATGTTGTTTTGGTAAATTGTTGGTAAACAAACGGTACTGGTCTGTTGGGTAACTTTTGTTGGTAATAGATTTGTCCTTAATATGATATACAACATTGTATTCTTCAGGGAAATTAATTGAAGTGTTATATCTATGTTATTTTTGTAACATACACATGTGAATGGCCGCGTCTCACACAAATTGTGTTTTATTAAGTATCTTTTAACATCGTTACTTGATATATATTGGTCAATATGGGTCGATTGTTACAGGATATTTATTGGTCAGTAGGGGCCGACACTAGGTATAATATACCATTGATTCCTTTTAGTGCAACAAGGTTAAAATTCCTGTATACATATAGTCAGATACAGTATTTTCAAAGTCGAATGAGAATGGTTGTAAATATACTATCATCTGGCAGGTAAACTATGTTTATTTGGTTTAACTGGGTATACCTGAGTTAACGGTATTCACTGCTATTCTTCAAATGGGATAGTTCCCCCATTAGTATTACTTATTGCATCAACTTTAGTATAACTTATTGAAACGACTTTAGTATTACTTATTGAATCGGCTATGCTACCTTCTCCAAGGGGATATAATGTTCCTTAAAAATAGTTGGATGCTTGGTTAAAGGCTTTCTTTCATTGATGTCTTACTTTTTGTGCATTTTGCAAAAATAAAAAAAAAACAATCCTGAAAAAGACTCATTTGTTTCCCCACTGCACACTCACTGTTTTCTGTCATTTATATTTCACCCAGATGACTTAGTATTATGATACTAATCTCCCTTGGATACTCTTCATTTTGTATTATCTCCCTTTTATCATTTTGTAGTAATATTATCTCCCCTTATCTAGGTATAATGCTCTTATAGGTTAGATACTGAGATAAAAATCTGATAAACTTACATAAAAACCTAAGGTGGGAAATTATGGTATGATAAACGTTGTTAAAAAGATATCTATCATCGTTTATGCAACATTTTTACATTTTTATATGTAAAAAACAGACATTTGGTTGTTTCTAAAGGTTGTAGACTATTAAATTTTAGTCCATTTACCAAAAGATTGAAAAAAAAGATAACATTATATATGGACGTAAATGACTCACGAAATAGCTTCATGCTAAAGTATTTAATCACCCATACAGCAGTTCATACAAAGTTAAATGAGCTTGAACATACATTTATTTTTTAATGAAGTATTAGCGTTTTGTACCAGCTATTAACTACCTTTTTTGCTGCAGCAATTAATTCATAGTTCATAGTACCCCAAGTATATAACTTGAAGTTTGAACTCCAACTCCTTAATTCATGTGTGGGAAATAAGATACACTTTAATTTTGTGAGCTATTGTCCACTTAAAAGTCATATTTAAATAATTGCCAGTCGGCTTTCTGCATTCACCTTGGTTGCCCCCAGTGCTGGTTGCATCATGTGGGCCTATACCCAGTTAAGGTTCATTTGAACAGAAAAAAGTGTGTATTTTTCTTCAATGAATTACATACCTTTTTTACAGAATAACCCCGAAGTATCATACACCGTTTTGTTGCTTAAAGTTCACACTATCTATCTGTCTGAATATTTTTCCTGTACCTCATTGTTATCAAAATATATTTGTAAAAGATAATAATATAATTGGTATACACTTTTCAAAATGTCAGTCACTGTTATTTGTTGATAAAATATTAGAAAAAATAGACAAATCGGTTGTCAGAGATTTGATCAAGGTCATGCCAGCCCTTTTTTAAAAATTTAAATGGTTTAAATGCATTTATTTTGAACAAATAAATACATCAACATGACTTGCAATCAATGATACATGTATGTGTGTAGAACTACTTTTGATAAATCTTAAATATTTTAGGGTATGGTGGGCCTGATGAACCAGATAGTTATTGGTTTGTAATAAATACGCCACATATCTGATTAAATCGGGTAATATTGACTTAAAACTCAATTAATTAAATATTTTTAAATTAATAATTGAAGAATACAACTTACAAACGTATTTTGGAAACATTATTTCAAACATTAGTTTTTCTGACTTTAATAAACATATTTTAATCAGACCAACATTGTTCATACAAAAGAAAAGGCGTTTTAATCTTTCGTCGTACTGGTCTATAACATATTTTTGTGTGTCAGTTAGCCTTTTTTCTTTTAAGAATGGTACTTTACTATAGTTGATCTTTGTATGAGTTAAAAAGTTAATAAATAACGCAAAACACTACTAGCAGACGATAACCAAATATGGCAGTAAACTTACACCATACGTAAACTTACTGGTGTGTTGAAACTTTAGCACGTGAATTTCGTGGGGATTTGACAGGAGGGTACTGAATCGATTTTTACTAATTAAACACGATCACACAACGAAATATACAATCGGATTACGAAACAATGGATGCAATTATTATACGTACATAATAAACACTTAGGATTGCTTTAAAAGACATATTTCGTTCGAAATTTAGATAAAATAAAGTTTGACAGGAACCGCATAACACAGTTCCGGTTATCCATTGGCTAACATGTGCTAAATTTGCCGACATACGAAAATGCGGATATTGACTTTCATATTGGACTTAAATTAACTGGTAAGGATTTTTATATTTATCTATATCATCAATCATGAAGAACAACGCGTTGTGAACAATGCTTCATAACGTTTTCGCAGATAAACTGTCGCACTATTTTAAACCACCTTTGGCGCATGAATACAAATTTGCTACACAGCGCGAAATTTGTAAACAAACTAGATTGCAGCTGCAGAAAATGCATATATTTCTCTATTACTATCATAAGATCGTTTGTGATGTTGATATATTACGAACCTAATAAAATTCATCATTACATTTGGTAATCGATTTTGTTGATTAATATGTTTCAAATACATGTATCAGTACGTTTTCTTCGGTGACAAGGGGGTTCAAATATGGCGACCTCCTTGTCGAAGAAATCGGTGGACATGACGCTGCTTCTCTCGTAAACGAAACGCCAACACTTATTTTCAAGCCTGGCATGCCCTTGCGACGATCGATTTTTAAGCATATACAGCGTTTCGTTTTATAGAATGCAATAATAATAACGTTCTACATTTTGAAAAAATGTTGTTGTTTTTCAGGTGAAAATCGCATTTATTTTTGTGTTAACATTTAAAACAGGCGAGCATATGCCAAAATTAGCACCATGCTTACATGCTATGATTGTTTTCTTTAATAATTGATAAAATCAGATGGCATAAACCGCTTTAAACAGCTTTTTTCAAGTATGTGTTTTACAAGCATTTGGCCCACCCCACATGATCCTTAAGCCATCCAATATCTGATTACAAGTCAGTCTATATCAGGTCCCAAATTCCCATAGCATCTCAAGTAGAAATTTCAACTCAAATTGAGATTTTGCTAAAATCCAAGTCAGTATTATACATAAATCTGAAGTTCCAGCTTGTGAGATGATACTGTGATAAACCCAGAATGTCATTTCTGTATAGTGATGCCAATTTCCAGTCAAGCCTTGCATTGAAATTAACATAGACACATGTTCCAATATTTGAGATGAGATCTTGTTCAGATTGAGTTGCTTCGGGTGATCGGTTCCAGGTCAAGCTATTAAAACAGTTCTTGGCTGAACACTCAAACAATGGCATTATATACTGTCCAAGTAGCTGAAGCACTTCTTCCCTGTATGAAAATGAGAAAGTCATTGACTCTAAAATTGTAATGGAAAAACATGTTAGATGGACTTGTGATTATAGCTCTAATACTGATAATAGTGCATATATCACAGCATCTACTTGGGTTCTGTAGTGTAACGGGAAATGACTGCTTAGCATGTATTAGTCTTGATATGTAACCAAGTGCTACAAGTACTATTGTTGTTGTGCTTTGTATATGTATTTATAAGCAAGTATAAGCATCTCTACACTTGAGACATCTTCAGTCTTCGTGAGTCGGAGTGTGTGGGATGGAGTGTTGCTTATATCACTAGCTTTAAGCATGAGAAGGTCATAAGTACAAAATTGATATATTGAGAAAACGAGAAAAACTGTCCAAAAATTATTCTTTACTTATGGAAAAACAAGCTTTTATTACAACATTTTAATCAACATGACAAGTTCCAAATTTCATGTAAATAGCCTTATAAGAAGCGCCTTGGAATGCAGATTTTAAATATGTATCGGTCTAATAAGGTGGTAAGTAGTAGTTACACCCTTCTCCTTCTAAGGAAACCAGCGATATTGTCTTGTCCGTGTATCAAGTACTTGTTACATAAGACACACTTATCTATTTAAATTGACAACACTGTGAGTCAAAGATACATGTATTTGTTTTGCTAATAAAATAAAAATTAAATGTATTTTCGAAGTCCATTTCTATTGTATATGACTTAGTGAATTGTTTTTCGCTAAAGCCACAAAATGTTGTCCCGTTTAAAGCCATGAGCTGTTGGATCATTTGTGCTCATGTAGATTCTGTCTTTGATGTGGGACAACTAGACTAATGTTAAACCACTAACTACCGGGGTCTGTACTTAAGTTTGTCCTTTTTTCTATGAATATTACATGAGATGGAATAATGCAATCACTTTATTACATTGCTCATTCATGTAAATATGAAGCAAATATGAAGCAAAACATCTCCTAGCACTTAATACTCTAAGTGATTTCCCGGCAGATTGGTTTGAAGTTTTATGTATGTGACTTGGTTTGGTGTAAAACTTCTAGTTTTTACATTCCTTGTGTCCGTTGTCAAAGCAAAGTGTTACCGAGCGCCCTTCATTCAGTAACCTCCCCATTCAATTAAATATAGAAGGCATTATTATAGTGGTTACCTCCCATGGAAAGCACTACTTAGAATTTTGCTTAGGCAACAATGACATGTTGAAAGAAAGGCATATTTTGTGAACACCCTCCGCAGAGCCCTTGCTGGTGGCGGCGACAGTCTGTACAGTTTCAATCTGGTTGTCTTCGAACTTGATGACAACTACACAATATCTGGGTGAAGTTCATTTATAGGTATTTTAAATCGGCCCAGGCCTTCTTGGATTATGGCCCTTTAATAAATTATCAAAGAATTGACCCTCATCAAATTTTGAGTAGTATGTACTATAAACCAATTGACTTTCCCCGCATACTAACATTCGTGCTTTAACGATTGTCGGCATATTCGCAGCTACACATTTTTGTGTTTTTATGTCTCCAGCAATGTCAATACTATAAAATTTAATGGTTTGAAGACTTTCGCTGCTCCTGAATTTCATGAATTTCTACTACCCACAAATTCGCAAAATTAAATTGCATGAAATCATTTCTGTATTTACTGTATTTAGTGCCAGCACCTTCACTGTCCAAAATGTCCTCTGTATCAAAAAATACATTTTAATTCTTGTTTGCACAGATATGTGCATGAGAACAACTAAATCATGGGAAATCATGGGGAATGTGGTTTTGTATTACTATTTAATGCAGTATCAAATATACAACATTCTCTCTTTTAAAGAACTTAATGATAAATAGTATGTAAGGGTATATTATAATATAGATGGTCTCAGCTTGCCTTCCAACCCACAGGTAACTGTATCATTGATAACGAAAACTAATAAAATTAAAATTTGTTAAATTTATAAAAAAAATCGAAGTCCATTTGTGCAGAAACAGAATTAATTTTTTTTTTTCATTTTAGTCTTTATCAATGATACAGTTACCTGTGTTCCTACCTAGATTCATATTTATTTTATATCTGACAATTTTATTTAATTGTTATTAAGAAAACACCAATTTTTTCTTGAATATGGCTGCCAATACACCAAGTCCTGTTGCCAGTATCAGTGCTATATCTTACCTAAAGAAAATGTAAAGTACTAGTCGTCTTTTTTAGAATGAACTAGGAAACTTTTTGTCTCTTCTCTCAAAGCTGGAAGTCAATGGCTACTGTAATCAGGTAGGGATAAACCAAATGGCCATGGACTATGTTACTGTCTCATTATAACGCAAAAAAAAATGTTCTAGCAAAGTTATGGCCCTTTGTTAGAAAAGCCTGTTTTCATGGACTTTCCATGTTTCTGCAAGGTAGATGATAATTAATTTTGATGGGAAACAAATTCTAGCAATTTGTGTTAGATATTAGTTATAATCCAATACAGTATGTTAACATAAGGCATTTAAGTATACAGATTAAATTCTGTCTGGAATTTACATTTCTAAATAGCAAACAATTATCGCTGGTATCTTCCGACTGTATGAAGGTCACATGCTTACTGTAAAATTATTAAGATTCCTGTAACAGTGCTGAGGGCTCTGTGCAAAACTATGGTACGTGTCTCTATAACTTGATATAGTTTTGCACTGAGCCCTCATCGATAGATTAATTTCGCCAGTGAACTCAAACCCGAGATTAAATCCACTTGATTAATTGACCTTATAAGAAAGTAACAAGTAATTTTGGGTCCAAATTATATAATTTTAAATCCCTGTATTTTGGAAGCCATATTCATCAAAATCCTTTTAAATTTAATACCAACAAAAATGAATGACTTCACTGTTTATGTTTATATAACACATTACAGGATGTTAAATGCAGTGCATATAAATAAAATTTATAAAAAAATAATAAAAAAATGATGATCATAAAAATTGTCTCCTCTCTCTGTGATTCCATGATTATAAACTTGGTGCATATACTGTAAAATAATTAAATATGTGGGGACAAAATTTTGTGGTTTTGGTAAATAAGACCATTGCGATGGAACTTAATTCATATATTTAGCATTTTAGGTACTAAATACAAGGGCCAAAATCAGTGTTTGATGACATTTGATTTCGTGGTAAAAGGTGAAGCTTGAAATCCATGAAATTTGACCCCCCACAAAATTAAATGATTTTACAGTATATCAGACAGTACATGGCATCCAGATTTTGTATATTTTTGTTGGCAGGTGTATAATGTGTTAAAATATTTGAGATAATCATCAACTTTCCTGTGAGTATGTTTGCATGTGCACTAGCTACTGCAACGGAAAATAATATTGTAAAATCATTTAATTTCGATGGGACAAAATTTTGCGGTTTTGGTAAAAAAAGCCATTTTGATGGGACGTAAATTCATGGATTTTGCATTTCATGCAATAAATGCAAGGGTCAAATTATTGTACGATGTGATTTGATTTCGTGGTTGAAGGTGAACTATGAAATCTTACCCCCCTCACAAAAATGAATGATTTTACAGTATTCAGAAATGCTGATTATATTAACTTTCCTGTGTACCAGTATGCTGAGTACTGCAATGTGTTACAAAAAATAATTTGGAAATGCCAATTACATTACCCTTCCTATAAGTGCAGAACTTTAGTGTTTTAAAAAATAATTTTCTGAAATGTTGAAGTAAGAATTAAGCTACTTGATGCTATTTAGTTGAAAAGTGAGTTAATTTACGAGGAATATGAAGCCATTTTGTGTGAAATTGTGTAATGATTTAAATAATTTGAACTCAGTTACTAAAACAGTCGAAGCTGTCAAGCTTGTAACATTCATTGTTGTTTCAATTTGTCTTAAAGTTCATAGAAGATTGAAGCTGACATACAGAATGTCAAGTTAACTGAATTTGGTCAGGTTATGTCAATTTTTGGATGATATTTTAGTATACTGTTTTCATGATTTTTCACTGAAAAATTGCCGGGTAATAAAAGCTCAAAACCAGATAAAAATACTGAAAAATTGCTGGGAAATAAAGTTCAAAACTAGTTGAAATCCTGAAAAAATTGCTGGGAAATAAAGCTTGAAACCAGATAAAAATGCTGAAAAAAATCTGGGAAATAAAGCTTGAAATCAGATAAAAATACTGAAAAATTGCTAGGAAATGAAACTAAAAACCTGAGATTAAAAATAAAACATCTCTTACATACAAATCTAAGTTACAGATTATGTAATTATAATACAGTGTAGGGGGGGGGGGGGGGGGGGGGGAGATCTTAACTTCACTCTTGCACAAGGTAATATTCTGTACATTAGATCATACCAAACGTTTTCTATGTTAAGCGTTGTTGTGTGCCTAGGTTTTGAATTCGAATTTCGAAAAAGAGAAAATGAAAAACCATATACATGTATACTGTAAAATCATTAATTTTTGTGGGGGATTCAATTTCGTGGTTCACCTCAACCACAAACTTTTATCTCAACGAATATTGATTTTGACCCTCGTTTTATTACCTGAAAGGCAAAATCCACGAATTCTAGTCCCAACGAAATTGTCTTTTTTACCAAAACCACGAAATTTCGCCCCAACGAAATTAAATGATTTTACAGTATATTGTCAATTTTCTCGCGCTAGAGCATTTTTTATCTGATAGTGTTGTTTTCATCGGCTTTGTTTCTTTTGTTTTTTTTAACAGATTGTTAGGTTTCAGAAAGCCTGGCCCGATGCTAAACATAAAAGCAATTTGGTATGGCCTTAGCAGACTGACAGATCTTGCTGCAAGCCATGACTCAGTGGGATAGTACAATGATATAAAGATATCCTAGTTGTAGACATAACATACTAGCAGATTTTCTCAAATTCTGACAAATAAATTCTGATACTGATTATATAAACGCTGATCCCTGGTGAATCAATTTCTATGTTTTTACTGGGATCAGTCATTGCAGGAATTCTGTAACATCCCGCTGAGTTGATATATTCCCGCTAGACATGGTAGGTAACAAAGTAAGTGTTCTACCTGATGTTATGATTAAAAACAAGCACGGTGATTGATATGTCTGAAATGTACGTAGGTGTTTATAACCCAGAGATATTGTTGTTTAATTTTCTTAAGGAAATTAGGAACTTGGTGTTTATGGTGTTTATGGATCAGCCCAGCTTTGGTGTTAGATATCCCTACGTGCTGTACTGTATGTGTGAAATAGTTTGGGTCGGTTTGATACATTTACGCTTCAGTATGTTGGCTGGCTGAATTCACTTTATGTAGAAATGGAGAGTCAGGCTCCAATCTCCTGAAACATCTCAATCTGAGATAAATCTCATCTCAAATATTGGCATGTTTCTTTAAGTTAATTTCCATGTGAGATTGGATTAAAGAATTGACATCACACAATGGAAAACATTATTCTGAATTTATAACAGCAAAATATAAAGAGTTTAATTTGATTTTAGCGAAATCTCCATTGAGATGAGATTTCTACTTGAAATGTTTCGGCAGATTGGGGCCAGAACTGTGCCAAGCCCGATGGAGGCTTTACACTTCCACTTCACCTTTCACACTAAGTCTTTAATATGCCTCCCCATCCTCCCCATCCTCCCCATCCTCCACATCCTCCCCATCCACCCCATCTGTGGTGAGGCCCAGGTAGGTATATTACTTTGCAATGTCATGCAGTCAGTCAGTAGGTATAATGATTCTGTTCAATTATAAACTCCTGAAATCTTGACTGTAGGATCCTCAGACATTACATTGAGTAGATAAAAAAAAGAAATATGTGTAAATGCACAGTAGATGCTATAATTATACCTGTAACTGTTTTTGTACAGGTTGTAATGAGTTCAATGATATAATGTAAGATCAAGCTAAACATTCATAAGATTAAAGCTACTGTCAATTCAATAAGTAACACTAATGAGGGAACTATCCCATCGAAAGAATTATGACAAACTAGAGTTAACTCAGTTACACTCAGTAAACCTAGATAATCACAATTAACCTGGAAAACAAGCTTATGTTTATAACTGTTATGTTCATTTGGAAGATTGATTCAAGTGACGAACCAAAAAAGCATACTGGTACATTTTGGCAACATTGCAGAGCTGCACACCCTCAGCAGTGCTCTTTTAAAAGTCATACATAATTGAGCCGCGTCATGCGATTTTAGGCCTTCGGACAAAATTTTGACATTTTCAGTTTTTATTGTAGTCCTAAAGTACAATCTTTGCGGAGGTGAATAGTCTTTATTTTTTCAAAATTTACCGAATAATAAAAAAGTTATGGCGATTTTTGTTACTAGCCTTATTTTGAATATGTTCCCGATTACGGAGGTGCTGGACTTTTCCCGTCATTTCTGACGTCGTAACGTAATTGTCCGAAGGCCTAAAATCGCATGACGCGGCTCAATTATGGTAACCTCAGAGTTTCCCATAGAGCCCTGAAAATGCATCATTTATTCCATATTATTTCTGACATCTCAAAATTAGTCTAGATTAACTTTTCTGATGTTTAATTAGATCAGCAATGTTGAACTATAAGACAAACAATTTTTCTTTTGTTATATTCTGAATATAGCAAATATCCCGAATTCTGGCTTTGAAACAGAATTGTGTATATAATTATCATTGATGACAGGAAGATGTTTCATTCATTATAAGAAATATGATGATTTGGGTAAATTGGCCCTTTGAATGAGTTATACTCAGTACTTCAGTTTATAAAACTAGTATGCTATATTTCGCTGGCTTAGAACCCGAAGGTCGTAACTACCAAATTGATATATTGAGAAAACATGAGAAAACTGCCTGTAAGTTAGTCTTTACCTATGGGAAAACACGTTTTTAAAACTTCATTTTGGTCAACATGACAATTTCCAATTTTCATGAAAATTATCTAAGGCTCATAAGAAGCGCCTTGTGAAGCAGATTTCAAATATATATGAGTCTTATAAGGTCGTAAGTAGGAGTAACTACCTTCTGGTTCTAAGCCATCGATTTGTAAATTATGTTAGGTAGATTGTGAAACAAGTTCTTGCTATTAACCACTCTTAACACCTCAGTCCTGATGGTTTCAAAGTCTAAATTGCCACAGGGTATTGTGACGGTCTAAACCTATTAACTAAAGGGGAGAAACTTGTGTAAAAGCAGCCGGCTAGCTCAGTCGGTAGAGTATTTTGCTTTGTAAGGTTAGGGTCCTTGGTTCGAGCCCCGGTCTGGTTGCACATCTTTCTTCCTTGTGACAGTATGAAAATGAGACATAAATTTTAGTTCAGTACTTATAATAACATATGTTAGGATAAAGTTACCTGTATCTTTAACATTTCATGAACATTATATTATAAATGAGGAAGACATTTATTATGTAATTATGTTTTATTATTGGAAAGCTTTCATGTATAATTACATCTAGAATTCTCTGTAATTCTTGGTACATGAAGTAGTTTAATGTTTGTGTGAGAATGTATTGAAGTGACATTTAACATCTGTACCTGGGAATCTATGCTTGTTTAATGATATTCACCTCTATAATTTACCGTGCAGTACTTGTGTAACTCCTTGGAGCTCATTAGTTGTAGCTGAGAATTTGCTTGTTCTTTTAACTTTTTGTTTGCTTTTGACTTTTGACTGAGACAGTTCTAGTGCATGGCCATTGGGTTTTATTCCTGTCTTATTGGCCAATGACCTTCTAATGATGAAGAGACATTACACTTTGATTCTTAGTAACTTAGGGATATATTTAAGTTAAATGCTTTTCAGTGGTCTCCAAAAACAGAATGACCACATACTTTCAACGAATGTCCCAGTTGAATGTCAAAACATACAAATTTTCTAGCAATTTTCTACGTATACAGCATGCTGCTTTGTTACTACCCAGTAAAATTGTTCATTATTAATCAGTCATTAAATCAACAAACACATTCCTCCTCTGTATATCAATGAAACATGGTATCTGATTATATTGTTCATGTTTCATTTATAATAATGTCGGAGATTTGTTTCACTTGTTCCACAGTCAGAGTCTGTTAATGTCTTATCACAGTTAATTAACTGATCTGTCTCTACAGAAACAAGCACCAGAAAATATGTGTTTATACTTCTAGTATTCAGCTGTTCATTACAATGGGTATTAATTCAAAGTTACTTACTGCTAGAGCGCTGTATCTCGGTAGGGGGACATACACACTTAGTTTCCTATTAGCTGATCGATCAAAAGAAGTTATATGAGAAGGTTACAACCTTATAAGACTGATACATATTTATAATCAGCATCACAAGGTGCTTCTTATGAGCCTATTTTCATGAAAATAGTAAAACAGTAAAATTGTTCATGTTTTCTCAAAATATAGATTATGTACTTATGATTACTCATTCTAAACCAGAGGTATAGCTTGGCTATATTGACTTGAGCCTGACTTTTTGATTAGCATAATTTTACAGTTGATATATTGCCTATGTTTACAACACCGAGTGTATGTTTTCATAATCGGGAAGTATCACGAAGACGCTCGAAGTGTTATTACAAACACAATTTTGAAATACCGATGTTGCACGATTTGCTTGCGGAAATTGATATATTCAAAGCAAGAACCTTGTAATATATTCTTGCATAAAGGTCAGGCTCAAGTCAATATAGCCAAGCTATATAATAAAATCAGTTTCATACACCATTGAGTTGTTTTCTATTAGAATCAGTGCTAATTCTAAAAGTTGGACTAATTGCTAGACTGACATAGTTTGGTAAGGTAAACAGGGGGACATACAACAGTCTTGCACTTACTTGTACATCAATTAAGTACTTTCGGTTGCTAGCTGTCATATAGAATTAGTTGTCTTTCCATGTGTATACAGGAAGAATCTAGGGAGCTTGACAGGAGACGATTAGATCGGATCCGAAATCATCATTTTCATATAAAACAGCATTTATTTGTTCATTGTGTTTGGCAGCCATTTATAATAAATGATTCTTATCAATTAAGAATAAAAAACTGCATTTATTTGTTCATTGTGTTTGGCAGGGCATTTATAATATATGATTCTTATCAATTAAGGATAAAAACGGTTTTTATTTGTTCAGTGTGTTTTGCCAGGCGTTAATAAAAACCTTTGACCACTCAAAGAACATTAGTTCTGTAATGCAAACAGTGGAATAACATGGCAAGGAATAGCTTATAGAGCATTACTATTATTGTAGCTCATCAACAAAGTTATCATAAATATGTATTCATATGGAATAGAAAGGTTTAAAAAGGTCCGTACTTGGACTGGTATCATCAAGTCATGTTTTCCAATAAGAGGGGAGACAATCCAGTTACAGAGATTGACAGAACTAGACACCTTAAAAAGTGAAAGTCTATGTATGAATCTTGTCTTGGTTTAACTATTTTATAAGATTGATCTATTTGTACTTAGGAAAATGTTTCTTATTGACTTATAAACATACCAGGCAATGCAGAGCACCTAACAAGGTGTCTATTGATAGTTGACAAGTCAATATAATTCAATCGTTGGAGCAAAGACTAATTAGGTTCTATTGTTATTTGTTATCACAATCTTTTCAAGCCATTATTGGGTGTCACAATATCAAGGGGGTTCAAGATTCCACTGGTACTCTCAGTCTAGACTATGACACTGTTTATACCTGTTACACTTCTTTACTAATTACCTAGATTAATTTCTGTGTCACAAATTACCCGATTTGTACCTGGTGTCCGTTGCCTAACAGGAAGCGCTACCGAGCGCCTTCATTCAGTTACCTTCCATTCAATTAAATAGAGAAGGCCTTCATTCAGTTACCTTCCGTTCAATTACTGTAAGATCATTAATTTTCGTGGGGGATTAAATTTCGTGGATTTCGTGGTTATCTTCAACCACAAACTTTAATCCTTACGAACATTGATTTTGACCCTTGTTTTGTTACCTGAAATTCAAAATCCACGAATTCAAGTTCCAACGAAATTGTCTTTTTTACCAAAACCACGAAATTTCGTCCCAACGAAATTAAATGATTTTACAGTAAATATAGAAGGCATGAATTACCTCCCTTGGAAAGCGCTATGTAGCACCTTGCTTAGATAACGGACACCTGGCATCTTGAGATCGCTGGCCCATGAAGAAAGACTAAGATCCAAGACTATCTTTCTGATGTCTACGAAGTGCTGTGACTTATGTGAGTGTGGCACTTTGGTTTGGTACAAAACTAGGGGTGGAATTATTCAAATGACTGGCCAATGTCATTCCCGGCCCCATTAGACCAAAGACTAAAGGGCAAACTAATCTGGTTATTCAAAATTGCAAAGGGTAGTAAAAAAGGTTCATCAGCTTACCAAGAAACAGCGAGAAACTAAAACACAGTTGTAACAAGATTTTTCAGGCATAAAGTAAAAGTAACAAAGGGCCACAACTCTGATAAAAATTGACCCAGCAAAAATTCCCTCTTTTATGGTCATCTCTAACCGTTTTTAAGTTGTAACAGTTTTGTTAGTTTGAAGAGAGTCCACCAGTTTATGAGGAGTTCAACGCACAGTATGTGTGTTACTACAGACAGTGCCTGTGCTTAGAGATGCCCCGACTTTTAAATTCAGCCTGTAGGCGCAACTAGAACTCTCACATTCAGCAACAAGAACTCTCACTTTCAGCAACAAGAACTCTCACATTCAGCGACAAGAACTCTCACTTTCAGCGACAAGAACTCTCACATTCAGCGACAAGAACTCTCACATTCAGCAACAAGAACTCTAACTTTCAGCAACAAGAACTCTCACATTCAGCGACAAGAACTCTCACATTCAGCAACAAGAACTATCACATTCAGCAACAAGAACTATCACATTCAGCAACAAGAACTCTCACATTCAGTAACAAGAACTCTCACATTCAGCAACAAGAACTATCACATTCAGCAACAAGAACTATCACATTCAGCAACAAGAACTATCACATTCAGCAACAAGAACTCTCACATTCAGCAACAAGAACTATCACATTCAGCAACAAGAGCTCTCACATTCAGTGTTACAATCCTAGCAGACTTGATTTCAAGATGGATACAATAAATGTAGATCAGATTTGTCTGGTTTTTATCAATTTACAGGAAACTCTACAAATATTTATAAATAATTATACTGGAAATACCAAATATATACACCAATAAATGGTCGTTATATGTTATAATAAGAACATCTTGTTTCTATCAATATATACACGTTCTGACAGTTTATAACAAATAATACACCACCTGCTGTGTTTGTTAAGGAACATTTTGACATCTTGAGCATCGGCCATTGTTATGATTCAGCAAATTTGAAATGTTGCAAAAAAAGAGCACTCAAGGGCAGGTCACTCAAACATCAATGTATACACGTTCTGACAGTTTATAACAAATAATACACCACCTGCTGTGTTTCTTGAGGAACATTTTAACATCTTGAGCATCGGCCATATTAAATGTTATGATTCAGCAAATTTGAAATGTTGCAAAAAGAACACTCAAGGACAGGTCACTCAAAGATCAATGTATGCTAGTTTTGATAGTTTATAATAAATAATATACAAGCTGCTGTTTAGTGAGGAACATTTCAACATCTTGAGCATCAGCCATTGTTTTTTGAAACAGTGATTCAGCAAATTTGAAATGTTGCAAAAAGAAGGGCACTCAAGGGCAGATAAATCAAACATCAAGATATGCTAGTTCTGATAATTTATAGCTGCAGAGGCATATAGTGATGCACCTGCATGTTCATTTGTCTGTTACAAAATGTTGAAACTAAAACATTTTTCAAGTCCATCATTGCATTTCTTTCAAATTTGGCATACATATTTACCATCATAAACCAATTACATTAACATTAATTACATTAGCCATGTAACACCATCAAACATTTCAACAGAATTATAGCCCCTGAATGACTTAGCTATTTGTTAGGGACTTGGCTTCCACCGGGGCATAAATGTTTACTGAACACAGTCTTGTTCATTTTTATTGACAATATTCGCACAGACAGTTGCATTTTGTTACATTTTGGCCAAACACTATATGGAAGCAGACAATACTTATAATGGTGACCTCCAAAAAAGATATTGCAGTGCTACCAAGAGTAATTAAGTATCTTAATCTAGTCTGGCCACCGGACTAGATAATATATTTTATCAATCAAATAGCATTTATAACATTTTTCAATTTTTCGCTGGATTTTATTTTGGGCTTGATTATCTATGTTTGAGGGTGCAAAGGGAAATAATTTCATGAGAAAAGAGTTGATTGAGGAGTTGTCTTTCTAAACATAGGGTATGTTAGACAGACTAATCTTAATCATGCATGGGAGTTCTTGTTTCCTTCAAATATGTAACATTTACAAGGTGCATCCATTATACTCTGATAGGGTAAATTATATCGATGGCTTAGAATTAGAAGGTCGTAAGTGCCACTTACGACCTTTTAAGATTCATACATATTTAGAATAAGCATCACAAGGCACTTCTTATGAGCCCATTTTCATAAAAATTTGAAATTGACATGTTGACCAAAATGAAGTTTTAAAAACTTGTTTTCCCATAGGTATAAAGAGTAAATTACAGACAGTTTTCTCTTGTTTTCTCAATATATCGATTTGGTAGTTACGACCTTCTTGTTCTAAGCCATCACAATTTTCTGTAATTTTTGCTCTTTTCTGTAATTTTTGCTCCTTTGTACAGGTTAGGGGTTGTTTGGTGTAAACTACTGATTGCAATGGAAAACTTCATAGGAGAGAATGTGAAAGAATTAAGAAGGAAATGAGACATGCTTGAGTTTCAGTTATAGGACTAGCCCCAACTCCCTTTCTACACCCTGGTGAGCCATGGAAATTGATATCTATTAACAGGTCATTCTGTAGTGGGCATGTAATTACCCAATTAATTCTGACAGCTGTAGGGGCACTGGCTTATCAGGCTTTATCTCAAAACAACATACATCTGTATAGCTTGTATAACAATGTAATATAAGATCCAACACACATATCTAGGAGAAAATGGAAAATGAATTTCTAGGCTCAATGTTCGATCATATGTATGGCTAACTTTGGAGCAAGTTTCAAACATTCACAATGTTTTAATAAATAAAAGGGAATTATTGAAAAGCACACAAAGTAGGAGAAACAACTGTGCCAATCTTACCCATACACGTCTTTACACCTATATTATGTGATTTAAAGCATTAAAATCATTTATGTGCATAAAATGGAATTATGACAATCTTCTTATTGTGACTTAGCATTCTACATGGAATAGAAGTTACTGTACCTTAACAGACCTTTTTCTTGGTATTGTGTGAGGCCGAATTTCGGCCTCAAATTCCATTCCCGATTGGTGAAAAAAATTCCCAATTGGTGAAAAAAATCCCAATTGAAAAAAAATCCCAATTTTTTTTATTTTTTTACTCCAGAGCGAAATATGTTTATTACTAAATATAACACGATATACCAAATATATATTTTGTTAAAGAGAACTTATTTATGGATATATAAGCATGGTTTTAAGATATTTTAATGGGAAAAAAATCCCATTTTTGTCATTTAACCGCTTATTTTTTTCCCCCAATTTGTAAGAATCCGCGACGCAAAATTCCCAAATTGGGCAGGGGCCTTTTTCCCAATAAGGCCAGAAAAAGGTCTGCTTAATTTGACTTATTTCCTTATTTACTGGGCAACAAGCATCTTACAATATATACACGTTTTTAAATTACATTTTCTGAATTTGAACACAGCCTAACTATAATCACGTCATAGTCTACAAATTCATAGCTGACTCGAAGATTAGAATAATGAACTCGAAGGTACAACGAAATTCAAATAATTCAGCTTGAAATTTGACATTTATAAAGTCCAATAATGAGGTGGTTTGAAATTCGGAATCAGCTAGAAATTCGTGTTTACAACACATTTTCAATTACATGTAACAAATTCACAATGGTTTGAAATTCGGAATCCTCTCGTGTAAACTGTGCTGAACTTATGACAAATAACGAACTTATAGCTGGCACGAAATTCAGCTTGATATTTGACATTATAAAGTTGGATAACAAACTCGTAGCTGGCATGAAATTCAAATTCAGCTCAAAATTTGACCTGTTGAATCAAGTAGAATAACATACTCATAGCTGGCTAGAAAATCGGAATCAGCTGAATACGTTAGGTTAGAAAGTTGAATAACGAACACATTTACATGAAGCTAGCTTGAAATTTGGAATCAATTCGAAATTCATGCTTAAACCACGACAAATCACGAACTCATAGATGGCTCGAAATTCGAACTCGGCGTGAAATTTGCCATTTTATCAAGTTGAATAACGAAATCATAGCTAGCTCGAAAATTGAAATCGGCTAGAAATTTGACATTTATAAAGTCAAATAACGAACTAACAGCTGTCTCGAAATCTTGAAATTTGCGTTTACATTAAAACAAATAAAAAAACTCATAACATTTGTGGCAAGAAATTCCAACTCAGCACGAACTTGGACTTTTTAACAAGTTGATTAACGAACTAATTGCGGGCTCATAATTCAAACCCGCCTAGAAATAAGTTATCGAGTAGAATAACGAACTCATAGCTGGCTTGTTATTTGAACACTGTTTAAAATTAAATATTTATCCATTGATTGTTTTCACAAATTTCAACAACGAGTCCAGTGTCCAAATATTCCATTTAACATTAGACATTAAGGTAAAAAAACACCAAATAGCTCAATGTAAAGTGACCAAGTTCAGCCCAAAATGTCAACTTTTTTACCATGGGGACCTCTCAAAATCTTTTAATCAACAGAAATAGCATACAGCTTTAAGAAAATGAAAAAATTAGGGGTTCATGTATCATATAAGAAAAATTTGCGCGTTGAACAGATTTCCTCACATGTACGAGGGGTGATCAATATATTCGAGGACTTTTCATCTAGCAATTTCATATTGGCAGCAAGGCTCAAGACGATTTAACATCATTCGGAGTAAGATGTCTCCGACCGAATGCACTAATAAAATTATTTGATTTATTCAAGTGGCGCGTGACGTTGGACGTCACGCAACGTCATTCCAAGCGTCACCATCGGAGCAGCACATAGCTCCTTTCTGGACTAATACCCGGTTCCATGTATGATACTGGTTGTCTTTTACTACTGAAACAAGTAGTTAAAAGTCGATTCTGGAATGTGAGGTGGAATAAAAAGACTATCTATGCGTTATTGGAAACAAAACTCAGAAAAGGGCGGTTGACTATACAAAATTAGATTATTTCAATTAAGACTGAAAAAGTTTAGTACGCAATATCGACATAATCCTTTTGATTTGGAGTCAACGATTTTATGTGTTGTAGCCTATAATAGTCTTCGTTTTTGCCAGGTACATTTGATTGAGATCTGTGCGTCTTATTTCGCAGAATTTAACGGAAAATGTCCCTTACGTGGTGTTATTTTTGCCGTTTATCCTTATTTTATCGACTCAACCGTTTGGCAGAGACCCTACACTAACATAAACAAAGGAATCATATGAAAATAGCTAATTGGGAGCGCACAGAATCTATGCACAATTTAGTCAAGTCATTTTGAAGGTATCGCGAGGAATTTACAAGTTTCGCGTTAATTTTCATAGCGTGTCGTTTCTCAGAAATAACGTTACGCCCGAAATGCTCGACGGTGCGCGTTTCACCATGGTTACAAAAAGTGACGGCATAAAGTAAATAGTGACTTACTATAAAGAAAATTAGACAAATCGCGAGATAATTGATTGATCTACATCAGCGTGTAATTTCATTACACTTGTTCCATTAATTCAACATTGAGAAGGAAAGTCCTCGAATATATTGATCACCCCTCGTACGTATACTCTTTGTCCGTTAGCCCCGACCCTACTTTCACTTTCATATTTAAGCCAGAATACCAAATACTTCTGAATAAAACCATTTCACTACATGACATACATGCATACAAAGCATTTTATCCTAATTTTATGATTCTGTTACGGATTTGTCAAGGCATACCCCCATTTCCAGTCGCTTCAAAGTTTTTACCGGACTATTTGAGTTACTGACTTTGGTCCCTGTAGGCATTTAGTGGTTATTAACCTTAAAGTAACCTATTAAAGAAATGTGGAAAAACTGGCTTCTTTTAACACTACTGTAAACCTAGAAACTATTTCGCGCGATTTAAGTTCTCGGAGTTGGCGGATTGTTAAAATCCGCGAAAGTATTAGAAGTTAAAAACCAGAGTACTGATTATGTTTAAGATATGAAGCATTTTTCAAAATTATGTTTTAGAACTCTCAATGCATAATTTGGACTCATATAAATTTAAACTTTGCATTCTAACTGATTTTTGTGAGTCCAAGACTCAGGACGCACAGGTAAAACTATCACTGTTTATCAAGCTGAATAACGAACTCATAGCTGTCTCGAACCCGTATCCAAATTCGACTTTTTATCATGTTGAATCACAAACTCATAACTGGCTTGATACTAAAGGGTTCTCACAAACTTTCCAAGACAAATTTAAATTCCCTGACTTTTCCCTGACTTTTCCCCTGACCACAGAGCAGTTTCCCTAACTTTTTAGAGCAATCGGGCGACACAGCATCTTTTTTGTTCAAGCAATAAATGGCAATAAAATAGAGAAAATGAGGATATGTTTGCTTTATATGGAACAAAAAAGTTTAAGGTAGCAGATTTTAAGGCTGTTGATTGACATAAAGTTATTGTAATGTAGAATGATTCCAAGCGAGCATAGCGAGCGAGGATTTTTTTTCAGTCTTAGGTATTACTTCATACGAATTGACACTTATTGACAGCTTCAATAAAAAATTCCCTGATTTTTCCCTGACTTTAGGTTAATTTCTGGATTTCCCTGACTTATTTCCAAAATTCCCTGACTTTTCCCTGACCTTGAAAGAATTATGTTTTTCCCTGACATTTCTCTGACCGAGGAAACTCTGTACTAGTATTGGACTCCAGCTTCAAATTGGTGCTAAATTCTCGGGGTGTATGTTTTTGTTTTATTTGACCTGTCAGACTAGCATGTTACTGTATCAATGTCATAATAACATGGGTGAAAGTTTTCAGCCATTTGCCTGAACTTCAGGTTTTTGAGTGAACCAAGATGTCTTTTTTCATAAATTGTCAATTTTTGAAAATTTCAGGTTTTTCAAAAGTTCTAACGTTCACCCATGTAATAATGACTGTTCATTATTCTGCTTGATTGTTATAAGTGAAGATAAGTAAATCAGATTGACAATACATTCTCATATCAAATAATACAATCTGATATCAAACATATATAAATAGACAAGATCCTGGTCATGGAAACATCTGGCTTGGTTTATCAGCTGTGATTTATTACCCTCATACTGTGCCTCGCGACCCTGGTGTTATTATTGTAATTAACACCATGAAGACCATAAAGTAGTTTCTACTCAGATTTTGGGGCTAGTCCTGTAACTGTTTATCTATCTGCCAGATGCTTAATTATTGTTCACTTGTAAATGATGTAAGCATGTATTACGTGAACAGGGAATATTAAGAGAAAAAATGTTAGCGTTATATGTTACATTAACATCCTGATATGCTTCTGGTTATATTCCAAAACCAGTGACTTGATTGCCGACTGGTAGAGTGTCCCCTTTGATTGCAGAGATTGAGGTCACAAGTTGTTCCCAGGCTGTTAAATAATAATAATAATTATAATAATAATAATAATGTCTTTATTTTCAGTGGATAACATAATTTGTAAACCAATTTTCATTACGGTCCATTAAAGTTGTTATTA
The DNA here is from genome assembly GCA_963678985.1 of Spisula subtruncata. Taxonomy (NCBI): domain Eukaryota; kingdom Metazoa; phylum Mollusca; class Bivalvia; order Venerida; family Mactridae; genus Spisula; species Spisula subtruncata. Next base: position 44,804,402 of record OY787669.1, on the reverse strand, counting down.
AAAGCCTAATGTTAGAGTTGACATCTAGTGGTCACTGGTTCCATCTCAGACTAGGACATATTAAAGTAATTCAAAATGGTATTTTAGCCCTTGCTAGACACCGGGCATATAGTACTGGTTAGTTCAAGGTAACTGCTCACCTATGCTTATAGCTTGCCCACATTGACATGAGCTTGACTTATTGATATTAACAGTCGATATATTGTCTACGTTTATAACACCGATTGTATGTTTTCATAATCTGGGAGTATCACGAAGATGCTCGACTTGTAATATAAACACAAATTTGAAATACCAATATTGCACGATTTGCTTGCGGAAATTCATATATTCAAATCAAGAACCTTGTAATATATCCTTGCATAAAGGTCAGGCTCAGGTCAAGATAGCCTAGCTATACCTATGTTCACTCATTATCAGGATGGTGTGACTGGGTAATGTATTCATGACTGTAAATATTGTCGATCAGAGAGACTAAAAAACAGTTTAAAAAAAAGTATTTTTGAAAACAGTGGAGTGTATTTCTGGTTGATACATGAAACATATTTGTATATACATGAACTGTGTTTATAAACTAATCACCACTTATATGGTATTGTTTCGATATTTTTTGTGATAATAATACTGTTTAATACTGATCAAATTATTGTATGTTACCAAATCTGACGCACCAAACACCAGAATGAACTGCCCCATTAACATAGTGTGCTTCATGCCTGATGCAGTGATTATAAACATTGGAGTACATACTCCATGCTCCAACTCATACTTAAATAAGCTGTTTTTCATGTTTGAGCTTGGAGTTTGGAGTTGGAGTATGAGAATGAGAAATGTTTATAATCACCGGGCCTGTTTTCCATTTGAGCAGGCACTCTGAGCTCAGCTTTCCCTTTTCTTACCAGTATATTAAGATGATATCTGTCTCAAGTATTAAATCGCTGGCTTGGAATGAGATGGTCGTAAGTATAAAATCAATGTACTGAGAAAGCAAGCAAATAACTGTCCGAAAATTACTTTTTATGTATGGTAAAATGAGCTGCTTAAACGTCAGTTTGGTCAACATGACAGGTTTCGATTTTCCTGAAAATATGCTCACAAGATGCTGATTTTAAATTTTGATCTGTCTTATCAGATCAGGTCATAAGTAGTAGTACTTACGACCTTTTCATTCTAAGCTAGCGAAATGTTTATTTCCCAATGTAATGTTTGGTTAAACTGGATAACTCATTCCTGATGCTCTGCAGGCCAGGGCACTGTTTTATCAAAGCATTTACGGTAATCGTAAACCTACGTTCAAATTTGAATCCTTTATAGTTATGTAACTGCTTCAAATTCTGGTAAAGCGATAGGTAAAATCGTCAGTTAATTCATTCTTTTAGTGATTTTAAACAATATATTTCCCTCATTCGCAGATGTAAACGCATTATAAGAAATTTAAATTTGAGCGTAAGTTTAAAATATTCGTAAGTCCTTTGATAAAACAGTGCCCAGGAGCCTAAATGAGATAATTTAAATAGAAAGCCTATTTCCCCTTTCTTATGTTGCATTGATAATTAGCTGAAGTTTTCAATGTTTACATCCAAATGTAATGTTTTGTTCGCTATACTGTGAAATCAGTTAATTTCGTTGGGACTTGAATTCGTGGATTTTGCATTTCAGGTAATAAACAAGGGTCAAAATTGATGTTCGTTGGGATTAAAGTTCGTGGTTGAGGTGAACCACGAAATCCACGAAATTTAATCCCCCACGAAAATTAATGATTTTACAGTATTTCTGATTGATATTCCTCCTCTTGCGCTTGATGTTTGCACAATTGTTGTTTTAGATTTTATATCTTGGCTGCGTTCCCTAAGAACATCATTATTTGGTTTTGTTGTCATAATAATAGTCCATAATCAACATTCTTTATGTGAATACAGATTAATTGTGCACTTGTATGATTGATATTGTCATCATTTTTTACAAGAGGTTTATTTACCAACTGTTTACAAGCGGAGCATCTTGAGAAATTCAGCATCCACATGGAACCTAATTCTTAGACATACTTCCTGAAACTTAACCCTCCCTTTGACGAGTCTGGAGACCGTTAACATTAGGCAAGCCCTGTGTAGAGCTTTCCACTGAAAATAATACATGTGGCTTCCATAGCTCAGTGGTAAGCATGTTTGCCGCCTAATCTGACAACCTGAGTTCAAATATTTTCCTTTAATATTCAGCAGAAAGCTGACTGGAAAATAAAGGCTATGCTCAGTATTTAATATTTAATTGATCAGGAATTGACTGAATGAAGGCACTCCTCAGTAGTGCTTTTCTTAGGCAACCGCCCCTAGCAAGAGTCTAGCACTCAGCCGACCAACTCAACCAACCCAACTGACTTGATTATGTTCACAACAGTAACATTTTTGGAAACTTAAGATAAACTTGTGCCAGACTTTTTTGTAAAATTAGGTTAATTTATTTTGTATTTTTGTGACAAATTAAGCGTTTTAATACCATATTAGGTAGCAATTATAATTATCTCGGTTTCTACAAAAGGACCACCCGGAATGCTCTCATCTTTAAAATGATATTTTAGTGTTGTACATATTTTGAAAGCTTGTGTCAAAATAAGAATAATAAATTTTATGTAGTTGTTTTGTGCCCGAGCATTTCAGTTAAATTTATATTATTTGAAGGTTCTTTTGTAACAGCTGTTTGAAATTCCTATTCTGAAGCTATGAAAGTACAAAAACATTAAAAGTATGACATAAATTTTATAAATATCTTTTTTTGTATGAAATTCAAAACATAACTTTACATTTAATTTTGACAACAAAAAAATTCTGAACAGCAGTTTTGACAAATGAAAATCAGATAGTGCTGTGGTGAAAAAAATAATTGTATTGTTTTGAAATTGAAGGTAGACAGACAAAAAAGAGCGAACAACTGGAAAGGAAAAAACATAAAAAAAACAGTGGATTTGATTGACAGTCAAGAACTTTTTTCTAAGCTTTCAGTTTTATATGGTCTAAACAAATAAACTTGGTACTTGACCTTGATGCATCGATACATTCAAGTTGTTTTATTTGCTTCCTGGTCAGTAAATTAGATTAGATATATTGCTGGCTTAGAATGAGAAGGTCGGAATTACAAAACAGATATTTTGAGAAAACAAGAACAAATTATTGGAAAATTACTCTTTACTTATGATAAAAACAAGCTGTTTCAACTTCAGTTTCAACATGACAAGTTCCAATTTTCATGAAAATAGGCTCACAAGAAGCATCTTGTGATGTTGATTTTTAAATAATGTGTCGGTCTTATTGTTATTCTAAGCCAGCAATATTGTACTAATGGTAACAAACTTATAGACAAGAAATGAGCTGTTAAGTTATGTTATGCCTAGGTCCCAATGGAACATGTTTTGCCTCAGCAATGTATTCCCGATTGAAATTTACAAACTTCAGAAGACATTGGGCACAGGGATTTCACACATTTTCTAACTTCTTCCTCAAAGCTTCCAATAGACTATGAGGAGCCTCTTGCCGGATGTGTTTTCGGTCGCTCATTTATTAATCGGGAGTACATCACCGATGACAAAACGTTTAGTGGGACCTAGGCTTTTTATAGAAAGTTTTACGACCAGGTTAATTTGTTCGTACTACAAGTGTCTTCACCTCGTAATCTTGTAAATGTCATTCATTTTTCCTGTCAAACAACTATTATAGTTTTACTCTGTCGGGTGACGGGTCGGGTGACAAGTCGGGTCACCGTGGGCTTTATGTACATTTGTATTCTGTTTATATGTTCTGTCGGCTTTGTTTAAAACTCGGTTTCTTCAATTTATGGGTTTGACACAAAAGGCGGTGTTAGTTGGGTTTAATTACAGGTTAAAATAACTGAAAACAGGTGCAAGTATTTGTTGAGATTGTAAGATAGGCAGTCTGTATGCTGTTTGGTGAAATAGATATGTCTGGAAAGTGGAAGAACATTTTGCATGTAGGGCCTACCAGAAGTTAAATTGTAAACTATATGTTATAATGATTAGCAGGTATGCTGTATATGTGAAATTGATGCACATCTAGTTTAAAGTGTTAACACAAGTCATGCTGTGCTACAAATTTTAATTACTTTACAGTCAAGTTAAATGAGAACTGTTGTAGACATAAGCTCGCCCGTCAGGTAAACTATGCTTATCTAGATTTAACTAGCTGTAACTGAGTAAATGGTAGACCCCACTTTTCTATTGATTGTAATAGTTGCCTCATTAAGTATTACTTATTGAATCGACAGTAGATAGACTCATGAAATATTGCATAAAAATGGAGAAAAAAACAGCAAATCATAATTGAAGGAAATATTGCACAAAAAATGATTTAACCCCCCCCCCCCCCCAAAAAAAACCATAATGGCAAGCTCATCTGATCCTCGTCCTCTAAGCAGTCTTAGACTCCCTTCACTGATATTCCTATACATACATTATTTTATTATATATTTTAATATACAGTTTTATTGGTATAATCAGCATGCGAAATGATTTTGACTATATAAGGTAAAAGATAAGTATAGAGGAATATATTTGCCACCAAAAATCCATCCTGCCTATCATAGTAACAAGATTAGCCTTTCAGACTCCCTACCATTATCCAGACATGCACTTAGGCCAAATTAGGCTGAAGATTTTATTTTTCAGCTTTTGTCACCCAGGTTTTATTTGGAGAATTTTGCTTTTTAAACTGATTGAGGGAATGAAAATATAATTGACATTACTCCAGAGCAGATATCACTCCATCTGATTGTTTGTCAATGGTTGCTTGGTGAAGGTTTTCAAGTTATTCCACTTGACCCTGTTGTGATTATATTTTACAGTTTAAATTCAATTGAAGGATATTGATTGTTAGGCAGCCAAAAGAGCCTTAAGGTTGGTCACCTGTCTTTAGTGAGGGACCTAGGGCCCCTGAATGGCCTCTTATTATTTTTCCCTTCATTTGTATCAAAGTCAGAATTTTTCAAAAACTCCTGTAAAACAGAAAACTAAAACTTTGGCCTTTTCCAGACATCTTCTCAATGCTTATATATCTCAATCACTGTGTGTTCCTGTCTTCTATTGTTTCCTACACAGTGATAGATTGATTGATTGATTGATTGCTTGCTTGCTTGCTTGATTGATTGATTGATTGATTGATTGATTGATTGATTGATTGATTCAGAAAAAAGTGGTTTCTTTGATAAATGATTGTTCATGTCTTGTTATAGTGATGAATTCATATTCTGATTATCATATCAATATTGCCAGAACAGACTAATGATAAAATGAAGTATTTATCAATGTAGAGATTTTTGGAGGAGAAGAAAACATGTGTAGATAGCTAAGATGCGGTAGGATGCCGATGTCCGATTCCTAACCAAATGTGCTAATTGGAGTGCCTTTAAATTTATGCTTACTGTAAAAGCATTTATTGATGTGGGGATTAAATTTCGTTGCTTTCATGTGGTTCACCTTGAACTACAAAATCAAATCCCACGGAGCAATGATTTCAGCCATTATAACCTGGAAGCTTAGAGCTGCTCAAGTCTAGGATCCTACATTTCCAAAACAATAAAATCCCTTTTCTTTCACTCCGATGTTAATATTCATCACAGATGAAAATAAGTCTAAAACACAGAGTCTTACAAGCGCACTTCAACCTCTCTTGAGCAGCCCTCTGTAAAGCATGAACCCTTGTACAGAGACAACAGTCAACATTTGCGCTCCCCTGATGGTTTGTGTTACAGAGGTAACTGTATATGATTATATCATGTATAGTATGAGGGTTGTTTTAAAGTTCCTTGTATAGATTAATTATTATTTCATATTGTTTTAGGTTGGTTTTAAAGTTCCTTGTATAAAATTGTTATATTTATTTCATATTGTTTTGGGTTCTAAATTTGCTAAAACAAAACCCACCCTGTGCTTTAAATATAACGAAGATGCTCAATCTTGTCTTATAATGTTCCCTCACTCAATTATTAAAGTTTATTGTTAGTTTTATCTTTTAATTATTATGTACTTCACCCTATGTAACTTCTATGTAATATACTCATTTCATACTATAGATCGAGGGGCTCAGCGCAATACTATGGTACATGCCTCTATAAATTGATGTAGTAGTTACCATAGTATTGCACGGAGTCCTCAAAATGTTTTGTTTATTAGTTAATTAAAGTTAATTATTTCCTGTTTGTGTAAAATGGCACATGCATGTTTGACATTAAGCTGATAACAAAAAACCTGGAAAAATTGGATTCTGAGTGTCTGACACACAAGTTGTGGTTATAGCTTGGCTATTTTGACATGAGCTTGACCTTTATGCAAGAATATATTTAATTTACAAGGTTCTTGGTTTGAATATATCAATTTCCGCGAGCAAATCGTGCGATAATGGTATTTCAAATTTGTGATAGTATTACATCTCGAGCGTCTTTGTGATACTCCCCGATTATTCAATCATACAATCGGTGTTGTATACGTAGACAATATATCGACTGTAAAATTATGCTAATCAAAAGGTCAGGCTCGTGTCAAATTGGCCAAGCTATTGCACACTGTGATAATAACACGGATTTTATCTGTAATGTCTATTATGTTAAATTATTTAGGTCAATATTCTCCAACGAGATCGTGGTCGAGTGGTTAAGCAACTCGCTTTAGTAATTTTCTGATGCTAAGTTCCAGCGTTCGAATCACGGCGGCTCCCAATTTTTTATATTTTTATTTTTTTTAGTCCAGCACTTACCTCTCTTTCGACTTAGAAAACCACTTGATGTTATATCACTTGAAAAGCTATTGTTCCTTAGCAGTTCGCCAGCCTGTCAGTACTTTCAGTACTTTGATTGCTCTACAGAGGTTAAATTTACAGTACATATTAGCTAAGGGAAAATTTGTCAGTGTTGTCAAACACCTGAATCTACTCTTTTCTTATGAAATTGCACTGAAAACCCCCCAAAAAAGTCGAGAATAAAATTAAGCAGCTGAAAAAGGAATTTATGATAAGTTATTGATAAAATGTGTTATCTAGCCTCCGCAGCTCAGCGATTAGCGCGCTTGCTGTCTAATTTGGTGACCCGGGCTCAAATCTGGGTGGTGGCTCATATATGTGTTGTAAAGTTAGATCTTTACTCCAGCATGTTACGTAATATTACAATGATTACATAATTAATTAATGATATACCTTCATTTAACTTTCTATAGTCTTATATACTGTATTGTGTTTAATAGGAATTTAGCTAGTCTATTTTTAGTCATTATGGGTATATTTAGCTAGTCTACATGTATATTAGATAAGAACATACATTTAAACCACTCTGTATATTACATTGTGTATTGCTTATATTGCTTTATCTACATGCATTTTAACACCATCTTGTGTATTAATTTGTATTAATACTTTATTGAATATATGTGTTACATTTCATATGACTCATAATGACATTTAATTATTGTAACCATTGTTCAAATATCTATAGATTCTAGAAAGTTCTAAGATGCTGCATAAGTTTAACCATCATGCTGTGCATCTCCATTATACTTATCAGCCACCAGCTGCATGATCTGTGTATTCCTAGAGATCAAAGGACCCTGTTATGTAATACTGTCTGGAGCTTATGTAAACAAGGAATTTGAATTGCCTAGACAGTTATGTTAGATACTTTTTGATTGGTTAAAATTGTTGTAACTGACCAATCAAAAATAGTTTAACATATTAATTATGTCTATATAAATGAGATTTTTGGCATTTATTATCATTCTGATTCTTATTTTTGAAATAGGAGGATCTTAAATCCTCGCTCCAAGATAATTAATTAATTAATTAATAATTTAAGTACTTTAGGCATTTATCTTGGAGCTTTTAAGTAAATTGTTGAAATTATTTAAGTAATATTTTTGTATTTAATTAGGTTATTTTATTAAGTAAATTATTCTTATTATTTTAACACTTACATTTAATTACATTTTTGGTAATTAATTATATTTTGTAGTAGCCATTTTGGAGTCTGTAGGCTTGCTACATTTTAATACTTGTTAAGTTCAGAATCATTAAATAGAATATTTGGGCTTGATTTTAGGCAAATGGACACATTTGTTTATTTGACAGTTTTAATATTGTATTTAATCTGTTAAGTTTCATCATAACTTAAGGTTGTTTTGTACACATTTTATACTGGTATTTTGATCATAAGTTTAGTGTATTATTATAACTTAAGGTTATTCTGACTAGTTTATTGTACTTGTATTTTGATCATAACTATAGACTATTGTTTCAAACATTGTTAACTATAACATCATATTTTGTCATGGTTTAGTAGTAATAATTTCATTGATTGCATTTTGTAACTTTTAAATCATGACATTGTTTGTTTTCCTTGCATTTAGATGTTTGCTTAGTTCATTAAAATTAGTTTAGTTTATAAAGTTAAATCATTTTTGTTATATTTTCTCTGTTTTATTAAACAGAGTGGTGTCATCCTGACGTGTCAGTAAATCTGACTGTACTTTGAGTTTCTCATATAGAAACTAATATTTGCTTTGCACACGAGTTCCTACTAAGCCAACTATAGAACGTTGCGCAAGGCGCAGAGCCGAGGCGAAGGGCACGGCGCTAGCGAGCAATTTTCGATTCCACAACATATGTATGCCTGCTATATTTCAGTTGAAATGAAGTAAGGTGCTCGGCTGTTTTTAGACTATGTTGTTACATAGTATGTTATTATTTCATATACTATGTTGACAGACAATCTCTTACTATGATGTCGAAATGTTGAGATGGTAGTTGAGATTAACTTTCATCATCATGTTACGAAGTTTAGAAAAAAAACACTTACATATTTCATGAGTTAATGAAATTTATGTAATGTAACGATATTCATGAGATCTTTATGTATAATTGTAATCCGATATATCTCCTCTTGACTCCAGGAAAATTTGATACAGTTTCATATTGTTACCATGACAGTCTAATAAAAACCTCCCGTCACTTTTATATCTGAGCTTCTCTCATATGATGCGGTTCCTCTTTCGATCATTGTATGTGTATTCAGTATTCTGTGTATTCGGGTAGCCCGAGTATTCAGTAGCTCAGTTTCTGAGTGTTCGGTGACCATTTCTTTTGTAAACACTGATGTCAAACTGAGCATGTGAATGAAAAAAGTACAATTAATTTACTTCTATGAGGTAAATTAAATTTTGATGGTAATTTTGAGGGTCATTGATCTCATGATGATCAGCAAGGGGGCGGGGCTACAGATTGACAGCAACACTTAAACAATGTTGTGTTCCACAAAATGAAGGAATTTTGTTTCAATTTCAAATCTAAAAATCATTTGATCAATGTTTTTGTTACCATTAAGTCTTGTTATGCCTGGCCATGTACTGATGCAGGAGGCATAAAGCGATTCACCTGTTTGTCCGTTTGTTCATCTGTCCGTCCGTTCGTCTGTCTGTTACAAACCTTTCAAGTTGATTGACTTAGCTTGTTATTACGACAAGGCTGATACCGGGGCATAAGCATTTATTGAAGGTAGTCTTGTTTAAAATTTAATATGGTAAACTTGCATGACTTAAGAGTCTGGCTCATGGAGGTGGTAATGTAACTTCTAACTTAATAAATGGTAGACAGACAGAGGTCATGTGTCAATGTCCAAAAGCCTGTTCATGGCTGTTTTATTTTGAAAATACCTCTAAATTCTTTGATTCTTTTCATTATATTATTTATCCCAAATAATTCATAAATATTGTGACTGACTTTTTGTGAGCGTGTTTCAAGTTCCACTATTTCAGGATGCAAGGCTATTTGGTAGACATAATAAAGAAAAGACATTTATAAATAACAAAATTTGCAATGAATAGATCTATGTTCTATTTATATACAAATTAATTAGGACTCGTTACAATTAAATGTGGACCACCTGCTCTTCAATAGAGTATTTGACAGTTTTTTGTCCCGTTGGCGCAGCAAGTTTTTAACTTAAGTATAAAGTGCTTCTGGAGATACAAGCTTGTTGCGCAAAATGGACCTTGTGTGGTATTCAAATATACTTATCGCAGTTTAGATTTTTTCTAAAGTGCATTTTTTATGAATGAAGTTCTCTTATCGGGTAATGCGGTGACATTTTATAAATGGGATAGAATTAGATTTTTTCCACCCGTTTAAATTCTGAAAATTAGGGTAGTAGGGTTGATGAATCATAGAGTAATATGATAGCGAGTGACACACGCTGGGTTTTGTCGTCAATTTCTATGGCCCTTATGTTGATTATATCGACTGTATGTAATAGTCGTTTTATGATATTTGGTATGATAAATGGCTGTCTGTAATTTATTCAAATAGAAACTATTCAGTGTATGTAGGAACCATGCCATATATGGCAAAAATCCAAATTTGTGTCAATTTTTATGGTGTTACTGTTGAAGAAAGGTAAAATTGAAGCATTCCTTTACATGCAAAGCCATGCATACATTTCTTTCCACACACTTCTAAATCATTTATAATATAGTGAGCTTCAAGAAATATAATGTATGATTTTGAATTTGTCTGAAATCTGGATCTAAAGTCTCAGCACTTTTCTGTCTGATGTAAATCTTGCATTTAATATTTGAACGTTGAGCTCTGTAATTACCTAACTGAACTCCCAAGAACTGTTGAGCTCCGGCCCTGTTACGTTGGTTTAATAAAAGAAATAAAAAACAAGCATGTTGTCCAGTTGTTAATTCAATATATTTATTAATTGTGTTCAATAAGATATTGTTTTGTTTAAGAAAAACTGAAGTAAATAACTCCATGATTTCTATATAATTTTAGGAAAAGGAAGATTTCGAGTTTTTGGGGGATAATGATGGATTTCGTGATGATGAAGATTACGTTGCAGATCAGGAAGGATCAGGGGAGATTGAGGGGAGTGGAGATGTTGGTACGGGGACCGGAGTGCCAGGTAATTCCCCCGTTTTAACCATTTACTCCTTACTAGCAACAGTTTAAAGTTGTTTTCTTACACATAAACTATAGGTATTTCAATTTTTCGATGCATTTTGACTTATCTACATTATATTATGAGTTATAAATTATCAGTCAGTTATAGTAGGCTATTGTAAGGATCTGATCTTTGAGATGTAATCTTATGGTATACATTGTCTCTATTTCTATAATTATAAGTGCAGTCACAGCTCATTTTTTTTCCTGTGCTCTATATTGCCACTACAATAGTAGCTGACCCTCTTTGACCCTCTTTACTGCGAGCATTGAGTGATACTCAGCCATGTAAAGGCAAAAATTGGTGTAATTTAAAATTTCTTCTTTCTAATTATCTCCCTTGGAAATTAAATATTTTTTACATTCTTGCCAGAGTTACCTCCCTTGAATTAAAGCTATTCTGTTTGAATGAATTTTTTATTTGGTATATCACTTTTTCATATCACTGTCCAGTCTGTTCAACATTAAATGTGAACAGTTATAAACTTAAGCTTGTCCATCAGGTAAACTATGTTTGTATAGGTTTAACTGGGTATACCTGAGTTAACGGTAGTCTGTCCTATTCTTTTGAATGAGATAGTTCCCTATTGAATCAACAGTAGGAGAGATCTGGAGGTCGTTGCATAAGCAAGGCGCTATCAAAATGCAATGTGTTAAGAAGTGGTATGCTATCGGTGAACATCTTTGCTGGTAGCTGCTCCTTGCATAGACCAGTACCAAAAAGCACTCGATAGCGCCTTAGTTATGCAAAAGGCTCCAAGTTGGTTTATAGAGACCTTCATATGTTCCTGTGCCCACCAGCTAGCTTTTTTGTGAGACTGACGGTGGCCACTTAGCATTTCAGTGTTGTTTACATTATTCTGATACTTGTAATACTGTCCCTGTGTAGGGTCATTGACCTTTTTAAAGTGAAATTCTGTGTTGAAAATGTCTTAATTCCCCTGGGTCGCCCGCTGTCTCCCCACCACCCTGGGCTGACTAATATTGACTGGCACATAAATATGTGATTTTCGGTATTGTTTACATCTTAACTTATAATTTTGTCCCTGTGTAGGGTCATTGACCTTTTTAAAGTGAAATTCTGTGTCGGGTATCTTATCTTGTAGGGCACTTCAGGTTATCTCTAAGTACAAGGGATTCATAGCTTAATTATCCAGCTATATGTTTTAAGTACATCATGGCATACTAATCAGATTTACTGACTACAATATGTATACTGGTTCCCAGCTCATGGTACCACAGTGCTTGCTTTATTTCATGTTAACATTCCTAGGAAACATAATTAAATGCTTGCGGGGGGGGGGGGGGGGAGCTGCGATTTTAAATGCATGCTGGGAATTAAAGTACATACTGGGAAATAAATGTGCATGCTGGCATAAACACCAACTTCATTATAGTGTTGTATAGAGTACCCCCACCCCCCCTTCTTATGTTCAAATAACCTGAAATTCAACTAGGGAACAATTTAGTAGTTATACTTAAAATAAAGCAACTTCAGTAACTGAGGTATTTCAAGATCAGCTCTCTTCTGTGCCTTCAGTAGTACTGCACAATCATTAATATTAGTGTGGGATTATTTTAATCAATTTCGTGGATGACCTTGATGACGAAATTAAATCCCACAGAAATATTTTAACTCTATTATCTGACGTTGAGTGGGCAACATATCCTTGAAATTACGTCCCCAAAAAATGGTCTTTTTTCTCAAAAAAACATGAAATTTTGTCTCATTAAAATTAAGTGATTTTTCAGTATATGAGGTTGTACATGACCCTTCCTGGACCCTTCCTCGATAACCTGAATGATAGACATTAGTTATAAAGTGAAAGTTTAACATTACACTTTCTGGTAATGTAATCTGAAAGTAATTTAAGATATGGTAGTTTCGCTTCCAGTCCGCAAAAACTATATTTAAACATCCTGTCATAAATTATTTCATTATTAAACATATCAGTAAAATCTACAGGAAATTAGGTCGCTAGTCGCTAGGCTTGTATCAGGGTATACAAGATACTTTATATTTTATGAAAATTGTTATCGAATGTTTTTTGACATAATTTTGATATTTATAACTACACAGCTGTGTTAGAGTGCTGTAGTAATTGCCTTATATATGTATACATATTGGTATATTGCTTTGCACATGTCGGTTGGTCTGTCGATTTGGCCATCTGTCCTTCTGTTGCTGTGCCTGTCAGTAGGTCGGTCTGTCTGTCTACCAAAATGGTTTTCATTCAATAACTCAATACCTCAAGAACGCTTTGCCTTGGAATCTTCAAACTTCACATGGAGGTTGTTCAGCAATAGTAGATGATCCCTATTGATTTTGAGGTCAGTAGATCAAAGGTGAAGGTCATTGTGACCTGTACCATTTTCAACAATAAGGCTGTCATATGTGTTGTACAAAAATCTCTTGTTTTATATATAATGGCCTGGTCTAATAAAGACATCATTAAGCTTTGTATTTTTGTTATTTACAGTTTAACATAATGTTCACATCCTTGACAAGAACATTGCCTTGCCCTGTGGGCCTTAACATTCTTTTATCTCACCTGTAATGCACCTCAGCATTTAGTGAAGTATTTATGCTTAATTTCATTTTGGTCTGTCTAACTGACGGAAAATATATTTTTGTTTCTAAATTTCATATACTTTAGGCCGTGAGTCTGAAGGGGTTGAGAATTAATACTGTATACACGTAGAACCAGCCGTATTCTGAACAGAGAGCCAGCCGTATTCTGAACAGATTGAAGAGTGGCTTTACCAAGCATGTTTAATGGCGAGCATAGCCTTTATTTGCCAATCAGCTTTGTACTGAATATGGCAGGCATATATGTGCCTTTTAACCTAGGTCAAGTTGTAGTTCTACCTATTTAGGTCGCATAACGTTAGGTCACTGTCCTTAGTCACGCCCTAGGTTGTTGTGCCTCATTTGGTTTCATGGGTTTCCGTGGGCATTGCTCAGGATAGTTGTGTCGTGGTGTTTCTGATTTCTGTGCTCGGCTGGTTGGGTTGAGTGCTTTCCCTTGCCTATCAGATTTTTTCATACCTCTTTTTCACGCGGATTTGAACCAGGGTCTTCGGATTAGATGGCAAGCGTGCTACCCACTGAGCTTTGGAGGCCACACTATCAAAACCACCCAAACAGATTTAAACATGACTTCAAAGTAACATTGAAGTGTTTAGACCTTTAGGGCATAAAATAGTGTTGAAAAACATATGTTGTAATTTTTATGACAATCGTGAGATTTCCCCAGTATCTCATGCGCTGAGACTTGTTGTGTCAGGCGTGTTTTACGAGCATTGTTAAGACAGATTGGTGACAAAACGTGCGTATTTCATTGACTACGTATCTACAGCATTCATGAGAAAAAGAATTGTGCACGACGTTCATGTCAATTATTTACTAATTTTTTTTACATTCAATGCCACAGACGTCGTAATTAATAAATTTCAAGTTTTGTTTTGAATTCCGGAGAAACAACTGTTTACTTGTCCGCTGCTGACTCAGCATTTTAAGCACTGAAATCAAAACCTGTCTGTCTAGAAATACAATGTTCACAAGGGTTGTGTTAAGAGACAAAAAACTCTGAGTATCTTTTCCATAGTTTATTTGTGGTGGCTTTTTATCTTGAAAAGACATGTTGATTTTATAATAATTTTTCAAATTGTCACTTCGGCAACATTTCTGCCTCTGGTTCATTTACCCCTGCCCCTTGATCCCACCCCCTCCCCGGCCCTATGATGTTTCTAGGTAATGGTTCTATTTCCACTGTCGACACAATAAGTAATACTTTATAATTAACAGAACTATCCCATTCGAAAGAATAATGGGTACTACAGTTAACTCAGGTATATCCAGTTAAACCTAGATAAATATAGTTTACCTGACAGACGAGATAATGTTTACAACCATTATCAATTAACATTGAACAGACTGTATAAATAATCAGGTATAGCTTGACCAGATTTAATTGACACTCATCAAAGTCCGTAAAGCTCGTCCGGCCATGCTCGGGCGTATTAGATATATATGTAAATTAATATATACCGTTATCTCCGGACTTTAACGAATTATGCAAGGAGCCTCAGTTTAATCTGATAGGGTTATAACATTAGGGCTGTAACGGTATACCGCGGTACACAAAAGACCGCAGACTTCAGTCCCACACGGTTTCATGGTACAAGAGTTGCAAATTTCAGTAACGTTCGGTATAAGCTGTTTTATGAGCAAAATAATGTTCAGAGAACGAAAATGTCTGAAAGCCCTCTGATTATGTTTAATTACCATGCATCATTCGTTTTCATTGTATTAAGAAATGCCTGATCATATTGTCGAAAATCATTAATTTTTGAAATAGTTGATAGCCACATAATAATTGCTATTATAGAATCAAAAAGTTCATTGTCACTTAAAATTGTAGTATTTAAGGTGTGGTTAGAGAGTATTGTATCATACAGAAATATACCAAACCGTCAGAAAAAATGACGGTACGTATCATATCGTGAGGTCAGCGTACTGTTACAGCCCTATATAACATACATGTAAATTACTTGGTAACTGTTTAGACTATCATTGTTATATAAACGATATGTACTTTATGATTAACCGATTCATTCATATTTATAGTAGAAAAATATGTCATTAAGCAACGATTATCTAGTCTTAGCCAAGAAACATGTCTTGAAAAGTCATCATGTTTACTGTACTAAGGCTGTGAAAGTCGTAAGGAACTTACTGGTATGCTATATAGCTGTGCTGTATCAGTATGCCATATCGCTTCTTATTAATTAGATTGTGTATTTTTTTATGGCATTTGTCTGTGAAATTACGAGAATACACCCAACATTAGGCTGATTACAAGAAAATATGTGTTTCCCCATGCATATATGCCAAGTACTCAGATTTAGGTGGATTTTCTCCGATTTATGGTCTACAATATCTAAATTTCCAATTTAACCTTCCGCCTTGGTGTTAATAACTACATGTAACTATCAGTTTTGAGTTTTGTCCACCCACCGCCAAGAAGTTTCCTGGGGGATAATCTTGGCCAGCCCACTCTGTGGAGTAACACCCTTTGGAAGCAGCAAATATTGGTCATTGCTTAGAGTTTGTTGCTCTATCATAGAGGTTAAATTTATTGTAGGCCTTATTAACAACTTAAGGTTATTTTGAAGATACTTTTGTAGAAAGGTTATTGCTCTACAGAGGCTGCACTGTAAATGGCTGACAAATAATCACTATGGTCCAGTTTGTTCCACATTGTCAGCTAGACCATACCTACCAAGTGCTCCTATTAAAGTGGAGTTACTCCTATTTTTGTTGTTATTTTCTGGTTTTCAAAGTGCACATAACTTTGAACAAAGGTACATTTGATTAATTTTATAATCTTCTGTCCCATATTTATAACCACTAGAATTAATACACTCCTTGTTTCTGCATTTTGTGACATGTTTTGCTTTATCACTCCTATTTCGGATTTAACTAGCTTGGCAGGTACGGCTAGGCTCTGTGGGATAAGAAACAAACACTATGTTACATTTGGTCTTTCATTAGCCGGCAGCTGATATAGCTCTATAATAAATGTGTTCTGTCATTATTTCTGTATCAAGTTATCATATCCACCCCATTGTTCAAAGTTCTTTATAGAAAATAGCTTTTACCAAAACTTTGTAATATTGCCATCTATTTATCTATATGAATATATTATAGCTGCACCTGTGAACTGCAGTCAGACAAGGGAAGCATCTGGGGCTGCTTATTAGCAGGTGGTTGCTTTCAAAATAAAATATGGTGCAACTTCTATAGAGCAACCTTCCATTCATAGAGCAACAACATATAAAGTAGCCAACCATAGAGCAACCACCTCGTCCCTTTGGTGCAACAAGGTTGTGTCTCTCCATATAGTAAGATACAACCTTGTTGCGCTAAAGGGACAACCTCTGTAAAGTGTCCCTTTGTATAGCAACAACTTCTTTAGAGTAGCTCTCCATAGAGCAATACACTCAAAAAGAGCAGCCCCCAACAACCTCTCCAGAGGGGTAAACACTAATCTTGAAGAACATGGATTATATCTTCAGTAAGTCCTTTAACAAATGGCAACAAATTTCAGATATAAACAACCCCACTGAAAATGATTATGAGTAAGACTTAGTGCAATGGTTTGCATCATTAACATCATGTATAGTTGGATATGATCCATGAGAAGCAATCATTGTGACATGTTTATGTCCGGGAAGTTTGTTGTTTCTTGCGTTACTCATTGCTGATAAGCCATCTGGCTGCTTGATATCATGCAATGAGGGTTGTCTGTGCTACATGTTGATGTATATCAGTGCAGTGTGTCTTACTTTCTGACTAATACAAGGTTTATCCTATGGACATTAACAAGCTTTGACATTGAAGACAAACCACCATGAACATAAAAGACAAAAAAGCAATGAGTAAATCCAACAGGGAAGTGTTAGCACTCAACTGAACCAGCCGAGCACAGAAAACAGTAACATCACAACACAGCTAAAACACAGCCTAGACATTACTGGAGGGCTATAAAAAGTAGTTTATTCTCAAGTGTATTTCTTTTTTAATGAACCCCTTTTAATGATATTTATACATGGAGATAGGACACCCCTCCTAATACATGTATTATGTAAGTTTAACCCTTAGAAAACTGTTCAAAATTGGAACCCCCATCCAAGCTTTAGTGATGGATGGGGGTCATTATTGGAATATGGCCGGAGGCCGAAATATACAAGCATTTCACTTCAGTGACCCATGACATTATCGCTCTTTAACAGGTCAAAAATGACCTGTCACATGACTATCCAGTCGTATATAAGCATTGAAAACACGTGCGTATCTCATATCTTTAAAACTCAAGTTTATGTTGTTGAGTTTATCCAAACTCTTGATATTCTAGACTCACCACCTATACTCATGTAGGCATTGAAAATATCTCCGCCATTGACTATTTGTGCAAGCATAAAGAATTAAACAAACACCAGTTTTGTTAAGGGTGGGAATAATAACATAACACCTCAAGCCGCTATAATACAAGGGAGGGTGCTTGTATATTTCGGCCTCCGGCCATATTCCAATAATGACCCCCATCCATCACTAAAGCTTGGATGGGGGTTCCATTATTTTCAATGGCCTACGGCTCTCATATACAAGCATGTTTAAAGCAGAGACAACATAAACTGGAAAAACAGTTCCATAAATCAAAGTTTATTTCATGAACAATAAACATTAAACAACATCTCATTATCATACTCATGAGAACATATTCAACATATCTATCAATGGAAAAAAGTCCATAAACAAGTCTCATCAATCAATTTTGATTTAAAACACATTGCTGAAAATTGTTCTCATTAACATCTGTTAAATCTCTTAAGTAGAATTTTTTAAAATTCTTGGCCGAAGACCAATTAGCCGTAGCTAAAATGTCAGACATTTTACAGCCAGCCCTGATTGCAGCAGAAGATGATGCACCACGAAATGAATGTGCCTTAAAGTGATCATCAATACCGGCTTCAGCAAGAACATATTTTAACCATCTAGCCATAGTACTTGTTGTTACTGGTTTATATGTACAATAAGAAACAAACAATTGATTGGATTTCCTCAAAGTCTTCAACCTTTTCATATAACATTTCAAAGTCCTAACTGGACATAAGGAAGCTTTACCATAAGCTGCAAGTTTTACCACAAAATTTTGTCCTGGTTTACTATTTTTCAATTGATCTCCACAATTGAAGAATACACAATCATCTTTCACAGACATTTTAGTAATGTCTAAAGCCTTCAGAGTCTGAGCCCTAGCTGCTGAACACAAAGTAATCAAAGCCAACAGTTTAAGAGTCAATATCTTTAAACTTAAATTATCTAAAGGCATCCATTTTTCCAGAATATTAAGCACTTTATTAACGTCCCACGTAGTCACATATCTTGGTTTTGGAGCAAGATCAACAAAAAGACCTTTCAAAAATCTACTTAAACGGTTAATGTTTAAGTTATAAACAGGATTTAATAATTTGGCCGTCTCTAGAATAACTGTTTTATGTAAGCTGATCACACTGTAAGATTTTTTCAAATGTCTCAAAAACACAAGGTAGGCAATCACATCGTTTTCAGACGGTTTAATGGGATTACACAACCTGAGACTACACCAACTGTTCCATTTACACCATGCATACGAATATTGTTTCTTTGTTCCTGGTTTCCAACTCTGCAGGATGGATTTGATAGCATCTTTTGGAATTCCAAGATTCTGTAACTCTTCCCAGATATCATCGCTCCAAGTAGTTGTAACTTTCTTCCCATGGGATGCTTCCTGTTGTTGTGTACAAGTTTTAATATATCCTTGTGTCTCGGCAACCTGATAGGAATAGAAATAAGACATTCTAACAGGAGTGGAAACCATGTTTGATTTATCCAGAAGGGAAAAATAATCAAAGCTTTGTCAACCTCATCTTCTTTGATTTTATTCAAAACCATACCAAGAAGTCTAAAAGGTGGAAAAATGTATGGTTTCCATTGTGACCAATCTAAAAGAAAAGCATTAGAGCATACAGCTTCAGGATCCGGTGTCCAAGCCACATATTTTTGTATTTGTTTATTCAAACGAGAAGCAAAAAGATCAATATCTGGTTGCATCAATTGAGCAAAAAGTCTCTGTGTTATATCTGGTTTCAACATCCATTCTGTGGAATCTGAAAAATTTCTCGATTCATAATCTGCTCTAAAATTAAGCAAGCCAGGCAAATGAAAAGCTGTTACATAAATGCCTCTGTTTATACACCATTCCCATATTTCCTTAGCTAAAAAGTCCATTCTTTTTGAGTGCATTCCACCCATATTGTTAATATATGATATAGCTGTAGTGCTATCGCTTTGAATGGCAACATGAATATTTGAGTAATCAGACAACCAGGTTTTCAAAGCAAGAAAGATTGCCAGTAACTCAAGATAATTGATGTGAAAAAGTGATTCTTTCACAGACCAACGTCCACCAGCAGACTGTTTCGTATCAACAAAATATGAACCATATCCAGAACAGGAGGCATCTGTTTGTATGGTTAAATTAATACTATCTTGTCTAATTTTCTTGCCATTTTTGGATTCAATATTTTTTAGCCACCAGTTAATTTCATGTAATGCTGCTTGATCTAATTTGACAAGTGACTCAAAATCAGAATTGATACGTAAGGCTTCCACTTTACACCGTTCTAAAGTTCTATAATGTAGAGAGCCTTCCAAAATAGCAAAAAATGTGCTAATAACTAAACCAATAAAAGATGCTAAAACACGCACCTTGATGGTCTTTTTGGAAATTATTTCTTGAGCAAAAGATTTCACTTTTTGCAATTTATTCTTAGGTAAAAATACCATGAACAAAACAGAATCAATTATGTAACCAAAATAGACAATCCTCTGAGTGGGTTCTTTCACAGATTTATCTTCATTGATAACAAATCCTACAGAATCCAATTTATCATTCATTAATTTCATATTGTTTCTGCATGTCTCTTTATCTCCATTCATATTAATACTATCATCGATATAATATGAACACCTGATACCAATTTTTCGGAAAAACCCATAAATAGGTTTCAATATTTTTGTAAAACAAAAAGGAGCTGAGCAAAGACCAAAACAAAGGCATACAAAACTGTAAAGTTGATTCCTCCATTCAAACTTAAGGAACTTATGGTCATTGTGATCAATAGGAATTGACCAATATGCTTTTTTCAAGTCAAGGCTAGTGAAAAAATCACCAGGTTGTACTAATTCAAGTACAAAATTGAAGGTTTCCTGCTTGAATTTTTCATAATGTATATATTCATTGAGTTTTCTCAAGTTAATAATAGGTCTGTATTCTCCATTTGGTTTTGGAACCAGAAATATATTTGAAATAAATTCATTTGGTTCATGATTAGATCTAATGATGGCACCCTCTTTAAGCATAGTGTCCACCTCCTTATCAATAAGTGACATCTCAGTGTCATTGAAATTTATCTTATTTGGCAACTTATGTTGAATAGGAGGATTATCAAAAACAATTTTGTACCCTTTTACTGTTTCAAGAACCCACTTATCATCAGATATCTCAAGCCATTTGTTATAACAAGCCTGCAATCTTTTTGAATTGCTTTGTCTTACCTGACATCTGAAGGCTTCCATTAGTTTGGGTTCTGATTTGATGATGTTACAGTAGCACTCTTCTTTGGTTTCATAGATCGGGAGTCGTGCTTATAACCAAACTGACCATAGGAGTCATTTCTGTTAGATCCCCAACCAGATCCACCACGACCATATGGTTTCCCTCTTTGTCCACCACGAAACCTCTGATATCCACGCTTACCTCGCATCGGACCGAGAGAAGTTTCTTTGGAGAATTTACCGACGCGAACGCTGGTTTCGCACTTTTTTAACTCTTTCGAAACATCATCTCCGAAGAGAAACGATGTAATAGGCGTGTTAATATTGCATATACCAGAATATTTCTGTTTAAGATTAGGTCTCAGCAAATATCTTCGCCTTACGCTCATATTAAATTGAACTTGCCCTAATAAAGTCAGGGAATCAGCCATTAGAGTTTTTAACTCAGGAACTTTACTGATGTAAGGTTTTAAAACCTGTGCCATTGAAAGAATCGGTATCATTCCGGCAGTTACTAGATTTTGGGTATCCCTGAGTAATTTATCAGTCGATTGGACACGTCTATGACGCGCCAATTCACCCCATATTTCTTCATTTACTTTAGGGGCACACATCAAATCACAATTTGATGGTACTTTATATTTGTCAATAATTTCATTCACAGAACACATCTGTGTACACGAATCGTTAATTAACTTGGCAAGGGATTCGTTAATTGGTTCTCCCCTTTCAGGGGCCTTTAATTTGGCCTGCGGCCACAAATCAATAGAAGGATCATGATCAGCTGGTTCAGCTTCATCATCGCTTTCAAAAAGCGAATTTATTAGATCTGAGTTCAACTTCGAGTTTCTCGACGACCTATCTCGAGGCCGACTAACAGAAAAGTCCGTATCGGACGACTGGTCAACAACTGACCTAACGTCAGTACAATCATTGGATTTATCATTTAACCCGAGAGCCTGTTTCAATTTGGAAACTGTCTCCGGCGTTAAGTTATCTAAGCTTACCACGTTTGTCTCTTGGGGGCCGCCATCTTGGTTATGATTATCATCCGGGACTGTTCGTCCTCGGACTCCTCGGGCTATACCGTCCACTCTGTGAGAACTAATTACTGATTTTAACGGGGCCCTCCGCGGGGACTTTTTATTCATATTTTTATTAGTATTATCGCGTTCACGCGATTCAACATCCGATATTTCTGAAAACCCAGAAAAGTCTTCTTGAGAGACTGATAAGACGTCTTCGTCGCCGGATAAATCCGTTAAAACTTCTCTACTTTTACGTTTTGACATCGTCAAAAACAAGGATATACCCCTTAGGGTTATAACAGAGTATACGAGTACAGTGACTGTAGTGAATAGACTATAGCCGTGGTCCACGGATACGCTAAAAAATAAATTTAAACACACAATAAATGTATGTATACAGTAGACTTCAATACTGCATTCAACGAAACAATGTAGACAATTCACAACAATTCAGAATTTCAACTGACAAAGTCAGCAAAACCACGTGTTACTCACCGGTCCACGCTCGAAAACTTGTTCGGCAGTGACCAAACGTCTATAGTATCGATATTCGGGTCGCTAAAATGAATATGAGATACGCACGTGTTTTCAATGCTTATATACGACTGGATAGTCATGTGACAGGTCATTTTTGACCTGTTAAAGAGCGATAATGTCATGGGTCACTGAAGTGAAATGCTTGTATATGAGAGCCGTAGGCCATTGAAAATAATGACCATTACAGCATCATAGCTTAAAAGTTATTTTTAAAAGTCATTCTTAAAAGTCATTTCATTTTCATCAACTAAAGTACAATGACTCCCCATGTATTAGTGGTAGGACTTACTCCCCTTTACCAAAGTTACAAACGACTCAATTTTAATGATGGAAAATGGTTAAAGTCTCATTGAATAACAAGGACACATCTAACTTTTTGTTTTGATTCTGGTTTAATAAATGTATGTGTTATTCCTACAAGCTACAGTACATGTAATTGTTTGTAATTGCCAATTTGAAACAATCTCAAATTTGAAAGACAATGAACCAATGTTGTAATAAATTTTGTTGTGAATATTCCCATAGGATTATAATTAAAGCCAGTGTGGTTTTATTATTTTTTATCCTTTTTTTTATCAAATATTGAATACGTTATTCATGGACTAACTGTATGTTTTATTAATTTTATCAATAAACATTTGGTCTGAAACATAACTTTGAATACAGAACATAAACAGTGGTTTGTCTTTACAAGAGACGGATAAAACATGCAATGTCACGGAATACAAACAAACCTTGTTAATTAGATTTTAATTAGATTGTTGCATGCTGGACTAGGTAAACAGTCAGTGAGGTTCGACAATGGACCCTTTAATTGACTTATAATTGAATCATTATATTTCAACAAAGGTGTATTATGTACAAAATGTACTATAATGTGAATTTATCTGCTGAATACCTGTAAAACAGTGAACATTGAAGAATTATACTCAACAGAAAAATAAATGTCGACTTTTTTCTTCATTGAAATTATTTTATCTCATGAATATTGTGATCTTTCGAGTGAGAACTAATGATGAAACAATGTTCTTCAACATGTGTAATAAAGACATGTGATGTCATCATAGCTTTTTGGCATGAAAACATTACATTGCAGGCTTTAAAAAGTTTATCTTTAAGGTTGCTTTGGCCCGAGAACTATAGTATCTCTCTATTAACATAACCATAAATAAGCAGAGTAATAAATTAACCTCCCTATTACAACACACTCAAAATTCTAAGCTGATATTACTAACTATAGATTTAACCTCTGTAAAGCAACGACCCTGGAATTATAATTGCAGCAAATATTTGCAGCTCCCAAAATGTGTTGGCCGCTACAGAGATTGTACAGTAATTTTTGATGAATTTAAAAACAAAATATTTTTGTTTTAAAAGCACCATGCATGCAGTATGTTGTCTTTTTCTCTCCTAGTTCTTTTTCCAGCCAGTGTAGTATTTACAATCAGTCTCAGTAATGTGAACAGATATTAAGTTATTAACTGATCATGCAGAGTTATATTTGTATAATCACATTTTATTATCAGTTTATTTCCTCTATAATAAATAATGTTGTTAATGCATTATTTCAGAAATTTAGTAACATCGGCAGGTTCATTATGCTATTAACCGGCTACATAATTACACTGTTGTTTTGTTCCATGTGTTTGGTTTTTATTGCACAATGGAGATGTACCGAGGGCTGGCTATTTCCCAACTCAGGATTTCTTGGATAATTGTTCGAAAATCAGTTTTAGTTTTGAATGAACTTGTCGAAAGATAAATCCTGTCTTGGCGTTGGCATGAAAATTGCTGCCTGGTAAAAATATAAATACATAAATTTCTCAATAAAAATACTGCACGTCTTACTTGCCTATACAGACCACCCATAGGACATTAAAGGCTCAGGGCAAAATTGTGGTTATGGTTTATACTGATATACATGCAGTTGAGGAGGTTTCGGGCAAAATCTGTGACATATTTCACAAAACTTTTTTAAGTTGTGTGGGTAGTGCTGATATTCAGCTTGAGCGTTGAACATATCTAGTGAAGAATAAGAAACATACTGCTGTTTATAAATTTTTGTCAACATAGTTTACTTGCTGACTTAGCCAAAAAGTCACATGATCTGCCCACCCTGTAGATGGAAACAGAGTATTGAGTTGTGACTGAACTTTTATATGTTCTCTTTATACAGTGAATACCCAAAGGTTGCGTTTCAGTGATCTGATTCTATCTACTGACCATACACAGTAATACTAATGACGGAACTATCCCATTGGAAAGAATAGCGGGGACTACCGTTAACTATGTTAAACATAGATAAAAATAGTTTACCTGATGGACAAGCTAATGTTTACAACCATTATCAATTAACTTCGAACGGACAGTATAACTTTTGTTGTTCATATTTGTGTATTTCAGGTTTGTATCGTGCGGTGATTAACATTACAAGTCTACTAATGTTTACAACCATTATCAATTAACTTTGAACAGACTGTATAACTTATGTTGTTCATATTTGTGTATTTCAGGTTTGTATCGTGCAGTGATCAACATTACGAGTCTACTGTATACAGCTGAGATCCAAGCTGCTGGACGAGACATTGGTCGACTAGCCATCACATTACAAATACAAAATGCTTTACAAACATACCTGGCACAATTAGGTGGCAATATCAGAGTCCAAGTGGTTGATTTACAGTAAGTATCAGTTGTTTTTGTGAAAGTGCCATACAGGTAATTAAGTACTTGAGAGCCTAGACAGAATTTGCCAAGTTTTTCAGGAATCCGAGAAATACGAGATCTTGATTTACTACAGTCAATTCAATAAGTAAAACTAATGAGGGAACTATCCCATTCAAAAGAATAGCAGGGAATACCCTTAACTCAGGTCAACACAGTTTAACCTAGATAAACATAATTTGCCTGACAGACGACTCGATGTTCTCGTTTAATTTGATATGTCTGTACATTAGAAAGTATGCATTTTTCTGCTGAGAGCAAAAGTTGTTTTGTCTAAATTTTGATGGAAGGGTATAACCTGAAGCAACTACGTTCAAACCCAATTTCCTCTGTAACAAACCCAACACACTATAGTTCAATTTTGAACCCTGAGCCATGACCTTCTCTAAAGACGATTCTATTTGGGCGGGTAACCCGTGATTTATTGATTTCAATAGTCATGGTTAAGATATGATAGTTACTAATATGTGTAATTTATCAATTGGCAATTTAACACAGTTAGTCAATGCCGTAACAAGCTTTATCGGCGAATTGATTAAACTTTAAAAGTGCAGTCATGGCTCAATGCTCGAAATCAAACTATAACTATATTGGGTGACACTTTTATATGTGGCGTCCAGATTGGTCGTATGCCATGGTCCCACTGAGCACTTTTTGGTATCCGTGATTTCAATGAATTAGCCTCAGGAGGCATTGGGATCAGGGAATTCACAAATTTTCTAATGATTACATCTAAGCTTCTCCTAGACCTTGATGACCCTTTTCCAGATGAATTCCAAAAGCCCCTTTATTAAATCGGGAGTACATCACCTATGCAAAATAAAATCAGTGGGACCAAGGCTTTAGTTAGATGGCAAAGTACACTTGGGGCGTTATAGCTTGTACTGTCAGATACTGAACTCTCATTTCCCCTTATCATATTTTAATTTTACTATTTCATTATCTTTTTTTTTTTTTTTTTTTTTTTTCCGTTTCGGGCCCACAAGGGTAACCCCATTTATTGTCCCTGTCTGTTGGTTTTGTGGGGGTCGGAGAATCATCCCCCACTATTATCTTAATTGAAATATTTTATCATGTGTGTTGGGGATTTTTTCTTTAGTAAAGCCATCATGATTCTCTTACAGATTGTTAAGCTGTATATCATGTAACAATCTCATTCTGTGAGGGAATTTAACTTGCCTGAAGTCAATTTTATGGATTAACATTGCATTTAGCTGTCTCAAATTTCATCAAAATCTAGTATAGGCCCCCCCCCCCCCCCCCCGGGTGCTACAAGGCAAACAAATTTGTCTTACTGATTTTTGCAAATTGAAGCACCTTTCTAGAAATAATTTAAAGTTTCTTCATTCTGTTTTTCTGAAGATTTAACACAACATTTAAAGTATAGTTTTATAAAAATCGCATATTAACCCTCACCCAGTTGGGTGGGATTCGAACCCACGACCCCAACGGCAACAGCGCCTAGCACTGAAGTGACCGCGACCATACCGACTGCACCACCAAAACAACTCCAAAAAAAGTTGCTCAAATGACGCTGATATGGTCGTTGTCACTACAGTACATGAGGTATAAGGCGGGAAATGTTGTATTATCTCTGTTTTAGCCAGTGAATCTAATATTTTCACAAAAAATATTTGAAAACTAATATTTTGTAAAAATGTTCTGTTTTTACAGTAAGTTCAATATCGCATGTTGTTCAGCATCATCAATTGGTTTCAGGTTTCAGTGAGAATGCAGACATTTGTTTCAAGTTATATAATATCAAATGCACCTGTCTATGTAATTAAATATAAGCTTAAACGATAAGTTGTTGAAACGATTAGTTTGGGAGGTTTCAGAGCCTTCTAATTGTTAAATGATAGCGAGAGGGGTTATGAATTCTGGGAATTTTGATAGAAAATGCTTTGAAGATTTTTTTATTGCTTGTACACCGAAATTTTGCCTTAGGTATCTGAGAAGATGCAGCATGTTTAAGTTTGTAGGTGCATAAAAGTATATAGAACAGTTTCGTTCTCAATTTCTTGATAATTTTGTTTTTACGAGAATTAGTTTACAATACATTATGTATTTCATAAATGCCTAAAATGTGCACTTGATTCTCGCCTGGGTAAATGGGTCATGTTTTCAGCTTTCTGTTTAACTTTTTTCAAGTGACTTCTCTTTCCAATCGGCGTGATCAAATTTGATTGGATTACAAAACTTCACAGGATAATGTTGCTTGACTGCAATTTTACCAAAATTTGTCAAATCGTCATTGATTTGTCCATTGATTAATTACGTCTCATATCAAGCTGTCCACTCTCAAATATAGCTGTCTCAAAAGACAAATTTGCGAGCCTTAATATGTGATATATACCATTAATGGTTTTGCAACCGTTTACACCTTATAATCTAATCATGTCCAATTAACCGAGTGATCGCCCTGGTCCTGTTATGAGTGGTGATAATTTTAGAGATAATAATTTGAGTGATAATAATTTGAGAGATAATAATTTGAGAGATAATATTTTGAGTGATGATGATTCTCTGGAATATTATCTCATAAATATCTCTCTTTTCTTGTCTACACCTCATGCTGGAATTTCAATGATTAAAACTTAATTAGAAACTTCAAACAATCAACATAAACTTGTTTAAAACCTATAGTGCCAATATTATTTCCTTTCCCACAAAGATTACGGTAAACATCTGGCCAACTTTAAAAAAAGGTTCATATTTTGTTAGCAGTTTGTTTCAGTGGCCTTTTTAATTTGTTAAAAAATAAAGGAGCCAAAGGAGCATTTTTTCAGTTGATTATTGCAAACAAACACTTTTTGTGCCCTGGCATACGAGAGGTGCCCCACTTATATTTGAACAGTATTGAATATCAAATAGTTCAATGCTTATTATAAATAATCAAAATATTTCTATATCATCGTGCAAAATAACGTGTTATGAAACACATACAACTATTGATTATAACTTTATTTCTTAGTTTGCACACAAATCTACAATTTTGTAGGGGGTATGGTGTTTGGCTTTTTGAAGACCGAATAATCCGATCGATGCTGTTTGCATTTCCCGCCTGTAATAAACGCAGCAATATTCAATAGACTAAAAGGGTTTGTGGGTATATGTTTATTAGACGTTGGCCTTTACTAATCTTACCAAATATACTTCAAATGTGTGTTCTTAAGGTACAGAATGGTGTTTTTGTGGAGGAAGTGGAAGCTCCGTGTTGACAAAACACCATGCTCCCCATATGTTCTCCAGGAAAGTTGTTTTGCCAACATTTTGACCAAATATGGTTTGGAACCTAATGTACACAGCAATGTGCATTCACCTTTGACTTTGTCAGATTAAATATGTGTTCCGTTAAGCGAGTATAGCAAACAATAGCATACGTTATGCAAACGTTCGGAAACATGTGAAGCTTAACAAATGTCAACTTATGGGTAGCCTTATCAACATTTATCATATAGTAGGCTGTCCGTTCATGGTATATTTCTCAACGATAAAGCATTGCCTCTACAGAGGTGACAAAGTTGTGGCATTTACGGTTCCGTTGAAGCATACACAGCGTTAAAGACATTGGTCTCCCTTATGTTGTTTTTGTGGTATTGAGCATGTAAACACCGACTTTATCCCGAGTCCAGCATGTATAATTATCTAAATGAACAAATCGAAAGTTCCAATGGGTACTCTTAACGTCGCTGAAGTCCCTATTTTGGTTTTTGGATATGCCTTACTTATTAAATAACCAAAGTTTAAGATTTTGGTAGGTATCGTCACTTTTTGTCAGTTTTTAATATTTTGCGTAATTTCGTTAAAAAGAACAACAAAGCACAAAACATCCTTCCTGTGACAAAAATTGCATATTTTCTTCACAAAAATGGAATATCCATCCTCAACCAGCAACTTTTAAGGGCTTTTATGGCAGTGGCTGACCTTCAAAACGCAAAACACCATACCCTCTACAAAAGTGTTGTTTTTGGTTCATTCTATTTTTCAAACAAACCAACCAGTTAGTGTAAATGTTACCTAAAACATATGTTTACACAGTACAAAAGAGATATTTGATTTATACCATATTTCCATGAAAATATGTCATGTTCAACACTGTTCAAATATAAGTGGGGCACCTCTCGTATAACTGTTGCAGGAGGCTTATAGTGATTTTTCCTGTCCCTCCATTACATTGAAAATGTTAACCAAATGTTCTTGAAACTCAAAATTAATATTTTCAAAGTCCCCCAAGGCATTGCTTTAAACTTTAGTAAACTGATTAACCATCATAAACACTTTACATTGTCAAACACATGTAAAGCTACCATAGTGGGGAGCGGTGGCCTAGAGGTAGGGCGCACGCTTCGGGATCGAGAGGTCCCGGGTTCGATCCCCCTCTGGACCACTGGTTTAAATCTCTGAGCAAGACCCACAGTTCCACTCCACCATGGTGTAAAATGGTACCTGTGAGGGCAGTGTCTATTGCTGGGGGCCGCAGATCGATGTTGGCTGCCACACCCACAGGAGAGAAATAGTCTCCCCAGGGAGACACGAGTGTAGGTTTCCATAGGTAGCCCAATGACCAGGGGAGTTAAAATGTCAAAGGGTGCTTGAACGGCCTAACAGCTGAAAAGAGCCCTAGAAAATTGGTAACTTAACTTTTAACCATATCCAACATCTTACCCTGATCTTATAGTTCCTGATCGTCTTAGTAAGTACAAGGCTTCCACAGAGGAATTAGTATTTACTGAACACATTGTTGTATCAGGTTGGCCTCAAAATGTATGAAAGGAATTTTGGAGATTAGCAGAATGGTTCCTGACTATGTTGAAACTCCAAATCACTAGAATTTAATGGCATAAACAAATTAATACACTCTTGAAAGTTTTCTCCCTTCCTTTGAAACTCTAAAACAAAGCACTTATGATGCAATTTAAATTATATTAAAACGTAATCTTGTGCTTCAGTTATGTTTGAATTTATAGCTTGTAACTTATTATTGTTAGAAAAGTTAAAATAATGGGTTCTTTGAATATCATTGGCCATTGTTTAGGAGCTGCATCCTTTTATTATATATATATTTTTTTATCTTTGTAGAAAATTCATGATTATTATATCCTGGATTTTTGTTGATTTTGGTGTAAGATCAAATTTTATTTCACCGTGTAATTACAGAAATCTATATTTTCATGAGTGGTATAGTCTGAGTTGTATACGTTGTATGAGTTGGAACCAGGCTGCTTGGCGATGAAACCTTACATAATATATAGTTTAAAATCCTGCAATAGGGGGCGCCGGCAATGGGTGACAACAATTAATAGTGTTAATGACTGTAAATCAGAGTTGATTATGTGAGGTAATAGTTTTATACATGACATATTTGTTTATTTTCAGACCCGGTTCATTGATGGTCACATTTGATGTCGACACTGACGGCTCCGTATCGGAAGAGGAGATTTTGAAGGCGTTACAAATGATGTTAGGTAGAGGCCAACTGGATAGTTATAAAGTCAGTGAAACAGGATTTGATTTCCGGAAAATCAGAGGTAGGTCAAATGATGAAAAGGGGCTCAGCTAGAAAAGGGGCTCAGCTAGAACAGGGGCTCAGCTAGAATAACTAGAATAAGGGGCTCAGCTAGAATAAGGGGCTCAGCTAGAATAAGGGGCTCAGCTAGAATAACTAGAATAAGGGGCTCAGCTAGAATAAGGGGCTCAGCTAGAACCCTGTAATTTTGATCAGGGGCTCGGAAACAAGGAATAGAACTTTGAAGATTGAATAATTAATAATTTTTTATTGTGGTTCTTTGTATGCCACTACATTAACTGATGCTGAAGGCATATTGTGATGCTCCAGTTGCACCTGTTCGTTCATTCGTCCATTACAAAATGTTGAAACTCAAAATTTTAATATTATATTTTTGAAGTCCATCTATGCATTGCTTTCAAACTTGGCATGATCGTTAACCATCATAAACTCGTAGCATTATCAAAGCAATGTAACGCTATTAAACATTTAAAAGAATTTTGTCCCCTGAATGACTTAGCTACAATATATTTGTAATGAACTCTTCTTCCAATAGGGCTGCATAATTAAGCAACCTGGGTACAAGTCCAGGTGGCGATACTCATATGCCTGCCATTCTGCTGACTGGCAAATAAAGGCTATGCTTGGCTGGGCATAATTAAATAAAATGACATTGGAACAAAAAAATATAAATTATGTTTTTCAGATGCTTACACTTGTCCTCCAACATATGGTCCGGAGCCTGAATATCTACCATCTGGATACCCCAGTAACAATGCTTATTTAATGGTTAACCAAGCATTCTCTTGTGACGGTTTTGTAACTGCATGGAATTTTGTACGCCATAGAAGTGAAGGATCATTTTATATTGGTGTGTTCCGCCAGTCATCTGATACCAGTTTTGCTTTGGTCGACTCGTCAAAAATTCCTGATGGTTCAGACTTCCGATATGAATTGACCAGACCTATATTAGTTCGAAAAGGAGACTTTCTTGGTGTTTTCCACGACCAATCAAGCGCGGGAGGAAGTTTATCGTACGTTTCAAAAGCTAACGCCGGAGATGCTTCACTGCAATACTTGTTGTATCAAACGTACAATGTAGAAATATACGCCGACGATCTGTTGACTGGTTCACCGTTTGAAATGTCAAATTATAACAATGTTGAGGACCAAGCACTGTTTGCCTTACAGGCTGAGATGAGCTACCAGAATGTTCCAGGTATGATCATTCTATATCATGTGACCTCCCTTGTATCCCAGTATGTATTAGGGCTGTAACGATTTACCGCGGTACACGAAACGCTGCAGACTTCAATCCCACACGGTTCACAGTACAAGACGTATAAATCTCGGTTTGGTTTGGTATTTTGGGTAGCTCAAATTTTTATAAGCAAAATGATATTCAGACAACGAAAAATTTGTCAGCCTACTGATTATGTATAATTACCATGTGTCACTTGTTTCAATTGTACTAAGATATGCTTCATCTTGTCGAGATATATTTTAAATAGTTGATAGGCACATAATAATTGCTGTTATAGAAGCGACAAATTCATTGTCATTTAAAATTGAAGATATTTAAGCTGCTGTTAGAGAATATTGTATCATACAGAAATATACCGAACGGTAAGAAAAAATGACAGTACATATCATACCATCAGGTGAGCGTACTGTTATACGTATGTATCATCTTATACTACACAAGTATAGTATAACATTACACTACATGATTGTAGAATGTTGTGTATTTGCATTATTATTTAAAGAATTTATCACTGATTGTCAATTGATATATTTATATCAAACTCAGAGGCTCGCTTCATAAAATTTCCAGAACTTGTTTAGTATAATTTATATATATTGACAACTAAGGATCCCAACTGTCATATTAAGAATCCCAACTGCCATACTTAGTATCCCAACTGCCATATGTAGGATCCCTATCTGCCATATTAAGAATCCCAACTGCCATACTTAGTATCCCAACTGCCATACTTAGTTACTTAGTATCCCAACTGCCATATGTAGGATCCCTATCTGCCATATTGAGGATCCCAACTGCCATACTTAGTAACCCAACTGTCATACATAGTATCCCAACTGCCATACATAGGATCCCTATCTACCATATTTAGGACCCCAACTGCCACATTTAGTATCCCAACTGCCACATTTAGGATCTCAACTGCAAAACTTAGGATTCCAACTGCAATACTTAGGATTCCAACTGCCATACTTAGGATCTCAACTGCCATACTTAGGATACCTGCACAACTGGATCCTTATTGTGTGTCATGTTTTGTAACATACTTTATAAATACATAATGTCATATGATATTTCAGTTGTGACTACACCGGCACCAAAGAGATGTGATGCTGATGAGTGGACCTGTAAGAATGGAGATTGTATTCGTGGTTCGTACTACTGTGATGGTCAGAGAGATTGTTATGATGGCAGTGATGAGGATAATTGTGGTAGGTACCAACCTACTGTTTTATCTATGCATTTACGGAAATCTTAAACTTTCGGTCAACTTAAGATTCTTTATAATTCTTTCACAATTATAACATGTTGTAAACGGAGATGTAATACTAATCAAGATTCAGTGAATGAACTCCTACAAACAATATCTGTCCCCAATTTGCAGTTTTTAGCTCACCTGTCACAAAGTGACAGAGTGAGCTTTTGTAATCACTCTTCGTCCGTCGTCCGTCCGTCCGTCCGTCCGTCCGTCCGTCCGTCAACAATTGGGTTGTGTCCTCTCTAGCGGTCACAATTTTGGCCTAATCTTTATGAAACTTGGTCACAATGATCATCTTAACAAAATCTAGGTCAAGTTCGATATTGGGTCATCTGAGGTCAAAAATTAGGCTACTAGGTCAAGTAATAGAAAAACCTTGTTTTTCATTTTATCAAAGGGAGTGTACTCTGTAATTATACTGGTTGTGATCATGTAAGAGTTGTCTCTCTTACTATATTTTAGTTGTAGAACTACGAAATGTGTACTTGTTAGCAGCTTTGAGGCTTTAATTTAAATTAAATGCAGAATGTGGATATTAGGGTTATCATCGTTTACAGTGATTGTATGTTTACAAACTATTAAACAATTATTAAGCTGTAATTATAGTCTTATGCAACCTTACTAATCGTTTTACATAGACTTATATAGGGAAAACATATAAAAATCTTCTTCTCTAAAACTACAATGCCTAGAGCTTTGATATTTGGTATGTAGCATCATCTAGTGGTCCCCTACCAAGATTGTTCAAATTATGGCTCTGGGGTCAAAATTGGCCCCGCCCCGGGGGTCACCGTTTTACATAGACTTATATAGGGAAAACATATAAAAATCTTCTCCTCTAAAACTACAATGCCTACAGCTTTGATATTTGGTATGTAGCATCATCTAGTGGTCCCCTACCAAGATTGCTCAAATTATGGCCCTGGGGTCAAAATTGGCCCCGGCCCGGGGGTCACCGTTTTACATAGACTTATATAGGGAAAACATATAAAAATCTTCTTCTCTAAAACAACAATGCCTACAGCTTTGATAGTTGGTATGTAGCATCATCTAGTGGTCCCCTACCAAGATTGTTCAAATTATGCCCCTGGGGTCACAATTGGCCCCGCCCCGGGGGTCACCGTTTTACATAGACTTATATAGGGAAAACATATAAAAATCTACTTCTCTAAAACTACAATGCCTAGAGCTTTGATATTTGATATATAGCATCATCTAGTGGTCCCCTACCAAGATTGTTCATATTATGCCCCTGGGGTCAAAATTGGCCCCGCCCCGGGGGTCACCGTTTTACATAGACTTACATAGGGAAAACATATAAAAATCTTCTACTCTAAAACTACAATGCCTAGAGCTTTGATATTTGGTATGTAGCATCATCTAGTGGTCCCCTACCAAGATTGTTCATATTATGCCCCTGAGGTCAAAATTGGGCCCGCCCCGGGGGTTACCGTTTTACATAGACTTATATAGGGAAAACATATAAAAATCTTCTTTTCTAAAACTACAATGCCTAGAGCTTTGATATTTGGTATGTAGCATCATCTAGTGGTCCCCTACAAAGATTGTTCATATTATGCCCCTGAGGTCAAAATTGGCCCCGCCCCGGGGGTCACCTTTTTACATAGACTTATATAGGGAAAACATATAAAAATCTTCTTCTCTATAACTACAATGCCTAGAGCTTTGATATATGGTATGTAGCATCATCTAGTGGTCCCCTACCAAGATTGTTCAAATTATGCCCCTGAGGTCAAAATTGACCCCGCCCCGGGGGTCACCAGTTTCTATATTTACGCTCTACCTTTGTTAGTCTAAATTGTGCAGGGCTTCATTTATAATCAGGTGAGCGATATAGGGCCATCATGGCCCTCTTGTTAAAGAATTATACAGGATTTAAATTGGAACGTAAGTTTACGATTTCCATAAGTATGCTGATAAAACAGTACCCAGTATCGCTGGCTTAGAATGAGAAGGTTTTAAGTACAAAATCAATATTTTGAGAAAACATGAAAAAAACTGTCTGAAAATTACTCTTTACTTATGGTAAAACAAGCTATTTCAACTTCAGTTTGGTCGATATGACATTTTTCGATTTTCATGAAATAGGCTCATTATAGAAGTGCCATGTGATGCTGACTTTAAATATAAGGTCGTAAGTGGTACTCAAAACCATCTTATTCTAGTCAGTGATATGTTTTTGTCACAAACTGTAATTCAAGAAATTATTTTGCTTGATTTAATTACGCAGAGTGGGAGAATTTGCGACTGGTAGAAATTCATGAAATTAAGTCACCTCGAAAATGATCAACCTTTAAATGGACATAGTACAGTATGTAGAATCACGTGATCAAATCGATTGAAATGAATGCTCGACCAAATGCAGTTTCCAACCGAGTGTAATAATTTGGTCGAGCATCAATTAAAAACAGCTAAAGATAGAGCGAACTCGGTACTTGTCGGGTATTCTTATATACACGGAATGTACTTTAGGCTATATAATATAACCATATTAAATGCACGATCGTTATAATTAAGAAAAAACTCACCGTTAGCAATAGTTGTGAGCGTAAAACCACATTCATTTGATCACGTGATTCTACACACTGTAGAAGAAGACTGAAAAACGCGAGAATTTATAGTCTCAAATATGGAGACAATAGGCAATACAAAAAAGTTAGTTATGAAAGTAATTTGGTTTACAGTAGTGCAGGGGGAGTTTTTGTGACTTTCCTTTGTCTGTCATTCTATTTACGATCATAATAATATAATAATAATAATAACTTTATTTAACGAAGGTTATACACATTAAGTTGTAGTCTCAAATATAACTGATTATAACTTGCGATTGGAACTTATTATAATTTCTACCATAGTTTCTGGACTGCGACTTATTATAACTTCTTCCACAGTTTCTGGACTGCGAGGTATTATAATTTCTACTACAGCTTCTGGACTGTTACGTATTATAATTTCTACCAAAATTTTTGGACTGGGACTTATTATAATTTCTACTACAGTTTCTGGACTGCGACATATTATAATTTCTACCACAGTTTCTGGACTGCGATGTATTATAATTTCTACCATAATTTCTGGACTGCAGCTTATTATAATTTCTACCACAGCTTTTGAACTGCTACTTTTTATAATTTTTACCATAGTTTCTGGACTGCGACATATTATAATTTCTACCACAGTTTCTGGACTGTGACGTATTATAATTTCTACCATAGTTTCTGGACTGCGACTTATTATAATTTCTACCATAGTTTCTGAACTGCTACTTTTTATGATTTTTACCATAGTTTCTGGACTGCGACTTATTATAATTTCTACCACAGCTTTTGAACTGCTACTTATTATGATTTTTACCATAGTTTCTGGACTGCGTCTTATTATAAATTCTACCATAGTTTCTGAACTGCTACTTTTTATGATTTTTACCATAGTTTCTGGACTGCGACTTATTATAATTTCTACCATAGTTTCTGAACTGCTACTTTTTATGATTTTTACCATAGTTTCTGGACTGCGACTTATTATAATTTCTACCACAGCTTTTGAACTGCTACTTATTATGATTTTTACCATAGTTTCTGGACTGCGACTTATTATAATTTCTACCACAGCTTTTGAACTGCTACTTATTATGATTTTTACCATAGTTTCTGGACTGTGACTTATTATAATGTCTACCAAAGTTTCTGGACTGCGACGTATTATAATTTCTTCCACAGTTTCTGGACTGCGACATAGTATAATTTCTACCATAGTTTCTGGACTGGGACTTATTATAATTTCTACCACAGTTTCTGGACTGCGACGTATTATAATTTCTACCACAGCTTCTGGACTGCAACTTATTATAATTTCTTCCACAGTTTCTGGACTGCGACTTATTATAATTTCTACTATAGTTTCTGGACTGAGGCTTATTATTATTTCTACTATAGTTTCTGGACTGCGACTTATTATAATTTCTACCATAGTTTCTGGACTGTGACTTATTATAATGTCTACCAAAGTTTCTGGACTGCGACATATTATAATTTCTTCCACAGTTTCTGGACTGCGACTTATTATAATTTCTACCATAATTTCTGGACTGCGACTTATTATAATTTCTACTATAGTTTCTGGACTGCGACTTATTATAATTTCTACTATAGTTTCTGGACTGCAACTTATTATAATTTCTACTATAGTTTCTGGACTGCAACTTATTATAATTTCTACCACAGTTTCTGGACTGTTACGTATTATAATTTCTACCAAAGTTTCTGGACTGGGACTTATTATAATTTCTACCAAAATTTCTGGAGTGCGACTTATTATAATTTCTACTACAGTTTCTGGACTGTGACATATTATAATTTCTACCACAGTTTCTGGACTGCGATGTATTATAATTTCTACTATAGTTTCTGGACTGCGACATATTATAATTTCTACCATAATTTCTGGACTGCGGCTTATTATAATTTCTACTACAGTTTCTGGACTGCGATGTATTATAATTTCTACCATAGTTTCTGGACTGTTATGTATTATAATTTCTACCACAGTTTCTGGACTGCGACTTTTTATAATTTCTACCATAATTTCTGGACTGCGGCTTATTATAATTTCTACTACAGTTTCTGGACTGCGATGTATTATAATTTCTACTATAGTTTCTGGACTGCGACTTATTATAATTTCTACTACAGTTTCTGGACTGCGATGTATTATAATTTCTACTACAGTTTCTGGACTGCGATGTATTATAATTTCTACCATAATTTCTGACCTGCAGCTTATTATAATTTTTACCATAGTTTCTGGACTGCGATGTATTATAATTTCTACCATAATTTCTGGACTGCGGCTTATTATAATTTCTACTACAGTTTCTGGACTGCGATGTATTATAATTTCTACTATAGTTTCTGGACTGCGACTAATTATAATTTCTACTACAGTTTCTGGACTGCGATGTATTATAATTTCTACTACAGTTTCTGGACTGCGATGTATTATAATTTCTACCATAATTTCTGACCTGCAGCTTATTATAATTTTTACCATAGTTTCTGGACTGCGATGTATTATAATTTCTACCAAAATTTCTGACCTGCAGCTTATTATAATTTCTACCATAGTTTCTGGACTGCGACTTATTATAATTTCTACCATAGTTTCTGGACTGCGATGTATTATAATTTCTACTACAGTTTCTGGACTGCGATGTATTATAATTTCTACCATAATTTCTGACCTGCAGCTTATTATAATTTTTACCATAGTTTCTGGACTGCGATGTATTATAATTTTTACCAAAATTTCTGACCTGCAGCTTATTATAATTTCTACCATAGTTTCTGGACTGCGACTTATTATAATTTCTACCATAGTTTCTGGACTGCGACTTATTATAATTTCTACCATAGTTTCTGGACTGCGACTTATTATAATTTCTACCATAGTTTCTGGACTGCGACTAATTATAATTTCTACCATAGTTTCTGGACTGCGACTTATTATAATTTCTACCATAGTTTCTGAACTGCTACTTTTTATAATTTTTACCAGCCACAACTTATATAATATCAGTTAAGTTAATATAACTTACACTCTCTTGTTTACACTGTAAATGAAGCTCGATCTAAGTGAAACTTGTTCAGAATATTTGTCTATAATTTGGGGAGCGGTGGCCTAGAGGTAGGGCGTGCGCTTCTGGATCGAGAGGTCCCAGGTTCAATCCCCCTCTGGACCACTGGTTAATTTCTTTGAGCGTGACCCACAGGCTCCACTCCACCATGGTGTAAAATGGTACCTGCGAGGGCAGTGTCTATTCCTGGGCGCCGCAGATCGATGTTGGCTGCCACACCACAGGAGAGAAATAGTCTCCCCAGGGAGACACAAGTGTAGGTTTCCATAGGTAGCCTAATGACCAGGGGAAGTTGAAATGTCAAAGGGTGCTTGAGCCGCCTAACAGCTGAAAAGAGCCCTAGAAAATTGGTAACTTAACTTTTTTTTTCATTTCAGCGACTGCAAGTTTGACGTGTAGTGAGACAGAATTCCGTTGTGGTAACGGACAACAGTGTATCCCGGTACAGTTTGTGTGCAACTTTGTCGATGACTGTGGTGATAAATCTGACGAGAAAGAATGTGGACCAAGTCCTGTGACGATATCATCTTACCGTGATGGTAGCGAACCTAGAGAATACACTGTGTCCTGGTTGGTCGGCAACGATCAGATCAACGCTTACACCATTAAATACAGACAGGTAAAGTATCATACTCGGAATCACAGTTTAATGTCTTATCTGAGAAATTCATCGTAAAGTATTGTGAAAATGTTGATTCCTGAACAAGTTTCCCGTTTTTCATGCAACTTTTATACGGCATGGATTATTTCTTGAGAATTTCAGATATAGAGCATCTTGCATTCGACCATCAAGGACTTGCTTGACTAATCTCATGTCAGTCTAATTTAAATATTTCACTCCTTTCTTGGCAATACTTAACAGCACTTTTAAACCAAAGTCATGTTAAGTGATTTCAATGCATCTTATACACTTTCCATATCGTCATATTTGCTGTATCCTGTAAAATCATTTAATTTCGATGGGACAAAATTTGGTTGTTTTGGTAAAAAACTATTTTGATGGGATGTTAATTTGTGGATTTTGAATTCAGGTTTTTAAAACGAGGGTCAAATTTATTACTTGATTGAATTTGATTTCCTGGTAGAAGGAGAATCACTAAATCCAAAAAATTTAATTCCCTTGAAAATGAATGATTTTACAGTATTTGCTAAATATTTAAAGAACTGGTCTATATTTTATGTTTTCAGGTGACCATCAGAAGTGGACAG
The DNA here is from genome assembly GCA_963678985.1 of Spisula subtruncata. Lineage (NCBI taxonomy): Eukaryota > Metazoa > Mollusca > Bivalvia > Venerida > Mactridae > Spisula > Spisula subtruncata. Next base: position 44,764,070 of record OY787669.1, on the reverse strand, counting down.
TTGACAGTTGATGGTAATTATATCATTGAACGCGCCCTCAACGATTGGAACGAGGTTAACGTGCCGGCACAATCGGCGCAATACGTCATCACAAACTTAACTCCTGGCAGTTATTATCAGGTGGAAATTAGTGCCTTTAACAACATCGGATCTTCTGAACCTAGAGCATTCGTCTTCAAAACAGCTAATGGTAAGTTATTAATTTGTCTTTTAACTGCTCTCTGTATAGCCACATGTAACTGTATTATTGCAAAAGACTTTTTAGATAAAACAAGTTTAATTTTTATTTTTCTATAAAATGTATATTTGTTCTTAAGTAGCAAGAATTTCAAGGTATCAAAAACAAGAATTGATATCCTCATAGACTACTACTTGCATGTCAAATTCTATCGAAATTTATAAAATAGTTAAAACGTTATACTATGAAATGTTACTAAGATACTGTTTCGAAGCCGAACACAAACCAAATGGCCACCCTCACAGCATTTTACATCATCAAAAGTTAAAGTGAAAGTTTAAGCAATGAATTTTATTATATGAAGTTAAATTTAGGCTTACATTCATTGCATAACATTCGTTGTGTAAACACACAGCCTTTTATAGATGATTGATATACATAAGTCCGGGTTTTTTTTATGAAAAACAAAATGTATCTTTGATTTAATTCAATAGGAAATAGTTATATAACACTAGTATGGTTCATACTCATATTTAATTAACGTTTCGGCATTAAGCCTTCATCGAAAAACACATTTAAAAAACTTATTCTACATATGTGCTGGCATTGTTGTTGGCCATTTTAAAATAATCTAATTTAATAATGTGTTTTTCTATATAGGCTTAATGCCGAAACGTTAATCAAATATGAGTATGAACAATACTAGTGAAAAAAAAAATGATCGGTACTTCAATGTCTGTACACTATACATGTATATTACAGCTGGATGTCGACCTTTTAAGAGTCATACATATTTAAAATGGGCATCACAAGTTGCTTCTTATGAGCCCATTTTCATAAAAATCGGAACTTGTCATGTTGACCGAAACGAAGTTTAAACCTCTTGTTTTACCATGTGTAAAGAGTAATTATCCGACAGTATTTTCTCGTTTTCTCAAAATATCAATTTTGTAGTTACGACCTTCTTATTCTAAGCCAGCGACATGTATATTACAGCTGGATGTCGACCGGGACAATGGGAATGTTATGATGGTGGTTGTATTGATATCAAGGATAGATGTAACAATATACCAGACTGTCAGGATGATTCTGATGAAAGTGCTGCAGTTTGCAGTATGTAACACAATTATTATATTTCAGTAACTCTTAAAACTTGATTTTATTAGCAAGACTTTAAAAAAAGTTAAGCTATTGTCGTGACTATTAAAACAAAGACAGGGTAGCGCATCCAGAATCCTCGTATCACACAAACTTTATCTCTTGAAGCCAGCTGTCATTGGCCAACTAGGCAGGGGGAAAAGCTAAATGTTTATGAAACCAAATTTAATCTTTGTATTGGTTAACTTAATTCATGATTTTCATTTTCATGTAAATATCTTGTGTCATGTCTTACTCCGGATCTCCACTAATCTGTAGGTACAAATAGAGTTTTACCATTTTAATCCCTGTGCCACTCGAATATTCATATCTTGACAATAGAGTTTGGGTCAGTTGTATTTGCTTAGGAATATAAAATCAGTCTAACTATGCCAGATTTGTTTGTACCTACATGTAAATTAAGGGAAAAACCTACTTGCATAAAGTTCCGGATATCATCTATTGCATGATGAACTGTTCCATTTGATTTATCATAACAGATTTTGGACGAGTATGTTTGGAAGGTTTAAGATCGTGTCCACAACCAGACGGATCTGTACTGTGTGTAGAGGAGGCCATTGGATGTGGTAAGTCTGACGATTGTAGCCTTTACTTGATGCTATATTTGGTAGTTTGTTCCTTTGGCGCAACAAGTTTGTATTTTACTATATACTATATATAGAGATACAACCTGGTTGCGGAAAAGGGACTTGTTTTTTACTTTGATTTGTATGCATCCCGTTGGTGGTGAATTTTGCATGGTTGGTTACATGATATGGGCCTTACTGTATGAATAATACAGTAAGTGCTCTATGGATTATGATATATCAACGGTGCCCAACCAAAACCCCGTAACTCAATTTTGGCGTCCCGCGCATTTTTGTCTTGTCGCCATCGAAGTAATGCAATTGGCTCTTGTCAGACAGAAATGCGTGGGACGTCTAGCAGATGCGGATGCTGCAAAAAAAGTTTTCGCGCCAAAATTGAGTTACGGGGTTTTGGTTCGGCACTCGATATATTGCCTCTGATATGTAACAGAGATTCTGATTGGTTGATTTATTGTGCATGCTTGGATTTGATTGGTTCATTGATAGAAGTGTGCACAGAATTTGATTGCTTTATTAAAAAACAAATCAAGGAGTACCATCTTGATAAGTGTGATCTTTGAAAGAATGTACTGATAAACGTTTCTGATTATTAATAAAATGAAAGCATGCAATGATCTGATTGGTTAAAAGATGCAGCTCTTTTTTTATAGTCCATGGAGGACAAATTTGAATTTGGTTGCTAGAAATATTTAAAATGGGGTCTATACTTTAAGGGCTAGGTCGTCTGTGATACGTAGAACATATCTGCAATAAGCTTATGTTGCATTTATTGTTATAGCTAAATAATAACTGTTCTATAGCTTACAAATGTTATTTTCCTTTGCTTATGAATATATTCCTGTTAAATTTATTTTATTCTGCAAGGATACCAAGGCTTTGGCCCTATGTATACAAATCGTCCTTGTATGCTTTACTTGCATAAGAAGCTTCGCTTAAATTGACTTTTATTTTGCTTTATTTTTCATAGAAATTGCTTGTCATTTATTTAACTTTGTTGTAAAGCTATTGTAAGAGTATTTAGTTGTATATTGTCGATTCAAAGATGTCTGTCAAAACCGCCATAATGTTCCATTTCTGCATAGCTAATTGCAGCAAGTATAACCACGATGCTATAGGACCATTAGCTTTTTAATCATTTAAGTGTATTATTGATGGTAGAATTTAATCCTTACACACCTTTAATAATCGACCGTGGTGAATGTTTGTTTACGCGGTTGTGACAGAGATCTTTGAATCAACTATAGCTGTGTATATTTACCAATAAACACGGTTCATGTTATCAACACAGGGCCGTATCCCTGGAGACCAAAAACCAGGGTGTTGTCGGGCCTTCAATATTTGGGTTTGGTTTACTCAAAGCACTTATGAAAATCTTTGAAAGATACAAATGTTTCATGCTCAGTTTCTAAACTTGATTTTCAAAAACAGCTTGTTTTAATTTTGAATGTGCTACAACAAAAACTGGCAAAATTTGGAGATGTCACAATTAAGACCTGTGATGTATTTGACCTTGAGCATGAACCAGGTTTGTTAGTTACCGTGTATTTTACCCCTCATTTTCATTACCATACTCTAGCTTTGCATTTTGGATGTGCTTGATTTTTTTTTTTTTTGTGTATTCCTTATTTGGTTTATTTGTTTTAAATGTGCAAAGTTGAGATTTGTGCGGAGAACGAATTCCAGTGTTTGGATGGCCAAGGCTGTTTCCAGCTTTCAGCACTTTGTGATGGCCGCATTGATTGTGCGGATCTCTCCGATGAAGCCAACTGTGGTACGATTTTTAAAAAAAATAATTCTTAAGCCATAAAAAAATTGTTTGTTTCCGATGTCCTCCCCACTGAATTACCCTAAAAATAGCATTTATTTAAATAAATTTCTCTTTTTATATTTTTTGAAAAGTAGTCAAGGTTCGCTTTTTTTCAAATACTGAATGCTGATTTCTGATAGTTTTGCCATTTTTTTAAGAAATCTGAAAACTTCAAAATTTCGTCCCCACGAAATAGTCTTTTTCTTGATAGCCTGGAAATTTTGCCCCATTGAAATGAAATGACTCTACAGTATTTTTCTATCATATGGGCATACCGGTACATGTTTAACAAACATCTCTTGTTTTACTTTTTAAAAGTAAGCTTCATTTGCTATCTCTTAAATGCTTTTGAAAAGTAATCTAATTTTGTTATTTTATGTAATGAAAGGTAGTTTTTCCTACCCACCTACCTATACGTCCTTTATAATCACTGAAAACAAACAATTTTCTTCACGGCCTGATGCATGTTGATTATGTGTTTTATTGAGCATGCTTGGTGTAGCTTGTGGTGTGTAACCTGTTATATATTAGAATGTGATGTCCGTACTTACACTAATCTTGTTCTTAATCGGATATATCACTGGCTTAAAATGAATAGTTTGTAAATACAGAATTGATATTTTGAGAAAACAAGAAAAAAAACAGTCTGAAATTTACTCTTCATTTTTGTAAAACTAGCTTTTACAAATTTATTTTGGTCAACATGATTGACAGTTTCTGGGCTCATAAGAAGAACCTTATGATACAGATTACAAATATGTATAAGTGTTATAAGGTTGTAAGTAGTTATTGGGACCTTATCATTATAAGTCAGTGATATGGGTGCTGTTGTTTGAAAAAATTAGTGAAATTCTGAAAAAAATGTTCCTACTCAATGATATTTGCTACATCTAAAAAGTAGTTCCATTTGTTGAATAGTTGAGTGTTCTACTCATGCTTAAAAAGTAGTTCCACTTGAGAAAAAGTTCATTATTCTACTCATGCTTAAAAAGTAGTTCCATTTGAGAAAAAGTTCAGTATTCTGCTCATGCTAAAAAAGTAGTTCCGTTTGAGAAAAAGTTCAGTATTCTACTCATGCTAAAAAAGTAGTTCCGTTTGAGAAAAAGTTCAGTATTCCACTCATGCTAAAAAAGTAGTTCCATTTGAGAAAAAGTTCAGTATTCTACAGTACTTATGCTTAAAAAGTAGTTCCATTTGAGAAAAAGTTCAGTATTCTACTCATGCTAAAAAGTAGTTCCATTTGAGAAAAAGTTCAGTATTCTACTTCTGCTTAAAAAGTAGTTCCATTTGAGAAAAAGTTGTACTTTCTACTTATCAATCTTGCTGACGTAATTCAAATGGTCTTGAACGGATGGTTCCACACATTGACCTGAGTACAGAAAACTACCATTGAAAAATCATTACACTCATTAGAAGGTCATCTTTTATAATTTTATCATCTTTCTGTAATCTTTACCACAGTTGTTTCCCTTGTAGAGTTCTCTCTCCGCTTTTAAACATACATTCTGACTGTATTCAACTTATTACTCGTTTCCCCACTGCCTACAAACTTACATCACTGTATCATGAATGTCTTTTCGACACTGTATAAATCACTTTGTATGACTTATTGTGAGCCAAATCACCTGTAAGTTCAAGTCACTGTATTACTTATAGGGAGACTATACAAATCACTTTGTATGACTAATTGTGAATAAACTTGTCACTGTATAACTTATAGGGAAATGTAAAGACTATAAAATTTTACGTGTTTTGATTAATCTTATTTCTTGCAATAACCAGAAGGGGATTGTTTATACACTGTGTGCAACTCAGGTCCAGATCTCCCGAAAAATCTCAATCTGAGTGAAATCTCATCTTAAATATCGGCATGTGACTTTTAGTTAATTTCCACAGGAGACTTGATTCAAAATTGGCATCACACAACAGAAAACATTCTGAATATATGACAGCAAAATATAAATAGTTTGAACTGGAGATTAATCTCAAATGCTGACTTTGATTTTCACAAAATCTCAAATTGAGATGAGATTTCTACTTGAGATGTTTCGGGAGATCGAGATCAGAAGTTGTAATAAATCAAGATTTTTTCACTAATCTCATATATTCATTAGTTGCTAGTTTTTCTTGTCCCTTAGATGTTTTACTTTACTTTATAACCCCAGATATTTCAAACTTTCTTTCTAATATTATATATATGTGTCAGAGATATGTATATTAATGTACTTATAATGGGGGGGGGGGTTGGGTTCATAGAGTGATTGACATGGATAGGGGCTAAGTAAAAATCATTTCAAGCTTATTTATATAAGAATGAATAGATAGACAGTAGTACAAAATATATCATATGTAAAGGATATTCATTACATAATTTGTGATATCCCTGTCCCAGACTTCTAAGGCTCATTTATTTAATTCAGGAGGTCACCACTGATGCCGAAAAATGCTCAGGGGGACGAAGCAAAAGGTGTTGAAAAGCATGTCAATTTCAGTAGTAAAGTGTGAGTTTATGTGTGCCTTTGTAGCTCAGTGCTTAGTGCTCCTGTCGTCTAATCAGGCGCCTCGGGGGCTCTAATCCAGGTTGACGCACATACATTTTGTAAATACTTGCCTGCCATTATTTCAGTAGAAATAAAGCAAATAAAGGCTATGCTTGCATTTATGATAAGATACATGTAAGGTATAACGTTATATTACAGAATGCTATGAGGGTGAATTCCAGTGTGTACAGGACAGGAATTGTATCGATGGTAATCGTAGATGTGACAGTATCAGCGATTGTAACGATGGATCAGATGAACTTAACTGTCGTAAGTACATACTTAGTCCTCTTTGCCCATGGGTGGTCATAGGGCGGTCACCACTGTCCGCAAGTCTTCTCTGTATTGTGCTTTTTGCTTTGTCTCGCCCGAAGATAGCCTTACAGTAAATTAAGTACTCTATCTTAAATACCATAAGTACATTGTCCTTACTGTCATAAGTACTTTTGCTTTGTCTCGCCCGAAGATAGCCTTACAGTAAATTAAGTACTCTATCTTAAATACCATAAGTACATTGTCTTAACTGTCATTAGTACTTAACAATAATGTTGGCCATTGTATTTATTATCTGAAACGCAAAATCCACAAATTAACGTCCCATCAAAATGGTATTTTTTACCAAAACTGCAAAATTTTGCCTCATCAAAATTAAATGATTTGACAGTACTTGAGGTTGTCGGAGATGATTGGCATTAATTCAATGAATCAATAGTTAACAGTAAAAGTATTACAGTACTTTCAAAGTTAACTGAGAACGGGGGTAAATATCGTCCCTCAGGTAAACTATGTGTATCTAGGTTTAACTAGGTATACCTGAGTTAATGGTATTCGCCGCTATTCTTTTGAATGGGATAGTTCCCTCATTACTATTACTTATTGAAGCGGCTATAGTTTAATTCATTATAACTAATTGCTATTCTATTACACTAGTATGGTTCATACTCATATTTAATTAACGTTTCGGCATTAAGCCTTTATCGAAAAACACATTTAAAAAACTTATTCTACATATGTGCTGGCATTGTTGCAAAATTATTTTAAAATGGCCAACATCAATGCAAGCACATATGTAGAATAAGTTTTTTAAATGTGTTTTTCGATAAAGGCTTAATGCCGAAACGTTATTAAATATGAGTATGAACCATACTAGTGTTATATAACTATTCCCTATGGAATTAAATCAGAGTGCTATTCTATTGTTGTAGCATGCTTGGAGGGTTTCTTCCAATGTTTGAACACACCTACCCAGGAATGTATTAGTTCTCGTCTCATGTGTGATGATGTTAATGATTGTTCTGATGGATCCGATGAAATTGGTTGTGGTAAGTACAGGGTGTCCCAAAAAAACGGGGACCTACCTTAAACCCTTATTACTCATTAATATTTTGATGAATTAAGCTGATATTTTGTGAAAGTGTATGTAAAGGATCCCTACTGCTAAAAAGAGTACTTGTTTAAATATGGTGCTTCAAAACAGGAAGTGACGTCATCATTTTCACTATGGCAACATTTCACGTTAATTTTGCTTAATCACCTGAAAGGGGCATTATAAGAAAAGGGCATTTGTGTCAGGGCATTTATTGTTAGAAAACAACATTTAAAGTCACAGGGGTGATCAAAATCTTGTAAAAATAAAACAAATATGACAAGAAATAGCAAAACAGAGGAAAACGTGGCGAGTTTACTGACCAAAAGGGAAGTAGAAAACCTTCCAAAATAGCATCAACAATCATTCAATGATTAAAAACATAAATCTTGTCAAGGACTATTACCAAAAAAGCTTAGACTATAGAAATGAGCAAAAAGTAAAGTTTTATCCACACAAACAGTTCATAGATATATATTGGAGTATTTGTTATGTCAGAAATTATAAAATAGTACCATATGTTAGCAGAAAACTGTACTTGCAGTATATCAACAGAAAAATCAGGATATATTTGCTAAATAATACTGACATCTTACCTCATATCACATGCCATATGACCTTAAATTACTCAAACTTGATCCCAATAGTGAACTTGTTTGCTATACATAATGAACTAATGTTTCACGAACCATAAACAATGATTTGGAGCACATGAGAAGATGTTTGAGGTCAGCATGGAAATATATCTCATTGAATTCTGAAATCCCAGCTTCAGTTTATGGTATTTTACTGAAACATGCAATTGTAAACATGGGAGGTAACTCTGGGTATTGAACAAAATAATCACGATATTGATGCTTGTATTCTGAACAGTGTTCTTCCCTTATTGTTTTGTCATATTAACAGTGTCATATCTATAATTGAGAAAAAAGTTACAATTGTTTATCCTAGGTCCCCGTTTTTTTGGGACACCCTGTATATCCATGATTTAAACATGTTTAAACATATATAATGATTTAGGTTTTTGTAGCATGTTTAAGTACATATTATAATTTAGAGATTTGAATGTGTTTAAACACTAATTATAATTTAGAGATTTGAACATGTTTAAACACATTATAATTTAGAGAACTTAACACATAATATAACTAAGAGATTTAAATCTGTTTAAACACATATATAATTTAGGGATTTGGACATGTTTAAAACAAAATTTAATTTAGAGATTTCAACATGTTTAAATCTGTTTAAACACATATTTTAATTTAGAGATTTGAACATGTTTACACATATTATAATTTAGAGATTTAAATACACCTTATTATTTAGAGAACTTAACACATAATATAATTAAGAGATTTGAACCTGTTTCAACATTTATTACAATATAGAGATTTAAAACTGTTTAAACACATATTATAATTTAGAGATTAAAACACATATTGTAATTTAGAGATTTAAACCTGTTTAAACACATATTATAATTTAGAGATTTAAACATGTTTTAACACATAATTTAATTAAGAGATTTGAACATGTTTAAACACGAGTTATAATTTAGAGATTTGAACATGTTTAAACTCATATTATAATTTAGAGATTTAAACACATATTGTAATTTAGAGATTTGAACCTGTTTTTAACAAATAATTTAATTAAGAGATTTGAACATGTTTACACACTAATTATAATTTAGAGATTTGAACATGTCTAAACACTAATTATAATTTAGAGATTTGAACATGACATTGTTTAAACTCATATTATAATTTAGAGATTTAAACACATATTGTAATTTAGAGATTTGACATTGCTTCATTCTATATTTATTATAATGACAGGTTGTGCTGATGATCAGTGGCAGTGTGCAGATAAGTCTTGTATACCTGCTACTATGTACTGTGATGGTAGAGCTCAATGTGAAGATCAGTCCGATGAAGCTCAATGTGGTATATGTTCATAATCTCTCTATATTAACCCTCTACTTCATATAGAAACTTTATACCCCAGCTCAACAATAGTTGTTAGGGGTTATACTGTAATCAACTTGTCAGTTTGTCAGTCTGTCTGTCTGTCCGTAGACAGATTCTTGTGGACGCAATTTCTCCGAAAAACCTGGCAAGATTTACTTTATACTTTCACACATGAATAACCTTAACATTGTAGATGTGCATAAAGGATAGAATTAGTGCTGAGATTATTTTTTGCAAGAATTATGGCCCTTTGCCATATGCAGATACAGACAAGAAACTTCACATGAATTCTTACTACCAAGCCTTGTTTCCCAGGATATTGGTCAGATGATTTTTTTCTTGAGTTAAGGTTCTTTAATTATAATGGGAGACTACTAAAGTCTCTGCTCTTTGTATTGAGTTTGTCTTCGTGAAAAATGGACCAAACATAGGAGTAATAGTTTAGAGTTGGTAACTAGTTGGTTTTATGCTTGAGGTGTTGTAAAGGTGTTTGATAGTATATTTGTGATTGTGTTACAGGCTGTCGTACCGACCAGTTCCAGTGTGCTGATAGTTCATGTATACCAGGCATCATGCGGTGTGATGGTAGACCGCAATGTGAGGACCAGTCTGATGAAAATAATTGTCGTAAGTTTATCATAGATTACATACCTTGTTCTTGAGGGAAGGTGTTGGGTCCCACTTGGCTGTCACAGCACTGATTCACCAGTCATTACATCTGGATTTCCAAGAATCTGCATAAAAGTAATGCACCAGTCAATATTATGCCTTATCATATTTTTTGTCCTAATCCCATAGGTATTTATGATTTTTGTAATGGTTATCAATATTTTGTTATTACTTCATTAATAACTTAGACATTTGTTACGGTTTTTCACTAATTTTTGGCAAAATATAATTTTTTTAAAATAAGACCCCCCCCTCAAATAAAAGCCCCCCCCTCTACTGCAAAATGTTTGGCCATGGGGGCATTTCTTCAGGGTATCAGTAAATCTATACTTAATATATATATTTTATTTGTATTGACAGCATGTAAAGAAGGTATGTTCCAGTGTTTGGATGGTAACTGTGTCGAGGGAAGGATGAGATGTGACGGCGTACCACAATGTGAGGATGGTTCAGATGAATTTGGTTGTCGTAAGTACAAGCTTTTGTCAGATCAGCCAGTCCAGGACAATTTTTGACTCAGTTCAGTACGGATTTTGATCCTTGAAATTTCCAAGACACATTGCTACCCTCATGGTTTTTACATGTTCATTTTCTCTTAAAATCATGTGTTTTTGTCTTATCTACAAAATGGTAGATGTTTGAATAGTGAACTGTATTTATCATGTTCTTAGTGCTAGAGCCTTGAGTGTAGCATTGCCATTTGCCTTTTGGCAGAGACTTGAATGCTACATCAATGAGCATGGACTGATGCTCAGCCTTTTTCTTAGTGCTTGAGACTTGAATGCTACATCAATGAGCATGGACTGATGCTCGGCCTTTTTCTTAGTGCTTGAGACTTGAATGCTACATCAATGAGCATGGATTGATGCTCGGCCTTTTTCTTAGTGCTTGAGACTTGAATGCTACATCAATGAGCATGGACTGATCCTTCGGCCTTTTCCTTAGTGCTTGAGACTTGAATGCTGCATCAATGAGCATGGACTGATGCTCGGCCTTTTCCTTAGTGCTTGAGACTTGAATGCTGCATCAATGCGCATGGACTGATGCTCGGCCTTTTCCATAGTGCTTGAGACTCGAATGCTACATCAATGAGCATGGACTGATACTCGGCCTTTTCCTTAGTGCTTGAGACTTGAATGCTACATCAATGAGCATGGACTGATGCTCGGCCTTTTCCATAGTGCTTGAGACTTTAATGCTACATCAATGAGCATGGACTGATGCTCGGCCTTTTCCATAGTGCTTGAGACTTGAATGCTACATCAATGAGCATGGACTGATGCTCGGCCCTTTTCCATAGTGCTTGAGACTTGAATGCTACATCAATGAGTATGGACTGATGCTCCGCCTTTTCCATAGTGCTTGAGACTTGAATGCTTCATCAATGAGCATGGACTGATGCTCGGCCTTTTCCTTAGTGCCTGAGACTTTAATGCCCCATCAATGAACTTTTGAGTGTTGACTTTCGCTCTGTCATTGACCTTATACTTGACATATTATTACAGCCACAGAGCCACCAAGCTGTCCAAGCAGTGACTTCCAATGTACCACATCAATCAGACTAGAATGTATTGATAAACGTTTACAATGTGATGGCTACGAGGATTGTTCTGATGGCTCTGATGAAACTGATTGTCGTAAGTATTTTGAATTATATATATATCCAAAATTTCACCCCATGGGACCCGATACAGACTTTTTGGGACATGTATTTCATGGTTAACAGTCTTCAGGGTTTAGGACATCAACTTAGGCATAAAAATCTATCATTTTACATATTTTCATGAGCATTTGTCATTGTTTTTGATTTAATTTAGTAAGTTAACAATTTGTCTTTCGAAAAAATTGCAGGCAATTGGCTGATTAAACTGTTAAGAAGCTATTTATAGCCCAGCCATCTGTATCTTTGTATACTAGTAATTAAAACTAATTGTTTTTATTATATACATTTTTTCATTCTATACTTGCAGCTGGTTGTCGTAGAGATGAATTCACATGTCGTAGTGATGGTACTTGTATCCCGTCTGCTGCAAAATGTAATGGAAACATAGATTGTGCAGACAAATCAGATGAAATGGGATGTCGTAAGTATTACCATAGCAACCAATACCTTGCCTTAATCAGCTTCAAAATTACAATTTAATGTTTCCATATTACAACCTGCCCTTTTTGGGGTAAAATGTCAAGAATAATCTCCCCTGATGAATTAAAGTCTTGTTGTTAATATGATTTCCGCACTTTACTATTTATTATTATTAATGTTTGTAAGTGGAAAATAGCTGATTATCAACATAAGACCTGCATTCATACCTGCCAAGTACTCCTATTAAAGTGGAGTTACTCCTATTTTCTTTCTTAATTTCTGGTTTTCCAAGTTCACCTAACTTTGAAAAAAGGTACATTTGATTCATTTTATGATCTTCGGTCCCATATTTATAACCACTAGAATTGATCCATTGCTTGTTTATGCATCTAAACCCTTTATATTACATTAAGTGCATCTTATGAGCAGACATGTTTTGCTTTGTCACTCCCTATTTTGGATTTAACCAGCTTGGCAGGTAATTTGGTATGCATGCATTGATGTAGATAAGGGTTAATAGACAATAAAATATGCAGTGTAAATATTTGACCTCAAATGTTTCAGCGTGCACACAGAACCAGTTCCAGTGTGGTGATGGTATCTGTATAGATCTGAGTCGTCGTTGCGATAGACGTGTCGACTGTGATGACCAATCAGATGAACTTGCTTGTCGTAAGTTTTACACATAAAATTATTAGCTGATTATTATTATTAGAGGATCTTGCATAAGTACTCATTACTTATGAATTTAATGAAACTTGTATGCAATGAGAACAAATGTAAGATTCTATTTATAACATAACCTTAGAGAACGCTGTCTATCTTTCATAATGATGACACTTGCTACATGTACATAATTTTTTATGTTTCATTCTAAATTTAGCGGTACAATGAGTGCGATGTGATGACGACGTTTGTATTTTCCTGACGTCACGGGTCGCTCATGGCATGGATTGGCATTAAATCTTTATGTAACAGTCTGGGAGTGTCGAAAGATATTTCTGGCACGGCTTTCTGGCACTCACAGACCGCAGGTTATGTGATAAAAGTATCAAATGAATATGTTAAGGCAATGTGACTAATACTATCCAAGAGAAAAACGCAAGTATACATGTTTATGTCTAAGAATACATCGCAATTATTTCTTGTAGCACATGTCAATATATAGGCATTATAAAGAGTGGTATTCAGACTCAAGATTTTTGTGTTAACATATTTGACCTTTTTATGTTCTTACAGCATGTAGATCCGGAGAGTTCCAGTGTGTTAACGGTGATTGTATTAACGAAGGTCGACGTTGTGATGGTCAATTTGATTGTCAGGATCGTAGTGATGAACAGGGTTGTCGTAAGTACCATATTGTTGTAAAAGAGTTACTCCCCTTGCTTCTGTCTGTAACGATGATTGAAATATATAAATGTACCATTCTGAAATTATGAGAGCCTGACACAAAACTTCTTGTAAATGGTTGTTGCCAAGGTAGCAAATAATTGGTGTGTCTCGGCCCGTGTACCATTTACAATAGATTTGTGCCCGGCTCATAGTCAGTCAGGACGGCTTATATTGCCACTGCTATGTGTGTTGTGTGTTGCATAGCAACAGAAGCTGTAGAAGTAATCAGAGATTATGTAATATATACACACTACTGCATGCATCGTATATAACTCCAATAGTAAAATGAAAAAGCTTAAAGTGAATGCATCGCATATAACTCCAATAGTAAAATGAGTAAGCTTAAAGTGAATGCATCGTTTATAGCTCCAATAGTAAAATGAGTAAGCTTAAAGTGAATGCATTGTATATAACTCCAATAGTAAAATGAAAAAGCTTAAAGTGAATGCATCGCATATAACTCCAATAGTAAAATGAAAAAGCTTAAAGTGAATGCATCGTATATATATATATAATAAATAATATGATAGTAGAAAGAGAACAATGAGAAAAGCTTAGTATGAATGCATTGTATATAGAAAACACTGATTTTAGAAAGAGATTAGATTAAATGTGGATACAGTATGTTGAACTCCAATTTTAGAAAGCGTTTTAAAATGGAGGTTAAGAAATTCATTGAAAATCGTCTGGGACACTAAATCAACTATTTTGCAACTTGGCCTAATTTTGAGACCACTGATGGGAGATCAAATTTTAGGTCTCAGTAGAAAGTTGTTCTTGATTGTGTTAAATGATAGTAACATTTGTATAACCAAAAGTGGTGGAAAGCTGCTCTAACTTTTAACATAGAACAGTTTTGCATACTCTTCACAGATTATTGATATATTATACCATGAGTGTGTGTGTTTTGTGTGTAAATATGCTTCTGGCTTATTGGTGTCCTGTTGGACTTGCTTTCTGGTGTCAAGAGTCGGACTTGCTTCTTATTATAATGTACATTCAGTCAGGTCTCGATATAACAAACACACGTTTTTTCCCCAAGCAAAAAGTTCTTGTAACGAATCTGTCCGTATACTGCATTGATACGAACAGAGTTTTGAAAACATTTGTCCCCATCAAATTATGTCAGTGTCTGCATGAACATATCAGCCCTGCGTTTAAAGTAGAATCATGTTATGTAACGTTCATAACATTTTCGTAACGTTTTCATACCATTTTCATAACAGGTATGAAACGTTAAGAAAATGTTATGAAAACGTTAAGACAATGTTTAAAACATTACGTAACGTGATTCTACCTTGAACATGAGGCAGTATACTGAATTTATAAAAGAATGTTTTAAACATTTGTCTCCATAATATGATGTCGGTATATCGAGCGTCGTTATTATCGTGACCTGACTGTATATGTGGTGTGTTGGCAATTGTCTGTACGCTGCTTTCAGTCTTTATGGTACTACCACATAATTAAAACATTTGACATAATCTCATCCTGGAGTTTTTCAAACACTGTTGTTTTACCAAGCATTCAGAGGGCTAACTATAATGTGTGCCTCCGTAGCTCAATGGTTGGTGCGCTTGGCATCTAATCAGGTGACCCGGGTTCAAATCCAGGTGAAGGCACTCATATATATGCCTGCCATATTTCAACAGAAAGCTAAATGGCAAATAAAGGCAATACTCGGCCATTAATGAATAAAAGTACACTACACAAATTTGTAGAACTTGTTGACTCGAGTGCTACAATTAGCCCCTGATTATTTGGTAAAATGAATATATTGAAAAATTCCGGATGAATTTCCATCTTTAAATTAACTTTATCAGTAAAAGCCTTGTGAATTTAAGACTTACTGAAATATAACCTAGCATTTTCGGATCTAGGTATTAATTTGTTTTACCAATTTCTATTGTGAAACCTCCTGTCCATAATTGGCACAACATATATATCACAAAACATGTGTGTTCCTTAGGAGAGGTTTCTGTGTATTGCTTCACAGTGGTTGTACTTTATACCACATTGAACAATGCCCCAAAGCTACTTTCATAACACTTAACATCTGAAAGTGTTGAAACCCGGATATTAAATGTCCTGACCGTGATAATCAGGTTTACTTGTTCAAATCGTGAGAGACCCGATTCATCCTTGAGAATTGGAGAGCCTGTAATGAAGGGAAATTTCAGTTCTTAAGTTCACAAGTTTTAATAATCAAGTATATTTCTATGTTGTGTCATACTAACACTATGGTTGACTGTTTGGGACATGTTTACAGCACGTAGGAGAGGATGCCAGGCAGGTTATTACCAGTGTGGTACTGGTCACTGTTTGTCGGAAACTCGTCGGTGTGACGGTCGGCCTGATTGCCCCGACCAATCCGACGAGCAGGATTGTCGTAAGTTGCTGACTTCATTCGGTTTACTGGTCCAATATCTTATATATGGCAGAGCAATGTCAGGCATTTTGGATGGTTTTTGGTGAACTCCTTGGATTGAATGTTTTCAAATGAATCCATTGAATTTTGCAAGCATGCAGCTGTGCTGTAATTCACAGCTACAACAGTATCTTTGCTACTATTTTGCTTCTACTGGTTATAGGGAGTCATGATTAATGTCAATTGATGAAAAGTTGAAAGGGTTTACATAAAATTGTGGGCAAATGTTAATTCTAAAAATTACCAAAAAATGGTTACATTGAATGAAAAATCAAAATTAACATCTTTTGGGAATGTAATAAGGAATGGTCGTCTAATAAAGTGAAGAGGTGTCAATGGATAAAATACAGGGTATATGATATTTGAGGACATCATCAGATTCTGTGTACACATCATTGTGTATTATGACTAACTAAATATGGACCAGTAAACGAAGAAAGTTGGTTGTCCTGTTTCTCACGTTTACAGGAATTGTTTTATATTCATTGTGGGTTGGATGTTCTTACTTCCCTTTTGTATACAAAGTATTAGGTACAACAGGGCTGTATCCAGTAATAGAAAGCATTGTGGGAAATTATCCAAAAAAAATAATATTTTTTAGAGTATACATACATCTTTTCTCTTAAAAAATCATCCTTTTTATAATTTTTTCTCAAATTTTGACTAAGACATGCCTTCATATGCCTGAGCATGGCTACCTTAAGCTTATTATGGCAAAGGGGACAAATTGTTATAGATATTTTGTATTTACGAAGTAAGTAAGGACAACCAACCTACGCTATTTTATGTTGTTTATCTATTTGTTTATATTGTGTTTATATCATAACTGACATTATAGTTACTGTGCCTATGTTGTATGTTATAGATAGAGCCCCTTACCCCCCTACCCCCCTACCCCCCTACTATAGTTCAATTTTGAACCCTGAGCCATGACCTTTTAGACAAGTCTATTTGTGCCGGTAACCCGTGATTTATTGATTTCAATAGTCATGATTTAAAGATATGCTACTTACCTATAATGTGTGTTATACATATCTGAATAGTCAATCCCACGCCAATCTTTATCAGCAAATGGATAAAACTTTTAAAGTGCAGTCACGGCTCAATGCTCGAAATCGAACTATATCCACATACGTTAGACACGTTGCTTGTACTATAGTTTTGTATTGTATTATATTTTAGTTTGCTTGCCGTAATAACCATTTATAATTTAGTTCTATTTTATACATACATACAGTACATTTTCCCACCCTTTCTGAGGTTGTGCAATGCACCGGTGACCATATTGTGATGTAGGCCTAATAAGTATTTATTAGAAAAAATATATTACTCAAATTGTTAAATTGACATGGCCTCTCATGGAACAATGTTAGACAAACTCTCGTCAAACAAAGATCTTTTCTGTGACATTACGCCAGAGCAGAGATGGCTCTGTCTGATTGTTTGTTGAAGGCTGCTTGGCGAAGGTTTTCAAGTTAATCCATTGGACTGTGGGATTATAATTTACCGTTAAAATTGATTAAAGGGTATTGATTGACATCTGGCGTAGTGTCAATTGGTCACCATAGCATTCTCATTGTTGTTGCTCCCTGGGTATATATTGTTTTTGTGGTGGTAGAATTTTTATAGCTGATATTGTGATTAATGTTGTATGTGTTTGTAAACACTACCCATGTATTTTCATCTTTTTGCTAAATTGTGAAAATATATTATAATTGTTGATGTGTATAGATCCCATCCTTGGTGTGTTTGTCATTTTAGTCCTCTTACCCATTTTCTCAATTTGTATTCAGGTCACTGGGAATATAACTTCTATACATTATAAGCTCTAGTTTAACAAATATTTCAGAATTCTAATTATCGTTCTCAAAATGAGAAAATATGTTTTTTACGCCCCGGTATTTACTGATGCGGAGGTATAATAGCGATTGTCCTGTCCGTTGGTTTTGTTCATTTGTCCATTCGTTACAGAACTTTCAAGTTGATTGACCTAGCTAGTTGTTATGGATATGGTTACTTACGGGACACAAACGTTTACTTATTTTGATGCCTTTTTAGTAATACAGAATATTTTTATTGGTTGGCTTTTTCAAAAGTCTAAAAAGGGGAAATTTATCATCATTTGATATACATTGTACATGTTTCAGGCATATAGGAAAGTTAATACACAGAGACTTTCCTTGCCTGCAGTTATGTAATTCAAGTTTGAATATTAAAAACAGAAGAAGGAAATTTGAATTTTCAAGTCAGATTTTAAGCACAAAGAAATTTTTGTAATCCAAATTTAGTGAACGAGGGAATTTTTCAAGTCTGAATTTAGAGATAAAAGGATTTTTTCAAGTCTGAATTTAGAGAAAAAAGGAATTTTTCAAGTCTGAATTTTGAGAATGGAGCAAGGGAATTATTAAAGCTGATTCTGGAGAGCAAGGGAATTTTCGAGGCTGAACATTTTTGTAACTGAGAATTTGAAACAAACAGGGTTATTTTTGCTGATTATTTTTATGCAGCTTTTTAATTGTATTTTAAGCTTTGAAATATTTTCTTGCATAGTAGACAGGCAAATGTTGGACAATAATGTTCATGCTTTCAATTTATATTGCATTCAAATGCTTTTTTACATTTTATTCTTTTATAGCATTTAAAATGCTTTTCATAAGCTTTTTTTGCTTTATGAAATTTTACTTATATATTATAAATTAGGTATACTTCTAAAAGTAAAATTATCTTATAAATCAAGTATAATACTAGGCTAATTTAAGTACAAATAAAAAATAATCTTTTGATAATTTCTTCCTTTCAGTTAAGCTTAAATATGTCATAGTTAGAAAATATGTTTAATGATTTAAAAAAATGTCTTAAATTAATGTAAAAAACAAATTGTAATACTAATGAGGGAACTATCCCATTCGAAAGAATAGCGTAGAATAAAGTTAACTCAGTTACACCCAGTTAAACCTAGATAAACATAGTTTATCTGAAGGTCGAGCCAATGTTTTTAACTGTTATCATTTAACTTTGAACAGACTGTATAATGATTGTTATTTGGTATATTGTTGTAGCTCTGCGATGTGGACAGGATGAGATGGAATGTGAGGTGGACAATAAATGTATAACAGCGGAACAGATCTGTAACCGTGTGTATGACTGTGCTGATGGTCGCGATGAACGTAACTGTCGTAAGTTATATTATACAGTATAACGTCTGTAGAATGGTCGCGATGAACGTAACTGTCGTAAGTAATATTATACAGTATAACGTCTGTAGAATGGTCGCGATGAACGTAACTGTCGTAAGTTATATTATACAGTATAACGTCTGTAGAATGGTCGCGATGAACGTAACTGTCGTAAGTTATATTATACAGTATAACCTCTGTAGAATGGTCGCGATGAACGTAACTGTCGTAAGTTATATTATACAATATAACGTCTGTAGAATGGTCGCGATGAACGTAACTGTCGTAAGTTATATTATACAGTATAACCTCTGTAGAATGGTCGCGATGAACGTAACTGTAGTAAGTAATATTATACAGTATAACGTCTGTAGAATGGTCGCGATGAACGTAACTGTCGTAAGTAATATTATACAGTATAACGTCTGTAGAATGGTCGCGATGAACGTAACTGTCGTAAGTAATATTATACAGTAGAGTCTACGTCTACATCTGTAGAGCAACACCCTGTAGGAGCTGCAAATATCTGGCCCGACGAGAAGCATCTAAAGTAGAAATCTCAAGTCAACGTGAAATTTTGCTAAAATCAGAGTTGCAATTAGAGATCAATTTGAAGTTCCTGCTCTTGTCATTTTACTGAAACTAATTTCCAGTCAAGCCTTGCATGGAAATAAACATAAAGAAGCATGCCAATATTTGAGATATGATCTTGCTCCGATTGAGATGCTTCGCCGGAGATGGGGGCCTGTTTTTGTTTACAAATAATCTATTGAAACTTAAACATTGTGAACAAACTTTTCGAGCACCCTGTACATGTTTTTTAATAAAGTACAATTTTGTTATTTCAGAACGTTGTACTGCAGATGAATTCCAATGTGAGTCGGACAGATCATGTATCAGTCTGGCGGGTAAATGTAACGGACAGAAGGAATGTTCCGATGGATCCGATGAAATGAATTGTCGTAAGTGTTTCTATACTGTTTAAGCAACGCCTATTAAAACAAGTGACTGATTTAATAGAATTGTGCCCCCCACAAAACACGGAAGTGAAAAAGCAGATTAGAATATTGATAAATAGACTTAAATGTTTTCTTTACAGTTTTGACTTGTGTTAGTCAAGATCCCAGTCTATGTTTCTGATGAAAAATATGCTGTTTGAATGAATGAGATGCATAAGACTTACACAAATGAATTTTACTGACCATGTGACAGCATCATAGAAACTCAGGTTTCTGTCCAAAATAGACAATTTTCAATGCTATAGTTCAATACATTGCTTATATGTTTGTTTTAACTTACAATCAGTATGACAATGATTATATTACAGCCACTCTGCCACCTATCAGCGTTGATGTCAGTCCAAGGAACTTGAAGATAAGAGAGGGTGCTGAAGCACTTCTCACGTGCGTGGCTCAAGGTCTGCCTTCTGGTGCACGTGTGGAATGGTTCCGTGGATCAGAGGTAAATAAATGTTCTACCTGAACTTCATTAAATCACATTTTTACACGCAAAACAGTAACTTTCAAAGAAATTTTCATTGAGTTTAATATGCTTAGAACACCAACTACAATGGGGATGTCCGTACCATTATTTAGCTGGTCAATATTCTTTCTAATATTTGGCATGAATGTTAACCTTGATCAATCAGAGTGTCATGTGCAACACCAGTGTCCTTTCTCAAAGGTCAACAGTTGAAGGTCGAAGGTCAAATTAAAGTTTGAACAGATTATTTTTGTCTGTATATGCATGGTTGGATTAGATGTAACTTGACACATTTAAGTTTGTGCATTATTTGAAAGAGTACAGAGGCTCGACATGAATAGCCAGAGGACATGAATTTCTGGTTTTACAAAATCACTTAATATTTCACAATTTTGTGATTTCCATGATTTTTCAATTTCTTACTTCATGATGTTTTCACAATAGATATACTCCGGAATTCAATGCAATCTGGTTTTTCCACACTAATCCCGCGGTACAAACAACTTTTACCGTAATCCATGTTTTCGTTCGATAAATATTCATGTATGAACCATTGAAATGAGCGATGCTTATTTAAATCACAATAGCATTAGCATAGGATTAAGGTTAACCTTATTTGTACCGCATGCAAATTTTCGGAAAACCCAAAATATTGTAGATTCCGTATTGTATCTATTAGAAAAAACATTGGAGTTTTTACATTCAATCATTGAACTGTGACTGTCAAAGTTATATATATATTTTTTTTTTTAAATGAATTATGCCGAGCATAGCCTTTATTTGCTTTATTTCTACTGAAACATGGCAGGCATATATATGTACCTCCACCCGGATTTGAACCAGGGTCGCCAGATTAGACGGCAAGCGCACTAACCACTGAGCTACGGAGTTATATATTTTTGTCACTGTGCTGTATACTGTATTTATTTCTTGCATTCAGGGACTTCCAATGCAGTCGGCTGTAGAATATGGTAAACTAATGATCCCTGTAGCTAAAGCCATGGATTCTGGTGTATATACATGTCGAGTTGTTGGTGTACAAGGTGATTTCCAGGCCTCGGCCAGACTCGAGGTTGTCAGATGTAAGTATTCATCATTGTACTGTATCCTCATTAAGTAAATAGAGGAACTTACATGAGTGTCTTTTCTGGCGGTCGGCCATCTTTGTTTAATTTTTTTTGACAGCGCGTATGAATGCATAAAAATAGTGATTAGCCCCCCTCATTTGAATACTTATTCTATTGCTGAGCAGTGTAATATCGTTTTTATGTAATGGGCTTTATTACACTCCCACATCGTGATTTATGTGATAAATTTATATATCACATGACTTTCCTTGTATCCATTTTAGTATAGCAAGTATGTATATTCATTTATTAAATGACTATCAATTATTAGCCCTCTAACACAGTTTTGCCCTAGTCTAATAATACGCATGCTTCCACTATATCAGGGCCGAAAATCTATAATATCAGTTATCGGCCCCGGGCCGGAAAAGTGTTATAAAATCTGATTGGCTTATAGACAGGGCCCAAAAGTGATATAGACAGGGCCCAAAAGTGATATTGATATTGGCCCTCCTTTTTAGCAATCTGATTGGCTGATAGACAGGGCCAAAAAGTGATATAGATTCTCAGCTGAAATTACGTCATTTGATATATTTATATGAAACTTGTTAAAAAAATACTATTAAGCCTACCAAAGGCTTGCTGAATAAAGTCTCTAGAACTTGTTTGATATTAATTTATAGCAATTGACAACTTGTGATAGGTCTTCTATATCATTTATAATTTATAAAAAGTCGTGCTTATTTTTAACTCGCTGAACATTGTACTTTCTTATGCTATAACTATTGAATGTTCTGCGAAGAGGGGAAGTAAATAATTCTGTGTGTTCTAATTTATTTAAATATTTACGTAAATTATTCAGATGGTCCGACACCTAGTCCCGTAGATCCGGATGGTTCGTGTGGACGTGATGAAGCAGTGTGTCAGAATGGTCAATGTATCCGACGTGAATACCGTTGTGACGGGGAGGAGGATTGTGCTGACGGCTCGGATGAACCCGTTGAGTGCTGTATGCATATAAGTATATTTTTATATTCAGTATAGTGCGCCCAGGATATCAAGAAAGGCGGGAAAATTTTGAATAGGCCACAAAAAGCATGCATGATTTTTAGTGTTATTTTGGTATATAATTGACCATTATGTGTTTATTTAAGTAACCGATTTTGCAACAGTAGACCGATCTGGTCAATACTTGTAAACATCACACTATCCTGGGCATGCTGTAATTGACTATACAATTCAAGTTCTAATAAATTAAGTTCTGAAGAATATATTTTACAGATAAACGTCTATTTAATCAAATTTTCATTTTACCCCCCCCCCCCCCTAATTATTGAGTCATTCGTCAGCTGAAACACTCTTCATTGCTGTAAAACATGGCCATTTTTTTCCCCAACTATATGCCTCGGTCTGCAGTTCATATCTACAGAGTTAAAGTGTTTATACCTATATCGGAAGATGTTTTTTTAAAAAAGTTTCAAAAACTGAAAAACAATTATGCTTTCGTATCCATTAGATCATTTTTCGCTTCAGTTTTAACACAAACTCTCTGTGTGATTTATTTGACATGCTGAACTGATCATTTTCATACGAAAGTGTTCTAGAACACCCTATGAAATTATAAGAATTGTCTATTTTTCGACGATTGAATCAAAGTACACAGAACCCATCCAATGTTTTAATTTGCAATTAAGGTAGTCTAGTATCATACTACAAACAATGAAAGTAATTATTTTGACATTGAATGACTGTTAGAATATAGCTCTATACACTTTAATTGGTTTGGGTGGTATTTCAAAAAATTGTCAGTGTGACCGCGGAATGAGTTTGTATGTTTTGTTATATTGTAGTCAACAACATGTGTGAACCAAACGAACATAGATGTCCATCAGGGCAATGTATCATGAAGATCTGGAGATGTGACGGTGAAAGTGACTGTGATGACGGCTCTGATGAACGAGGCTGTGGTATGTATACCCTATACTGTAAAATCATTAATTTTCGTGGGGGATTAAATTTCATGGATTTCGTGATTCACTTCAACCCTGAATTTTAATCCCAACGAACATTGATTTTGACTCTTGTTTTGTTACCCGAAGTGCAAAATCCACGAATTCAAGTGCCAGCGAAATTGTCTTTTTTACCAAAACCACAAACTTTCGTCCCAACGAAATTAAATGATTTTACAGCATTGCAATATTTTAGGGGCCTTATTCACCAACATCATAAGACTGCAAATGCTAAGACTTATACTTAAGATTGACAGCATTTATAATTAGTGTCATTTTTTTTACCATTGAATTGAACCATGTGAAGTTTTGTCTGATTATTATGTTACCCATTGAACATATGTACCAATTTATATTAAAATTGGTACATTTATATCAACATAAAAGCGAATAGAACATTTTACAATTTAAAGTCTGAGTTATAGTTTTACAATGTTTGTGAATATGGCCCCAGGGGTGGTATTCAATACTGATCTTATTTAATTTGGAAATTAAGGATAGCCAATCATATTGCCTCTTACTGACCTAGAGTTCAATATGGTGCAGTCTGATTGTCCTCACCATTAGGGGAAGGGTTCATAGTATAGAATTAGTTCCATTAAGAATTTGTACTTTATAACATCTATAATTGCTGATCTTTGTTCTAGATGGTATTTCACTTTACTTGGTACAAAAGTTTGTTCCAAATTTTCTTTGGTCAAATTTTGTTGTTGATCATGAGCATTTATCTAACATTAACTTCATACTATATACTGTAAAATCATTAATTTTCGTGGGGGATTAAATTTCGTGGATTTCGTGGTTCACTTCAACCACGAACTTTAATCCCAACGAACATTGATTTTGACCCTTGTTTTCTTACCTGAAATGCAAAATCCACGAATTCAAGTGCCAACAAAATTGTCTTTTTTACCAAAACCACGAAATTTCGTCCCAACAAAATTAAATGATTTTACCGTATCAGGCAAAACTAATACCTCTATATTCGTAGTCATTTGATACTTTTATATTAAACTCGCTTAATATAAATATCAGAACTGGTTTAATATAAATGTTTATTGATTGACAACTCGTGATAGATCCTCTATTTCCTAAATAGTAACCATGGTCATGATTTTGTTGTAGAAACAAAGTCACCTGATGAACAATGTGCACCGGATGAGTTCCAGTGTGTTAGCGGAGATCAATGTGTACCATTGGCCTATCAATGTGATCAGGAGATTGACTGTCTGGATAGATCAGATGAAATTGGATGTTGTAAGTATATTAATTATATTTATTACTTACTTACTTATCCTCTTTGTGCCCGCTGGCACATAAAATTACTACCAGAACCCTCCACTGTCATCTGTCCTTCAACCTTTTCAATTTTGCCAAGGGTATTTCCCATGGTTTTGATTTCACTAGCGATTGTTCTCCTGCATGGCTATTTTGGTCTTCCTTATTACAACTTTATTTATTGTAACACAGAATATAAGCATAAAACTCAGTATAATTTATGCAATAAAGTTGCAGACATTTAACTCATTAATCGAATTCGTGTCCATCCTCATCTACCTGTATTTTCAAATAATGGGTATAGCCTTGAAGCTCATGTAGCCGGTGTATCAAACGAAATTGACAAAATAAATATAAATCACTTACTCCTCGACACATATTTTGTTGGAAACTGCTAAAATGACCTTTAATCTTAAAAAAACTGCATAATCACATCAAATGACCTTTGGAATCGGAAAAAATACATGTAAACAAATACCATGTAAAATTTCAGGAAAGGGAAATAACCCCATCTAGCCGGTGCAACAATAACTTTTTCCAAGTAAATTTGGTCCAGTTTGTTGACAAGGTGATTTTTCCCGCCAAAAGTTGCACACGACCCTTTTTATCAATGAATGATGTCATAGCTGTCAAAATTATGTTTGATAAATAAACAAGCGAGCAATGAATACATGCATGTCAAACATTGCCGATTAAATAAGGATTTACTCGTAGTGAAGGTGTGGTGTAAGTTTTTGTTGTGATTTCATTCAGAAATTGGTCCATTTCGTATTTATTTATTTAATTTACTCGTCAGTTATTGTAAACAATCCTGCGGGCAATGTCACGAGAAAAATAATCTACAATTTCATGAGAAATTACGTTCACCGGTACCGTGGATACACCGGCTTCATTGGGTTTCACTATACTCGAAATTGATATAACAAATGTTTTCAAATTACATTATAACTGATAAATTTGTTGATTTATTCCTTTAGCTCCACCAGTGATTATCGTGCCACCTGTAGCCGAGATTGAGGTCGAACTTGGCGGATCATTTACCATTATTTGTGAGGCTGTTGGTGTACCTACACCTCTGATTGTATGGCGTCTCAACTGGGGTAACATACCAACTGGAGATCGTATAACTGTAACCAGTTCAGAGGGGCGTGGTCAGTTACTTGTGACTGATGCACGTTATGAAGATGCTGGGGCATACACTTGTGAGGCCGTCAACAACCGTGGCAGTATCTTTGCTATTCCCGATGCATTGGTCATCGTTAGACGTAAGTGTCATACTCTTAGTGCTTGTGTTCTTGTTGGAACATATCTCTACCTATGTGTGATACAATGAATCTTACTTGTCCTGGATCTTTCTCAAACAACATGACATACACATTTCTAGTTGGTAGAAAAACACTGAGAAGTGTTGCTAAAAGTTTTAGTGCCCCAGCTGAGATTTGAACCAGGGACCTACGTGGGGCTCGACACTTAACTATTTGGGCACTAATCCAACAGAAAAGAAGCATAAAACTTCTAAACAAAAAAGTTAATTGTCCTTCAAGACTTTCACTTGTCCTTCTTGATTTTCTCGGGCCAGCAGACCAGTGCTAGTGTCGAGCCCTGTCTCAGGAGAGCATTAAAAACTAGGCCACTGCGCCACCCATAAAAATAATTCTGTTTAATAAATGAATGTGGTTATTTTGCACATAAATGTTTTAAAAGTTTTATAAAATTACTCATCTGTTTGTATGTTTAACAAAACCAGGAACACAAGGTAAGATTTTACTATATTTGCCATATTGTTATCTATTAACCAATGAAAATGGAGATCACAATATATCTAACCAATGGAAATAGTGCATACATTTAACCAATCAGAATGGGGGTATTTATAACCAATCAAAATGGAGATTACATTTAACCAATCAGAATGGTGTATACATTTAACCAATCAAAATGGTGAATACAGTTGCATGAGTAAGTATACTTGTACTTTATTATTATTTATTACTATGAATGGGTGTGATGTTTGAGACTCAGTTTCAGCGGAAATATACCTGGTTGCATGCATTACAGTGTTGTTGCGGAGAATTATATTATATACCATTGTGACACATACTCAATATGACCATGTGACCTATACCCTATGTCATGTGACACATACTCAGTATCATGTGACTTATACCCTATGCCATGTGATATTTAAGTGATGATATTGTATTTGAATGACTGGTAGAGATATGGTTTGTTTCATGTGATGAAACTTGGTGTAAGTATTGGGGAGTCACCATTGGGAATAGATTTATAGCTGTTGAGATGGATACATGTACTTTGAAATATGTTAAGTGTATGACAATAATTCATACAGAGGAGTGGTGTTGGATTTTGGAAAAAAGGATTGCAGTGGAAATAAACCTATACTGTGAAATACATGTATGTAAAGTGTATGAAAACTCGATATAGAGGATTCAATTTTGAAAAAAGGATTGCCATGGAAACGGGATATGAAAATGGATGAATGCTATATTGTATTTAACTTGGCCAAGGAATGCAAGAGTAGATGAAGAATGATCAATGCTAACTGTTAGTGGGACACAATGGACGTATGCATTCAGCATGATGTATATCTGAAGCAATTATGAAAACTAATGGTGACAGATTTTAACTCTTATTTTTTTCCTTTGACAGAGACAGTCATAGTTCGATTTGGTTTTAGTAATGAGGCCCCAAAATTTTTTTTTCACAGTATTAGAAGAGTTTAGATTTATTCAACGATCTTTTATTAATTAATTTACTCTTAGGAATAACAGGTTAGGACACAAATATTTAAAACCATTTCAACAAGTTAAGAGAAATTTTACTGTAACTCTTCCTTGCGCCGTTTTTCAATAACCTCCCTTTGATTTATTTAATTAGAATAGCAAAACGTCAAAACTCCTTCTAGTTGTTAATTGATTCAGCAAGCCCCTTTATCTTATACTTTTACAGTAATCTTGACTGAATCCAGACATCATATTCAGGAGGACATTCTTGTTATCGGTGGTACTGATTATGTCCAACTGGATACTGAACAGAAGTTTGTCATGCTTGGAGTCTCTTCCCAATGCCGTGACGACCTGAACCTAACGATGGTAGGACCAAGGTTATATGCGGAATGTGAGGAGAGACAGAGGAAACTGGAAGTTGCTTACGTTGGTCACAATGATGTTAATCTAGAGATAGTGAAAAGGATTATACATATAGAAGTGCGTGGAGATGTGTTACCGGAAACGGAAAAAGACATGATTATTGTTCATATCGGTGGATTACCGGAATCTGTGATGACAGAAGAACAGCACATGCAGGTAATAACTGGAGTATCAGCACAAGACTCGATGACTAACCGACGTGTTATAGTAATGGGCGGGAGAAAAAGGAATAGTTACAGACCAGAAAAACAGATTATCCATGTTGGTTTAACAGTGAACTGTTTCGGCAATCTTACACTTGCTGATCACACCAATGGAAGAAAGGCATTGAAGTGTTTGAATAACGTAACTGAAGTTGTGGACACCACTGATCATTCTGTCCTGATTGGGAAGAATGCAACAGGTGTGCAAAATGTTCCTGAGGTGATCTATATAGCTGGGAAGGTACCACAAAAGAAGAGGAAAAAGTTGTCAAAGGTGATAGTTGAAGGAACGCATGTAGAGAACACAGACGATAAGTTTGTATCATTTGAAGGTCAACCTGTGACTAGAATAGAAACTAACATTGTAAGAACTGATAACACCTTTGTACCAGAAGAAGTAGAGTATGAGGTCATAGAGGTGGATAATGAGAGGCATTCTATTGTACATGGAGCTAGAGATGTTGAGGTGGTACTAGCTGGGACTAGCGGTACAGATTCTACAGTTACTATTGGCAACAAAGACCTGGATGGAAAAATTGTAGGAAGGATATTTGAAATAAATGGAGCTGGCACTGTTGATGCTATAGATAGGGAAAAGTATGTGGACATTGGTGCTGGACAGGTCTGCATGAATAAAATCAAAGTTCAGTTGGTTGGTTCAGCACTGGTTTGTCAATGTGAGAAAAGAAATATCACATTGGACTATATTGGACAAGGTCCTACTGACATAGAAGTGTCAAGTAAAGAATACATGGTTGAAGGTGACAGTGAATGGTCTAATTACCAACGTGAGGATCATATATTAATGTACATTGGTGGGATCCCAGAGCACTTACAGAACACGGCTACAAGTTCCTATATTGTTAGAGGTGTATCCCCCAGAAGGGAGGCCCAAGATGGGAGGTTGAAGAAGGAAAGGGTGGTTGAAATTCTGGGTGGTGGACAAAATATTAGCTGGACAAAACGTCAAGTTGTTATGATTGGTGTGAGTAGAAGATGTGATGATTTGTTGAGAACTTCTGTAGTGAAGGGTAGGAACATAGTTGAGTGTGCAGCAGGGTCTAAGGTTAACATTACAGTGGCTGGAAATAGTGCTGACAAGATGGGAATGGAGGAAGGACATATTGTGGTTGGTGGGATGTCTGAACATACACAAACAGAAATGACAAATGAAAGAATTCTTAGTGGTCATTCACCTGACCATGGTAGGAATACTGTTGTTGAAAAGGTTAAAATTGATGTAACCAGTCAACCTGATGTAGTTGAACCTATTACAGAACACATTGATGAAAGGATACTTATAGTCGGAGGAACAGACAAAGTGGATATAGATAGCATGAATCAGAATGTTCAGATAGGGTTTTCAGGACGTGGTTGTCTGAAGTCTAATGCTTACAGAGTATTGTCTGAGGGTAATAACTTACTGATTGACTGCCAACAAAGATGGACTCCTATAAATGTTGTCTTTATTGGTAAAAATTCAACTGATATTTATCTCAGCAAGAAAACTATAGATGATGACAGCAGTCAGAAAGATGTTAGTTTGTATTTTGGCAGTTTTTTCAACATGTCAGAGACAGTGAATACTGATGTTGAAGTAATAAGGGATGTTACAGCTGGACGAAGATCAGGGATGAGAAAGGTCATGACCTTCGGAGGTCAAACAATTAATGGAGTGACACAGAAGGTTAATGTTGAAATTGGTTTCAGTACTGACTGTCCTGGAAGGTTAATTAAAGAGGAAACGTATGGTAGAATATTCATTACATGTAGAAATGTTAAAGGACAAATCGTGCATGAAACTATGCATAAAAGTAGAATGGAAAATGAAGTTGAAGTTATTGGTCAAAGTCCTGTTCCTATAGTAACTGAGAACGAGAGTATTATTGTAGTTTCTGGGCATAAACCTGCCATGGAAACCAAGGAAGAAACTAGAATTGTCCAAGTTATTGGTAAAGGTGAAGCTGATCAGATGCAAACTGTACAGAATGAAATTGTGATTACTGGTGGTGCTGGGGAAATGGAGACCGTGGAAAATAGAGAAATAGTGGTGAGCGGTGGTGCTGGGGAAATTGAGAAAGTTGGTAATAGAGAAATAGTAGTGAGCGGAGGTGCTGGCAAATTAGATTCTAGGATGAATGGTACTATGGTTGTAGGTGGTGGACCAGGGCACATGGAAAAAGTCAATAATAGTGAAATTGTTGTAACAGGTGGTATGGGTCATGCTGAATCTGTCATAAATCGGGAAATAGTGGTTACAGGTGCTGGTTCTCAAATTAACAATAATTCTGTATTTAAGAATGAAACTAGTGAAGCAGTGCTTATTGTTGAACCACTCGAAACAACACACGCACCAGTGACTCAAAACCCTGTTCAGGCTATTCTTATTGTTGAACCTGTTGAAAAGATAACTAAAAAGGAGAGGATTGAACTAGCAGGCTCTCTTGTTGAAGTGAAAACAACAACCACTAGCACTAGCTCTACAACTACAACCACCACAACCACTCAGCAACCTTCTACATATGGACTTAAAGCAATGGATGTTGAGGCTAGCACTCAAAAGTTTGAGATTCGACAGAGGGAAACAGAGTTGGTACAGTTAGCTGGTAAAGTGCAAACGGAGAAGACCACTACAACATCCAAGCCTGGTATTGGTGTAGGTGTAATAGACAATATGCATGTATCTGATAGACTTAATATTGCTGTGTCGAATGAAAGAAGATTTAGAAACGTTTCTCTATCAAAAGAAGTAGAAAACATATTTCTGATTGGTCAGTTAGATTATATTAATGTAAACAGAAGTGAACAAAGCATCAGCATTGACTTTCCAAAGGAATGTGGTTCTGATTTTGATGTCATTGTAAAAGGAAGACATTTGAAAGTGATGTGTAAACAACATATGAATGCTATTGATGTTATATACGTGGGTGAGATAGATACTCAATTTGAAGTTAATACTAAAGTTTTATACAAGACATTCATTGGGGCTGGTGTTAAGAAAGACAGTGTATTAATTCAACTTGGAGGATTAGTAGCATTCAATACAGAAAGACAAAACAGTATCAGACCTTATTATGTCAATATGAGTGCCCAGCATTCAATGTTTGATGAAAAACTTTTTACCATTAGCAGTCATAATGAACTTATTGATGAAACTAACACAGACAAAGTCAAGGTGGTTGAAATTGGAATAAAGAATTCCTGTTCAGTTGGTGTTGGTAAATATGTTAATGATCAAGGAACTGTTGTCTATTGTCGTAGAAGAGCAGATATACTTCCTGAAGATAATGGATATAGTGTAGGATCTAACAATGCTGAAACAAGACTAGATCATGTTAGATTAATCAATCAGGGAACTAAGATTGGTCCAGTATCAGCGGACGTTAATGCTGCAATGTCCGGAGAGTTCACGGAGACAGAACATGATAAACACGAAGGTCTAGCTGTTAGTGTTCATTCTGAGGTTATTGGAAGTACCGGTAGTGATAACACCAATAATACTGACAATAGTTACACTGTTGGGAGAGGTGTTGGAACACTTGATAAAACTAATCAACCTAGAAGAGGTGATATTTCTTTAGAGGAAGTTTATGGTTCTGAGTTATCTGCTCATGCTGACCGTGCTGACCATTCGAATGATATGCCATATAGACAATACTCAGACTCTTCAAAAATTTTAAATTTTGGAAAACGTAAGAATTCAAACAGTCGAATAATACATTACGATGTTGAAAGAAATAAAAGTGTTAAAATTGATGTTGGGAACAGTTGTCATGGTACTATCGAGGCCAGGGAGGTTGAAGATGGAGTCATTGTTACATGTACGGTCGGTGGGCACCATGTACCAATGAACCTTGTAGGCTTTCAAAGACTTGACGGCAGTAAGCAACTGAATCCAATAAAATTCCAGCGTGATGATCCTGGCTTAAACTTTCTTGACAAGAATGGAAATATTCTAAGTGGACGAGAAGTCATTGTTCCTGGTAAAGATGGGAGCAATCTTACCATTACTGAAGTATACTATGCAAGTAAGAGGAGGTTTATAGAAAAACAAAGGAGACGAAGAAGATCTGCACTTACTGCAAAATTAGGACAGGAATGGAGTAATGAAATTCAATATAATGTTTTGAATCCTGAACTTGGAAAGCATGAAATAAAGGTTGAACATATTGTGGAAGAGCCAGGGGAACACCTTGAAGCACATATAGGTAGTATGGGGAATACTGCAATGAAACCTGAAGCTCATCTTGAAATGCATGTTCAATCTGCGGCAAGAAATAATGGTCTAGATAAAGGTTTAAGTAAAAATACTAAAAATGCATTGAGGCTTCATAAGGCAAAGAATCAATTGGCACTAAGACGTAAGGGGTTTGTTGGCAAAGCTGGGAGGAGAATTAAGTCATTAAAAGGTGAACTAGTGAGAAAAGAATCAAGTTGACTAAACAATATACATTATAACACTCCAGGTGATCTATATTTTGACAAGCATGGTATCTTAATGGACACTATTTATCATAAACCTAAAAATTATATTTATATTCAATCACAGAGTAGTGGTGTAAATAATGATTTAAGTGAAGGAATTGACAATGATAAAATAGATAGTAGATATAAAAAACGTGTAAGCTATGATGTGTATAAGAAACTTATAAATTATATGAATACTCAAAATAAACAACAAGTGCAGGAGATTCTGATAAACGAAAAAAGGATTGATACGGCTGGATTAACTACGGCTCCTAACAACTATCGGGAACGAATTACGGACGATGTAGAATCAGTGAGTGATACTGAAGGGAAACCTGAAGTTTCTGTTAGAACAAAAGGATGGCAAAATAGTAAGTTATTTATTTTATATTTCCTGGTGTCGTAAGAAATCT
The DNA here is from genome assembly GCA_963678985.1 of Spisula subtruncata. Lineage (NCBI taxonomy): Eukaryota > Metazoa > Mollusca > Bivalvia > Venerida > Mactridae > Spisula > Spisula subtruncata. Next base: position 44,730,624 of record OY787669.1, on the reverse strand, counting down.
CCTCTCCAATTTGTGGTGTTTAGAAGCTCTCTCCCATTGAAAGGTACGAAAATTAAACTTATTGTATTGTACAGGGCTAGAATTCACAAAGCATCTTAAGGGAAAACTTAAAATATTTTGACTTAAGTGAACATTTTAAGTTTTCCCTTAGTTTCTTTTTGAATACTGCCCCTGTACTACACTGAGGATTGAAAGCTTTAGTATTCTATCGACTGATTTATTTCATATAATAATTAGGACAAGCTTCATGCTATTCAACCAGTTGCACTGAAGGCAGTTTGTTCATTCAATGCAGCTTCCTAGCTCATTGAAGGCAGCTTTGTTCAATGAAGACAGATCTGCCGGATTTATTTGCCATCATCACAGGGTATTTGAGGCAGCTTTGTTCATTGAAGACAACTTTATTTGGGATCTTGGCAAGGTATGTATATTCATTATTCTTAAGTATTCACACTGTCTACTTGTATTGTAAAATGTTGATGATGTTATATATTACAGGACAGAAGAGTCTGTGTACTCCACCGTTCTATAACTACGGTGCTACCATTACTGATGAATGTGTTAGGTGCTTCTGCTTCGGTCATTCTGTACAGTGCTTCAGCAGTGATCTTCAAGTTTCCAGGGTAACTAATCATTTCATTTTTGAACAGGGTGCTTAATCCCTGTTCTGTGTTAGCGTTAAAAATACACTAGACATGATTACGAGCTAAAAATAGCTCCAATTGCGCATTCCACGGGATGACTTCGGACTTTATCGCCAAATATTTAGCCGAGACAGTGTTTATAATAGTTGACATTATGTACAGTACTAGTTATCAATCTCATTTAAATCAGACGCATATTATGTTCCACTTCTGTACACTGATATAGGTATAACTAACTAACAGCGTAAAGGAATGGAACAAATGTTTGGATCTGATTTTATTGAGATTGACTAATAGACCTACTCCGGATCTCCACTAATCTGTAGGTACAAATAAAGTTTTACCGTTATAATCCTTGAGCCTATTGAATATTCATATCTGAACAATAGAGTTGGGGTCAGTTGTTTTTGCATATGAATGCAAAACCAGTATAACTAGGCCAGATTTGTTTGTACCTACATGTAAATTAAGGGGAAAACCACCTTGCACAGAGTTCCGGATATCAACTATTATAAACATTGTTAGATACATTATAGCACATGATTCAACTTAAAAACCTTCATTAAACCACCTTAGTTAAACAATTTGTCAGAGCGCCCAAGGCCCTGTTGTAATGTTTATTCATAAATCCCTTGTCTTCTAAAAATATGCCAATGCAAACAAATGTCTAGATCAAAGTATAATAATTTATTGTCCGATACAATTATTCTTTATATTATTTGTTATTTATATTTACTTATAGATTGCTTTATCCAACACTATGCAATTTGTACGACGAGACTCGGACGGTCAGAGAACACCTGTAGACGAGACATTGGTTAACTATCGTCAACGCACCGGTGAATATCAGGTCCGTGATATGGCCAGAGTGCTTCAACAAGGCAAATACTACTGGAGTCTACCTAGGGAATTCCTTGGTGAAAGGGTAAGGCCAACATTTTTTGTTGAATTTTTAATTTTTGAAAACATTGCAGTCTGGATTAAGGAATTGAAATATTCCACCAGTGGCCCTTTTGGTACACTATGTCACTCATATTATTGCAGGGGAGTGACCTAGGGCTATTTAAGTCCTCTTGTTATGTGTCAATTTCATTATTACAATAGGTAAATAGAAAAACCAAAATATACAGTTCAGTGTAATAGATACTGAGCTCAAATATTGAGCCCTGGGGGGCCTTATTCACTAACGTTGTAAGTCTAAAACTGAGACTTAGACTTTATATTGCCAAATGTTCTATTCGCTCTCATTTTGATATGAATGTAACGATTTTGATATAAATAGGTATAGTTGATTCAAAGATCTCTGTCACAACCGCGTAAACAAACATTCACCCCGGTCGATAATTAAAGGCATTTTAGGATTAAATTATACCATCAATAATACACTGAAAGGATTAAAAAGCTAATGGTCATATAGCGTTGTTGTTGTACTTGCTGCAATTAGCTATTCAGAAATGGAACATTATGGCGGTTTTGACAGACATCTTTGAATCGACAATATACATGTTCAGTGGATAACAACAAATATTCAAATAAAATTTCACATGGCTGAATCTAATAACAAAGAAATTACAGTGATTTTAAATTTTGTAAATTTTAAGTCTAAGTCTGAATTTCAGTCTTACAACGTTGGTGAATAAGGCCCCTGTCTGCTCTTTTAGCAGTACAATTTTATATAGTGAATACCCTTATGTAACAGCTTAGAGGTCAGTTTCTAACTTTAGTATTTACTATTACAGTTGACTAGTTATGGTGGAGAGATCAAGTACACAATATTTTATGATATACAAGGTAGAACAGCTGCTACAACAGGAGATGTCGACGTCATTATTGGGGTAAGTCCTTTGATTTATCCATGGCTAGATACCAGATTGTTAAATTGTTTGATTAAAATGAGAAGGTTGTAGACCTTATAAGACTGATACATATATACCAGCATCACAAGGCTTTTCTTATGAGACTATTCAGAACTTGTAATGTTGTTGAAACAGCTTGTTTTACCGAAAAAGAGTAATTTCGGATAGTTTTTTTTTGTTTTCTATAAATATTGATTTTGTACTTGTTTATGTTTTCCAGAGCGATAGCTGAGAACTTTACTAAATGTTTTGTCTCCATGCAGTCAGCTTTTATTCATCTAACACAATTGTGTATGTATTTCAGGGTAATGGACGAGAACTTTACTACAGAGCACGTACTGTACCGTCTGTTGGTGTACCTACATCTATCTCTGTACCCCTTATAGAGGTAGAACTTTCATAGTATAATCTCACCTGTATTATCACCTAAAAGTTCCATAACGTTAATCCAAAGTAAACAACATCTTGATCAATTTATTTTATCAATTTGAACTCATCTTGAATTTTACCTTATATTCTTACTGGTCAATATTTGGCAATATTCTGACCTGTCATATGTTATTGCCCATGTTACCATATTTTCCCATAATCTTAAATGTCATCAATATTTGCCCATAATCTTAAATGTCATCAATATTTTCCCATAATCTTAAATGTCATCAATATTTGCCCATAATCTTAAATGTCATCAATATTTTCCCATAATCTTAAATGTCATCAATATTTGCCCATAATCTTAAATGTCATCAATATTTTCCCATAATCTTAAATGTCATCAATATTTTCCCATAATCTTAAATGTCATCAATATTTGCCCATAATCTTGAATGTCATCAATATTTGCCCATAATCTGAAATGTCATCAATATTTGCCCATATTTGGGACCATATTACATGAACTTTGATGGTGTATAAAACGTTGACACTCTATTGCAGGCATCATGGGAGAGAACTGACGGTACCCCACGTCGTGGTGACACACCAGTCGACTCACAATATGCAAATCGTGAAGATTTTATGACCATCTTACAGAATGTTGAATATATTCTTATCCGTGGAACATACGACCGCGATCAATCTACTTCCAGGTATTACTGAAAAATCTTTTTTTTTTTGTGAAAAAGACCATTTCGTAGGGATATTAATTTAAAGATACATTATCACACAGTCTGATACTAAAGAATCATTTATATATGTGTGGGGTTTAATTTTGTGGTTTGTTTGGCCATGAAACTATATCCCCCTCAAATAAATTAAAATGATTTTGCAGTAAAACATTAATTTTTATTTTGGTTTTAGACAGTTTCTAAAAAAATATAATGAGCATGATACTTTAAATATTAACAGATTATGTGATAATACGATATTAATCATCATGGGGCATAGTAGGCCCTATTGTGTCATATTAATCATCTTAAAGAATTAATAATGATTTATGTTTTTGTTATTATTAGAATTGGTGGATTATTTATGACAACAGCTGTAGATTACCCGACAGAGTATGGACAAGCTTACCTGGTGGAGGAATGTAAATGTCCTACAGGATATACCGGTCTCTCTTGTCAGGTATGCACGTTTCTACTTACACAGTAATAAAAAACGTTTGTTTGATAAGATCATTCCACATAGTTATTACTTGAGCATCAGTATTATGACTTTTCATGGATTTATGGATAATGTTGTTTTCCTCATAATTTTCTTTTAAACCATTGAAAATTATTCCGTTTTTATTACTTTCTTACTTGCCTAGTACTATGTCATTATTTAACAGCAATAAACTTGATATAGTTGAAAAAAAAATATAAAAAAAATATGGCTTTTCATGGCAAATAAACAGTCCACATGCTTGTAAAAACATAAAAAAAGATAATTTCAATTATCTATTATTTGAGAAACTGTGTTAACATTGTTCTAAGTCATTTTTGTAAGTTGCACATGTATAGGGAGAATAGCCTTGAGGGTAGCAGTTTTTACCCAATGCTTTTGCGTTTAAATGTATGTACAAAATATGGCAATAAACTTACTATGTCTAAATTAATTATCTTACAAATTGGTAATCATTATTGTAAAGTCACCAAAGTCTAGCATTTTGAACAAAAACGGTCGGATATTGAAGTCTGATTCATTGTTCAATGCCCCCTTGACGTAAGTTTGCATTTTTGAGGATTTTACTGTGATTGTTAATTCTGTGCTTTAGAATATTTTACGGGACAATTTGGCTGTGATTGTTACTGTAGATTTTACTGGAAGATCAGACGGTGGTTATTAATTTTGTGTGTCTTACAGAGCTGTGCTGCGGGATTTATGCGTGATACACGAGGTGGTCTACTCGGACAATGTGTGTCGTGTAGCTGTAATGGTCATTCCAATGACTGTGATCGCGCCACTGGACAATGCCTTGTAAGTAACTAGGACTCACAGCTTGTATATTTTCTACATTACACCTATTTTTTTCATTTAATTTCACACAATGTTTTGCCAGTATGACTTTATCAGGTGGTAAATAAACAACAATGATGACATAACGTCATCATGCACGAAAAAGCAGTGGTGCCAAATCAATGGCTTAGAATTAGAAGGTCGTAAGTGGCACTTAAGACCTTCTAATCTTTTAAGATTCATACATATTTAGAATAAGCATCACAAGGTGCTTCTTATGAACCCATTTTCATAAAAATCTGAACTTGTAATGTTGACCAAAATGAAGTTGTAAAAGTTTGTTTTACCATAAGTAAAGAGAAAATGTCAGACAGTTTTTCTGTGTTTTCTCAAAATATCAAGTTGGTAGTTACGACCTTCTAATTCTAAGCCATCGAAATAACGTTACATAAAATGTTCAATGCATATTTAAAACAAAGTTTGATATATTAAAGTATTAAAGAAACAATATAATCGAAAGGGAGTAGTGAAACACCAGGAGAAGTTACAACACAGAGGTAATAGCTTGGCTAATTTGACATGAGCCTGACCTTTTGATTAACATAATTTAACAGTCGATATATTGCCTACGTTTACAACACCGATTGCATGTTTTCATAATCGGGGAGTATCACGAAGACACTCGAGATGTAATACAAACACAAATCTGAAATACCGATATTGCACAATTTGCTCGCGGAAATGGATATATTCAAAGCGAAAACCTTGTAATATATTCTTGTATAAAGGTCAGGCTCAGATCAAAATAGCCAAGCTATAACACAGTATTGCAACACCATAAGGTTATTACTAAAATACCTTGTTTCTACTATTCTGTTTTACGATAAATATGGTAATATATATTTTTCTTTACAGAACTGCCAACATAATACAGAAGGACCACAATGTCAGATATGTGCCGCAGGTTACTATGGTGATGCTAGACTAGGTACAGCTAATGCCTGTCAACCATGTCCATGTCCACTTACAGTACCTTCAAACCAGTAAGTAATCTATAACATGTAAACAGTAAATAGCCATATCGCTGGCTTAGAATGAGAAGGTGGTAAGTGCCACTTACGACCTTTTAAGACTGATGCATATTTAGTATCTGCATCATAAGTGGCTTCTCATGAGCCTATTTTCATGAAAATCGGAACTTGTCATGTTGACTAAACTGAAGATGAAAAATCTTGTTTTACCAAAAGTAAATAGTGATTGTTAGACAGTTTTTTCTCGTTTTCTCAAAATATTGATTTTGTAGTTACGACTTTTCATTCTAAGCCATCGAAATTTCTTTAAGTAAAAAACAGTAAAGTTATCAATTTTCAAGTGCTGTTTTAAGATGTTCAGTCGCTGAAGCACCCTTTGACGACAACTTACTTCATCTTCCCCTGGCCATTGGGCTACCTAATGAAGCCTACATTTGAGTCACCCTGAGGAAACTATTTCTCTCCTGTGGCTGTGACAGCCAACATCAATCTGTGGCGCCCAGGAATAGACACTGCCCCTGCAGTTACCAATTTACACCTTGGTGGAGTGGAGCATTTAATTGGGTTATTCTTGCTCAGAGAAATTAACCAGTGGTCCAGATCAGGGTTGAACTCAGGACCTCTCGATCCCTACTCTAACAGGTCAGTGAAAACAACTCCATTGTCAGGGAAAAATCAGGGAAAAACCTAGGAATATGTGTGTGAACACTGATTATTGCTTTTGACATGATCGCTTACAACTTATTGATTACTTACTTACTGTACTGCCTACTTTCAGATTTAGTCGTTCTTGTTACCTTGACACTGACAATGAAGTGACATGTGCTAATTGTCCTACTGGCTTCGAGGGTAGGAGATGTGAGCGTTGTACCGACGGTTATACCGGTGATCCGATGAAGATTGGTAGCACATGTACAAAGGGTCCAGGTACATCTAACATTCTACTTGAATTTTTGTTGGCCCCTGAAGTGTAACCCAGTTTATTTTAAATATGTGCATCATGGAATACACAATCACGTTTTTTTTTTTGTTCATGGGAATTTTTGGTTTGAAGCAGGGACTTTGCCATGTTTTGTCTTTTAGTTAGATGAACAATAATATAAGAAGTACCGAAAATCAAATTTTACCCTAGGAATACGAGACAAAAACAAAACAGCCTTAAACCTCTTATTCTTCTACACCAAAAGATTCATCTATAACTGTAGATTAAAAGATACAGTTCCCACTATTAATTACGCTAAACACTATATCAAGTACCAATACAACATATTAAAAGAAATAGCTATTAAGAATCACACCATCAACAATTTTAATGATATAATGACATAACCGGACTTTTCATATGAATCTCCAAATAACACACCTATACAAATAAACAAATAACATACCCCAAACCGGAACCAGAATATTTTAAGAAAAATATAAGAATGTCCCATTGTCAAAGTTGAGTTCTTACCATTTTCCCTAAAAACTGAGGAGAGAGTGTTAGTTTATATGTATCATATGCACCATCTATTACTATACATGTATTTTATATAGCAACATGTTTACAATGTGTAAAATTGTTTAATATTTCTGACATTCTGTAAATTTGACAGTGCAATTATGTGTAAACAACTATACACTATATAGTATCATAATTATGTACTAATCCAGGTATTTACTAACTCAGAACTTGTAAGGTGTGTAATGGGATGTCCTCGACCCAGACACACCTATTGACGAGGAAAATAAACTAATACCCCACCTCAAAAAAAAAAAAAAGAAAAAAAAAAAAAAGAAAGAAGTTTAATGAAATTTTTTTATTAATTTTGTCTATTTCTGTGGCTCATTAGCGAAAGCAAGTCATTGCCTTCAGAGCTGTTTATGTCCAATGGTTAAATCATAGATGTTACTACTGTACAGCCGTTTACTAGCTCTGCAGAGCGAACCTCTGTTGAGCAACAACCTCAGTCTATAATAACATGTTAAAAATTTGACTTAGCCGATATTGACTATAAATTTGAGCTTTCAGAACTGCAGAACAACAACGTCTCTACATCACAACATTACCCTTAGATGATGAGTGTTTACTATAAATTTGACCTCCGTAAAGCAACAATCTCCAAACAAGGGCCCATATTTTCAGGTTTTCAAAGGGAGTTGCTGTACAGAGTTTGTACTATACATGTATATGTATATAATTAACGAGTCGTTGTTGTTTATACTTACAGATGATTATTACTGTGATCCACGAGGCAGTGTAACAGCAACACCTAATCCACTGACCGGTAGATGTAGCTGTAAGGTATGTATAGCTTGGCTATTTTGGCTTGAGCCTGACCTTTATGCAAGAATATATTTAATTTACAAGGTTCTTGCTTTGAATATATCAATTTCTGCTAGCAAATTGTCCAATATCTGCATTTAAGATATATTATACGTGTTCGTAATTACATCTCGAGCGTCTTTGTGATACTGACCGATTATGAAAACATGCACTCAGTGTTGTAAACCTTGGCAATATATCAACCGTTAAATTATGGTAATCAATAGGTCTGGCTCATGCCAATGTGGGCAAGCTATTCTTTGCCTCTATTTATATAATAGGGAGGTCATTGCGTAGGAGTTTGAGGTTTTGCAGCATGTCAGAAAAAGTAGCTCTGGTCATGAAAAAGTAGTTCTGGTCATGAAAAAGTAGTTCTGGTCATGAGAAAGTATCTCTCGTCATGAAAAAGTAGTTCTGGTCATGAAAAAGTAGTTCTGGTCATGAAAAAGTAGCTCTCGTCATGAAAAAGTAGCTCTCGTCATGAAAAAGTAGTTCTGGTCATGAAAAAGAGACCATTTGTTTAGATGTGGCGGTTCAAACTAGTTGTTTTAACTCTGACTGTAAACCAAGTTTCTCTTAAAGAAACAAGCGTTTTATGAACGCTATTCTACTAAACAAACTATAGAACATTACGTAACCTCACAATAGGCGGCACAAAAGTTTGTTCCGCAACAATACAAAAATAATATACACACTCGAAAACAAAATTTGCTTCTGATTAATTTTATACAAAAAGTGCCGATTTCTTTGATTAGGATTCAACATAGGGAACATGTTTACTGTAAAATCTTTAATTTTCGTGGGGGATTAATTTTCGTGGGGGATTAATTTTCGTGGATTTCGTGGTTCATCTCAACCACGAACTTTTATCCCAACGAACATGAATTTTGACCCTTGTTTTATTACCTGAAATGCAAATCCACGAATTCAAGTCCCAACGAAATTGTCTTTTTTACCAAAACCACGAAATTTCGTCGCAACGAAATTGAATGATTTTACAGTATATGTTTTCATGATATGTTTTTATTTCCCAGGAGAATACATACGGTAATAAGTGTGAGACATGTAAGGAGAGTACGTTCTATTTGAGCAACTTGTATGAACTCGGCTGTGTACGGTGTTTCTGTATGGGCGTGTCCACATTGTGTCAGAGTACATCTTGGAACAGAGCTCAGGTAACAAATATCCCTGTGTAACTTATGAAAACTGTCACGGTTATGTTTTAGGTATACCATCGCAAAGTTTTGAATGCTAACTACGTATGAGTAATGTTTCACAGGCTTCATTTGAGGGTGGTTTTTTTACATTATAAAAATCTTATATCATTTCATATATTAAGTAACAATATACATGTATGTTTAAATTTTCAAATAATTGTACCAAAAGTAACTAAATAAGGAAAAATCACATAAATTTGCATTTTTGACCTATTTATTTATTTTGATTTTTTCGGAACTCTTTTATTTTGCCATTTTTCAACATGTCTTAATATTGCATTTCTTTAACTTCTTGTATTTGATGACCTCTGTATACAGGTTGGTGTACCTCTGACGCGTGATGATTCAGGCGTGAAGATTGCAGACGCCATGGGTAACGCTCTACCTGAACAACAACTCACTCTCAGTAGCGGTCGACGTGAACTCTTGTACCGTACACGTGGTGTGATTGATGACACATTATACTGGGTACTACCATCAGTATTCCTGGGTGACAAGGTCACGGCATATGGTGGATCATTTAGATTCACAGTACGATACACATCTAGACAGGGTGTGGCCGTTAACAACGCTGAACCACTCGTTAAACTGTCTGTAAGTATGACACTTATTCTTGTTTTTTATATTTTTTAATGTATATTTTATTTGCAATGAAATTGGATTGGGCAACTGGCGTAGCTCATTCTGTCTCAAATGTGTTCAGTGTTGCATATTGTTTATATTTTCTTTTAAGGAATAGTAATTCAATCTCATCTTATTGATGTTTGGGAGAAATGCTCAACACGAAATAGCAACATGCTTTCAAGCTGAGTTTTGCATATGGTCATATTTTAGGTTGGATATTTTTTATGAAGTTATGGCACCTAGCAGGAGCGAGAGACACCTGTCTGTCTGTGTTTTTTTTTTTTTTTTTTTTTTTTTTCGGGCCCACAAGGGTAACCCCATTTATTGTCCCTGTCTGTTGGTTTTGTGGGGGTCGGAGAATCATCCCCCACAAACCTTACAATATTCAACAACATAATTAAAAAATAAATACAATGATACAATGAAGAAAGTCAATAATAACAATGCAATATAGGGGACAATAGAAGGGACTTTGGACCTTTTTCCGTCAAACAGTGACAAAAATAATAACATGTTTCACCACCTTTATGTAATCTAGAGTATGACAATATTTCTTTTTTCTGTACCTATGTTTACCTGTCTGTCTGTGTTGACTTTAGGGATCATATTGATCATATGTCTAGTTTAAATATCTAAGGGTGGTTGAGCGACTGAACAGCTGAAAACAGCCCTTGAAAATTGGTAATTTAATAACTTTTAACTTTTTTTATTGTGTTTTGTAGGGTAATGATATCACACTTATGTACAGAAGTCGTCTAGATATGGTACCTGATCGTCCACAGTCTGTGAATATCATCATGTATGAAGTAAGTAAATCTTAGATTTTGTCGCATCCAAGTTTATAACATAAAGCTTGTTAATTCCAATCCAGTCTTACTGTAAAATCATTAATTTTCGAGGGGGATTAAATTTCGTGGATTTCGTGGTTCACTTCAGCCACGAATTTTAATCCCAACGAACATTGATTTTGACCCTTGTTTTGTTACCTGAAATGCAAAATCCACGAATTCAAGTATCAAAGAAATTGCCTTTATTACCAAAACCACCATTTCGTCCCAACGAAATTAAATGATTTTACAGTATTACATGACTACTATTATTTCTAAAGTCTATCACTCCGTGTTTATGGGATAAAAGTTTGCTTCATATCTTCTGTTTTCTTGACTACGTTCCTTTGGCGCAACAAGGTTAAATCTCATTTGTATATAGTATACATTAAGATGTAAATGTCTCTGTTAATCAGTGGTTAGTGCACTTCTAATCACATCTAATCCTGCAACCCGGGTTAAAATCTGAGTAGAGGCATTCGTATTTCAGCAGAAAGCTGACTGGCATATAAAGGCTATGCTCAGCATTAATCAGCCTTGTTTGCGCTAAAGTGACAATTAGTTTGATTAATATCTCATCCCTATTTCTCCTCAGCAAAACTGGTTTAGAACAGACGGACAACCAGCAACCAGAGAACATCTTCTGATGGCTCTAGCCGACCTTGACTCCATTCTCATCCGAGCTACATTTGAAAGACCTCAGCTAGAAACTGCGTAAGTGACTTATTGTTTTACTGTAAAAATAATTTAATTTCGATGTGACTAAATTTCATGGTTTTGGTAAAAAACCCATTTCCATGGGACGTTATTTCGTGAATTTTGCCTTTGAAATAAAAAACATGAGGGGCAATTATTGTGTGTAGTTTTTTATCACCACTCATAATAAATAAGAGCATTTTTCTGTGTAGTTTTTAATCACCCCTCATAATGAATTAGAGCATTTTTCTGTGTAGTTTTGTGTCGAATACAAGCTTTTAGCTAAATTAAATGTGTTTTATTTTAACCATAATCAATGTAAAATAAAGTTGATCTTATCTTAATAAATAAGAACATTTTTCTGTGTAATTTTTTATCATCCCTCGTAAATTGTGTTTATCTCTGACAGGATCCGAGACATCACACTGGATATAGCTGAGAACAGACAGACACGTCAGGATAGAGCGTACGCTGTGGAAAGTTGTCAGTGTCCCGTCGGATACCGTGGTTTGTCATGCGAGGATTGTGACACCGGGTACACCAGGTCTGGTGGCGGTCTCTACCTCGGTTTATGTATGCCGTGTGAATGTAACGGACATTCTAGCGAGTGTGATCCTGAAACCGGCGTCTGCAGGGTGAGTAATACATGTATTTGCGGCTTTTTCCTTTACTATGCCCCCACCCCCTATCTTTGATGCATCTTTCATGCTTTACCCATGTTGGTAGACCTTTTAATGATTTTTGATAAATAACTTATGAATGCTTTGTCCTAGGATCTTCAACTATGTATGTTGACAAACAAAATAAGATTTTTTTAGATCAAAAGGTCAAAGATCAAGGTCACTATGACCTTAGCAATTTCCAACAGTACAACACCCTTTGAAAGCTGCAAATACTGGTTGTTGTGTAGAGGTTATTTCTCTACAGTGGTTAGAGAAAGAGTAAAAATCACCTAAAGGAATTTCGTATTGCTTGCAATTCTACTATTATTCTACTATTTTTTTGTATCAGAATTGTCAACATAACACAGAGGGAGATTATTGTGAGATGTGTGCAGTTGGTTACTATGGTGACGCTACATCAGGCAGACGTAATGCTTGTCAACAATGTCCATGTCCACTCACAGAATCACCAAACCAGTAAGTCACTATAGACTATATTGTAAACCATGTATAACTGGTTTATTCTGCTGATTATGTTTTCTCCTTATCTGTGTTTCAAGATACCGTTGACTTACAATGATGAGAAGGTAGCAAGTACAAAATTGATATTTTGAGAAAACAAGAAACATTGTCTGAAATTTACTCCTTACTTATGGCAAAACAAACTTTTACAAATTCATTTTGGTCAACATGACAAGTTCCGATTTAAAAAAAAAATAGACTCATAAGAAACGCTTTATGATGCAGACTTCAACTATGTATCAGTCTTATGAGGTCGTAATTAGTAGTTATTGAATACAAAGAATGATTTTTCTACAAACTTTATTGAGATCCCCTTTAGGGATATATTATTACTAGATTTGACCAATACTTTTTTTTTCTTTTGAACCATATAATGTGGTCCGTTTATTCAATAAAATAAACAATATTTACAAAAACATAGAACAAAAGTATGTCAATAAATACAATACATTCATTTAAATATCAACATTGTCTAAGTATATGTTTTTCAACCTGGTAAAATTTCTATTGACAGTTATTAATTTGACCAATACTTAAGGACTGAAATCGCATGATTTGCTATAAAATGGATGTATTCAACGCAAGAGCCTTTGATCAATTATATTCATGCATAATGGTCAAGATCAGGGGCCTTATTCACCAACGTTGTAAGTCTAAAATTCGGATTTAGGCTTTAAATTGCCAAATTTTGTATTCGCTCACATGTTGTTATAAATGTATCAATTCTGATATAAATTGATATACACGTCCAGTATGTAACAACAAATTATCAGATAATTCATATGGTTTAATCTAATTGTAAAGAAATGGGTGTGATTATAAATATTGCCAATTTTAAGTCCAAGTCTGAATTTTAGACTTACAACGTTGGTGAATAAGGCCCCAGGTCAAATTTTTCATGCTACCAGTATAATATTATAAATGTATTAAATGGATGCAATATGCAAATGAACAGGACTGATATCGCATGAGTTGCTTGAAATTTATATATTCAATGCAAGAGCCTTTAAATATATTCATGCATAATAAATGGTCCGGATCTTGTCAAATTTTTCATACTCTTGGAATATAAATGTATTACATCTATGCACTATACAAATGAACAGGTTCAGTCCGAGATGTAGACTGGATACAGACAATCAAGTGACATGTACGGCTTGCCCCGCTGGTCATACTGGACGGCGATGTGAAACGTAAGATTAAACCTTTACTCCATAATATTTTTTATATCATACAAACTTTATTCTCATAGCAGATGATTTAGAATGTCCATACAACTAATGTGCTGATTTTTTTTAGAAAATATAAAAAATGATGATATAAAAAACTGAAGATTAACTTCATTCCGATAATAGATGAGCTAAATTGTGCATGCAGCTGATCTGCTGCTTTTTTTGGACAAAAATATCTAGAATATACTCCCATGACAAGGTGTCCCTTTTCATCTTGTCCAATTCCATAATTGGATTGTCTCCCCTGCATACTCATTAAGGGAATTTGATAGATAAATGCATCCTAGATAGCAGAGTGGTTGAATGTCTGCTTCGAGTGTGGAGGGTCACAGGTTCAATCCCATGATTTATTGTGCTGTATTTGTAATGCTAAATTTGCAAAGTAACGATTGTGCTATTGGTTTTTTATTTTTTGCTATAAAACATTATGTTTTCATGCAATAAATTATTTGTATTGTATTTTATTTGTATTGTAGATGTATTGATGGTTACTCTGGTAACCCGAATCAAGTGGGTGATTACTGTAAGATTGGACCGACCACCGACTGTAACTGTGACGCACGAGGTACCGTACCTAATACACAATGTGATGAATCTTCACTACAGTGCCAATGTAAGGTGAGTGGTATTATTTGAACCTTGCGGTAAAGGATAACCAATAAAAGTGCAAGCACTTATTACTCATGGGTTTTGCGGAAGGGACAGCAAGTAGAAGAGAAAGTTGTAATTTTAACGGCGGTATGTACAAGGACTGAATAATTAAAAAAAAACGTAACATATTGTATATTTTGCATATTTTATGTTCTGCACCAAAATTGATTGTTGTAAATTACACATTATTTGCCCTGTGTACATGGACTATAAAATAATTAAAAAACATATTCTATGTTCCGCACAAATATTTTTTTCATTTTAGGCCTGGGGGCCTTTCATTGTTTAGTTTCACATGAATATTGATTTAGTAAATTACGTATTTTTTTCCCTATGTCCATGGACTTAATAACTAAAAAAAACAACATATCATTCCATATTTTCAGCCGTATGTACAAGGACTTCGGTGTGCACGTTGCAGAGAGGGATATTTCTACCTGGAATCCAATAATCCCCAGGGATGTTTGACCTGCTTCTGTTCTGGTATAACCACTCAATGTACCAGCTCTAGCTACTTCAGAGATTCTGTAAGTTTGTTGTAGTGTAATAACTCTGACTTACATTTTGATCAAATTATGCCACTTTCTGTTACAGTATTTAGACAGTCTTGGTTAAAGTTTTGCATGCACTGACCTCATATCTCTGAAACTACTAAAGTTATTTGATTGAAACTTCACACATGTATTTGGGGTCATTATCTAAGGTCACTGGAAACTTCACACATGTATTTGGAGTCATTATCTTAGGTCACTGAACAATCATTAAACATAACAACTTCAAATTTTAAACATTTGATCTCTCTGATAAGTATGACCTGTTCTTTTAGTTTTGCCTGTGCAACACCTTTCTTCAAAACTACTGAAGATATTTTTTTGAAACTAAATGAGATTATACTATGAGCACTTTGTCCAAGGCCATTATACTACATTGTGTGTACTTGCAAGGATTTTGACAGAGTTATGGTCCTTTTTTATGACACTGACATAGTATTTCATTTCCTATTTCAATATCGAGCACTTGATAGTTGAATGTGCTGTCCTACTGTCAGCTCTTGTTTCATATCTTTTTGCCCTAGCATATATAAACTTTACATGTTGGTTTGCCAGCAACAGTATGTGTTCTTTAACAAGTTTGAGGCCACTGTGACCAGTATCATTTCAGACTATTGGACTGCAATAAAGACATTCATGTTTTACAAATATCTCTTGTTATATTATAGTTGAGACCCCAACTTGGTTCCGACGATTCACACAACTTTGTCTTGATGAACCGACGAATGAACAACATCATCAGTGATGGGTTTGTCGTAGATACAGCCAGGAACCAGATAACATACAACAGATTCGAAGGTGTTCAACAAGAACGTGAGAGTCTATTCTTCCAACTGCCACCAAAGTTCCGTGGTGATCGTGTCACATCATATGGAGGTTACCTCAGGTTTACCCTCGAGTTCTCTGCTCGACCATCTGGTAGAATATACAGAGATGTTGACTTTGAGATTATTGTAAGTATGGATTGTAACATCACTCATTGCAATATTTATGTAGAATATATTACGAGTGTCTATTCATATTAAATTATAAAAAAAGTGACAGTATAGTTTCTATGTGGTGGACATATCAACACAACTGAAGTGATATCACTTTCATTAAATATCTGTTAAAGTGAAAAAAAAGCTTTTATGCACTAAAGTGTGTAAACAGTGACGCATATAACACACCAGACATGCATGATATAGATTCTAAAACCAGACATATATGATACGGAAAATGTAAACCTTCTAGCTGTATTCAGCGATGTGGTTTGTTCTGTATTTGAGAAATACATATAGCTAGTTTGCGATAGAAAAAAATCGGGTTTTTTAAAGATTTCTTAAAATCTATTCATCAGATTTTGGTAAAAAATTACATAGAACTACATTAACTTCCTACCTAGTCTCATTTTGAATTTCATAATTGTTAGTCACCAATTAAAAGACATTTATTCTTTATTACATATTGAACTTACATGCGTATTTACTCATTTCTGATCTTGCTGAAATTTCAGTGTGTATTAGGTAGATATATTTCATTTATTCGTGCAAAATTTCATACTTGTAGGTGTAGTAATTACAGAGAAATATTATAAAAACACGATTTTTTTCTATCGCAAACTATGTTGAGTGTCTGTGCTGTTTTTGTTGTCGACAATTTAATAATATTGTTGTATATTTGACTCACAGAGTTCTGGTCAAGCATTGAGATTATACCACCTGTTTGAGCCGTCACTACAAGAAGGACAGTCACAGACGTATGAAATACTCCTCAGAGAGGTGAGTAATGTATTTGATATATTGTTAAACGGTCAAAAGTTTTGCTCATTTTTTTAAGATGACAATGTTACAAATATACATCGCTTAGAATGAGAAGGGCGTGTGTACAAAATCTATATTTTGAAAAAGCAATGAAAACTATCAGAAAATTACTCTTTACTTATGTTAAAACAAGCTGTTTCATCTTCAGTTTGGTTAACATGACAAGTTCTAATTTTCATGAAAATAAGCTCATAAGAAGACCTTGTTATGCTGAAATTAAATATGTATCTGCCTTATAAGGTCGTAATTAGTACTAAAGTTAAGTTTTTTACGCCTCTCACAAAGTTTGTCTTTAATAATGTGTCAAATATTCTGAGAAGCTTCACATAAATACAATGTATTTAGTACCAAGCTTAGTTTTGCATATTGTCCAAAATTTTAGTTCAAATGTGTTTAGCCAGAGTTGTTGCCCTTTGTTGGAGAATTTTAATTCAGATTTATTTAGCCAGAGTAATTGCCCTTTGTTGCATTTTTGCAGTTTATATATGATAATGTTTGGCCAATTTCAGAACTCATTCAATGATCTAAGAAGTAACAGTGCTCCAACTCGTGAAACATTCATGACCATTCTGTCCAACGTGGAAGGTATCCTTATCCGAGCTACATACCACGAGAACATGGCGTCTGTGACATTGCGTGATGTAACCATGGACACTGCTGTGGCCTCACCTACAAGTGAGTCAATTATATAACTTTGTAAATGGTTGTTATATTTTTCTTTACTTTTCAAAACAGCTCATAAGATTTACAGTGTTTAAGATCTTCATGAAATGATTTAGTCAAGAGGGTGATGTCGTACGTCATTTCCGAGTGTGCGCCGGGTATGCCTACCATGCATGCTTACAAAAGCTATTTTTCTGTTATTTTCAATCATATCTGGATGATATTAAGTTTACTAGTACAGTATACATCAATTTTACAGGGACCATAGATTCGTAGCTTTTAGTTAAATGGTTTTTGAATAAGGACAAAAGTCCACGAACTTTTGGATAACCCAACATATATGATTTTTGTTCTACTATAGATCTTGGTGGTGCACCTATGGTAGAGGACTGTCGTTGCCCAGAAGGTTACACAGGTTTATCTTGTCAAAGATGTGCCCAGGGATATCTCCGTGTATCAGATGGTAGGGGCGGTATTGGCCGCTGTGTTAGATGTAACTGTAACGGACACGCCACCTCATGTGACCCTGATACTGGAAGATGTTTGGTAAGTGTTCTAGCTTGTGCCAATTTTTTCCTATTTTGATTCAATTTTAAAGTCATAACATTTGAAGACTGATACAAGTCAAAATGTTGGGAAAATTTTCATTGGAGTTTGCCTTGTTTTTTTTTCATTAGAAATGATTATATCTTAAGGGATATTGCAATGACACTGTCTGTCTGCATACATGATAGCTTTCTAAGGTGGGTGGAGGTGTGGTATTACAAGATAGAAAACTACTTAATTCATTTATTCTTTAAAATTGTTGTTGGTTTGATCACACCTGGTAACTGTATCATGGATAAAGATGAAAAACGAAAAAATAAATTGTATGCTAAAAACTGGCTCAGGGAAGTTTTGAAGAAGAAAAAAAACTATTTGAAGGTGTTGTCTTAAAGAGGTTGTTGCTGTTTTACAGGGGGCCACTCTGGAGAGGTTGTACTAATTAGGTAAATTATTTTTCTAGGAATGTCAACATAACACAGAAGGTGATCGTTGTGAGAGATGTGTATCTGGTTACTATGGTGATGCTACATCAGGAACACCCAATGATTGCCGTGGCTGTCCTTGTCCATTAACAACATCACCCAATCAGTATGTATACTGTAAAATAATTATTTTTCATGGGGGATTAAATTAGTGGATTTTGTGGACCTTCTTCAACCACGAAATCAAAACCTATTGAACAATAATTTTGACCCCTTTATTCATTACCTGAAATGCAAAATCTACAAATTAATGTCTCATTGCAATGATCTTTTTTACCCAAACCACAAAATTTTGTCCTAAGAAAATTAAATGAATAGTTGATGGCCCTTATGGATTTTGAGGTCACTAAGTCAAAGTTCAAGGTCACTGTGAGTTCAAGGTCACTGTGACCTTTATCATTTTTTTAACCAAATGGTTTCTGTTCAATAACTCAAGGTAGCTTTACCCTAGGATCTTCAAACTTTATAGAAACATTATTAGACAACCCCTATAGATTTTGAGGTCAATAGGTCAAAGGTCACTGTGACGTTTACAATTTTCAAAAACCGAAAGGTTTCTGATCAATAAGACAAGACAACTTTGTCCTAGGATCATCAAACTATGCATTGAGGTTGACAACAGTAGACTATTGGGCAGCAATAAGGGAATACTTGTTTTACAACTTGCCCAACTGTGTTGCCTCTTTAAATAAAGTCATTATTATTACAAACATCTCTTGTTTTTGCAGGTTTTCACCAACATGTTATCTAGCTGAGGACAACAGAGTATCATGTGATAGATGTCCAACTGGTTACACAGGACGACAATGTCAGACGTATGTTGTCATATCTTCTATTTCTTTCATAATTATGGCAGAAACGAGTGCAATAACTGAAATACTGCACTGGGAATGTATGATATAATGTGCCAGTCAATATTTTGCCCTCCTGTTTGATGGGGAATTAGATATTTTTCATTTTTAGATGTCTAAATTCCCACCCTTGAGACAATGCTTACTGTCTAAAGCCCAAAGGTTGGGATACATAATCATGTAGTAATTCCCATGGCATGGAACCGGACCAAAGTCTATTCCTGGGATTCAAAGTCGATCATGTTTTCGAATTCCCGCCTGTTTGGAAGATTTGTCTGTCTAATGCCCCCTTATTACTATCAAGACTATATCGATGGCTTAGAATTAGAAGGTAGTAACTACCAAATTGATATTTTGAGAAAACACGGAAAAACTGTCTGACATTTACTCTTTACTTATAGTAAAACAAACTTTTACAATTTCATTTTGGTCAACATGACAAGTTCAGATTTTTATGAAAATGGGCTCTTAAGAAGCGCCTTGTGATGCTTATTCTAAATATGTATAAATCTTAAAAGGTCGTAAGTGCCTCTTACGACCTTCTCATTCTAAGCCAGCGATATGTAGTGATAATCATGTATCCACATATTGAACTTAATGATTGCACAACAATGAGAATTATTATATGACCTATATATTGTTGCAGGTGCGCCGAAGGTTACATTGGTGAGCCATCTCGACCAGGTGGTTCATGTAGACTGAGCGAGGAAGATAGACGTCCCGCGGTTAATGTATCACCAGTCAGAGTAGAGGAACCAGAAGGATCAACTGCTGTATTCCAGGTACACTATACCATTGATCTATTCTCCCACATTTCCCCGCCCCCAGCTGCCACCAGCTGCCACCATGGTATTCCAGGTACACTATACCATTGATCTATTCTCCCACATTTCCCCGCCCCCAGCTGCCACCAGCTGCCACCAATGTATTCCAGGTATACTATACCATTGATCTATTCTCCCACATTTCCCCGCCCCCAGCTGCCACCAGCTGCCACCATGGTATTCCAGGTACACTATACCATTGATCTATTCTCCCACATTTCCCCGCCACCAGCTGCCACCAGCTGCCACCAATGTATTCCAGGTACACTATACCATTGGTCTATTCTCACACATTTCCCCGCCACTAGCTGCCACCATGGTATTCCAGGTATACTATACCATTGGTCTATTCTCACACATTTCCCCGCCACCAGCTGCCACCATGGTATTCCAGGTACACTATACCATTGGTCTATTCTCCCACTTTTCCCCGCCACCAGCTGCCACCATGGTATTCCAGGTACACTATACCATTGATCTATTCTCCCACTTTTCCCCGCCACCAGCTGCCACCATGGTATTCCAGGTATACCATTGGTCTATTCTCCCACATTTCCCTGCCACCAGCTGCCACCATGGTATTCCAGGTACACTATACCATTGATCTATTCTCCCACATTTCCCTGCCACCAGCTGCCACCATTGTATTCCAGGTATACTATACCATTGGTCTATTCTCCCACATTTCCCCACCACTAGCCGCCACCATTGTATTCCAGGTATACTATACCATTGGTCTATTCTCACACATTTCCCCGCCACCAGCTGCCACCATTGTATTCCACGTACCCTATACCATTGATCTATTCTCCCACATTTCCCCGCCACCAGCTGCCACCATTGTATTCCAGGTACACTATACCATTGGTCTATTCTCCCACATTTCCCCGCCACCAGCTGCCACCATTGTATTCCAGGTGCACTATACCATTGGTCTATTCTCCCACATTTCCCCGCCACCAGCTGCCACCATTGTATTCCAGGTACACTATACCATTGGTCTATTCTCCCACTTTTCCCCGCCACCAGCTGCCACCATTGTATTCCACGTACCCTATACCATTGATCTATTCTCCCACATTTCCCCGCCACCAGCTGCCACCATTGTATTCCACGTACCCTATACCATTGATCTATTCTCCCACATTTCCCCGCCACCAGCTGCCACCATTGTATTCCACGTACCCTATACCATTGATCTATTCTCCCACATTTCCCCGCCACCAGCTGCCACCATTGTATTCCAGGTACACTATACCATTGGTCTATTCTCCCACTTTTCCCCGCCACCAGCTGCCACCATTGTATTCCAGGTACACTATACCATTGATCTATTCTCCCACATTTCCCTGCCACCAGCTGCCACCATTGTATTCCAGGTACACTATACCATTGGTCTATTCTCCCACTTTTCCCTGCCACCAGCTGCCACCATTACATTACAGGTACACTATACCATTGATCTATTCTCCCACATTTCCCCGCCACCAGCTGCCACCATTGTATTCCACATACCCTATACCATTGGTCTATTCTCCCACATTTCCCCGCCACCAGCTGCCACCATTGTATTCCAGGTACACTATACCATTGATCTATTCTCCCACATTTCCCCGCCACCAGCTGCCACCATTGTATTCCACATACCCTATACCATTGGTCTATTCTCCCACATTTCCCCGCCACCAGCTGCCACCATTGTATTCCACATACCCTATACCATTGGTCTATTCTCCCACATTTCCCCGCCACCAGCCGCCACCATTGTATTCCAGGTACACTATACCATTGATCTATTCTCCCACACCTCCCCTTTACCAGCCCCCACCAAAGAAGGTCTCCGTATTTCAGGCAAACTGTCTCACCACTTAAAGGCTGGACTATGCCATCACCTAAGTATCATATTATAGTAAACGTTCTATTTTAGCAGATACAGATGGTCTTTTCTGCACTCTGGTATGGATAACTGTATTACTTTTAATAGTCTATGCTTTACAGTAATTAGTCCCCTACCAGTTTACAACCAGAAGGGACAAGGTTTGCCATCCATCCGTCAGTCCATCTGTCAAGATCCTGCCAAAACTCAAACAGTTTTCAGGCTAGGTTTATGAAACTATGTGGCACTTGCTATAGCAATAGAAACATTGACAACATGAAAACCAGGTAGGGGACTGCTTTATTGCTTACAATTCCTAAGTGCTTGTTAATTTATTGAATTCATATGTTTACAGTGTCAAGTTAATGGAGATGGACCATTCAATGTTGTATGGAGCCGACTAGATAGACGTCCACTACCTGATCGTGCATCAACAAGTCCTAACCGTGCCCTCACTCTGAGAAACCTTGTACGAGAGGATAGCGGAAAGTACACGTGTACTGCAACCAATCGTTACGGTGTTACAAGTCGTGAAGTAGAACTCAAGGTCATTTTTGGTAAGTGATAAATGTAAAATTTCTTATTTTCATGAAAATTGAATATCAAGGATATTGGTAAAATAAAAAATAAATAAAAAAAGTTAACAATGTGTTGGCTGGTTACAGTTGTTCAGCCACTTAACCACCCTTTGACATTTTAAATGCTCTTTTCTTGTGAGTTTGTGAACTTTGAAGATTACAAAACAAGAAAGTGCATGCTATCATTTATTCAAGTTTAACCATGGTATGAATGTTTTGCAGTACCTTTTACAATACCTTACAGTACAGTGCCTTATTATAATTTTAGCTGAATGGTCATGCTTTTGTTCTAATTATATGCTCCCATGAAAAGAAGTCAAGTATGGTATGTAGGTTAGAGGTAATATTTACTGGATGAGTTATGTATGTTTTACAGGTCAGACACCACTACAGGTTAGAATTGATCGTACAAGAATAGAGATTGAGGAAGGTAGAACTGCTAGATTTGTATGTACAATCACAGGTACAACAAGAGAGGTCAGTCATTACTTCATATTATATTATATTAACATAAATAACGTGATATTCAATGTTCTGCAATATGTGTGATAACATTTGTGTGACGATGAGTTTTTCGGTGTGAAAACATAATCGTGCCGACTTAAATGACGTTGTTTTGACTCTGTAACTGTGATAATGTGATAAAAAGAATCCTTCATTCGTTGTCTTTGAGATCCCCATTTCTTAAACTTGTCTCAAAAACAAATTATTAAACTCGCCAAAGGCTCACTAAATAACTTGAGTTTTCTAAACTCGTTAAAGAAATGTTGATCTCCAAGACAAACCAATGACAAATCCTATATTTATACTCAAAAAAGTTTTGGTGAGGGATTCAGTTTTGGTAAAAGTATGTCTTTCTGAATTTTAAAATGGCGACCATTTAACATGTGCTTACTGTCACTGGATGGGAATAAACCAAGCTTGATATTCCAAATTACAATCAACCCAAACTTACTAACATCATATTTGTTCCCTATCTAGATGACATACATTCTGTCGTGGAGTAGACAGGGTGGTCAGGTACCATGTAACAATGTATATTTTCTCTATGATCTAGATGACATACATTCTGTCGTGGAGTAGACAAGGTGGTCAGGTACCATCTAACAATGTATATTTTCTCTATGATCTAGATGACATACATTCTGTCGTGGAGTAGACAAGGCGGTCAGGTACCATCTAACAATGTATATTTTCTCTATGATCTAGATGACATACATTCTGTCGTGGAGTAGACAAGGCGGTCAGGTACCATCTAACAATGTATATTTTCTCTATGATCTAGATGACATACATTCTGTCGTGGAGTAGACAAGGTGGTCAGGTACCATCTAACAATGTATATTTTCTCTATGATCTAGATGACATACATTCTGTCGTGGAGTAGACAAGGTGGTCAGGTACCATCTAACAATGTATATTTTCTCTATGATCTAGATGACATATATTCTGTCGTGGAGTAGACAGGGTGGTCAGGTACCATCGAAGGCTATAGATCAGAATGGTGTACTGGTTATACCTAACGTACAGAGAGGTGATGCTGGTAATTATGTATGTATGGGATCAGATATGTTCACAATGGATGAGGAAGTCGCTGTACTAACTGTAACAGGATGTAAGTATACCAACTTTAATACTCACCCAAGTCTTCTGTAAATTTCAGAAATGCTTTAAGGCATAGATACTTGCCCTTATTTTTCTTAAATTAAAAATTCTTGAAAACTCCAAAAGTGTGTTAAATTGCACTTTAATTTTTAAGTTCGCTCTGAGTTATGCAGCTTTTGAACCAGGTATTCATGTAATTCTTAGATTTCTGGTTTGACTGCATAAAATTATATGATGATGTATTGTTATGTATTACAACAATTACAGCCACTGAACAAGCTCCGACGATCAGAATAGAACCACGATACCAGGAAGTCGATGAAGGAGTACCAGTAAGGTTCCAATGTGTTGCTACTGGTTCCCCTAAACCTAGAGTAGAATGGTACCGAGGTGGGAACCGGGAGATGAACCCAAGTGCAGTCATGACTTCTGACGGTGAATTTAGAATCCCACGTGTAACCACGGACGATGAGTCAGATTATTATTGTAAAGCCACCAATGACCTTGGAACCACAGAACTACGTACCATCCTGTATGTTAAGAAAGGTAAATATTGTCAAGTTGCCGAATAAATACAACATAGAGTTAAAATGATAGAAGACTCTGGAATATACGTCAGAAATTTTTCTTTGATAGTTTATTTACTTTATAATCACAGGTTACTGTATCATGGATAAGGAGAAGTAAAAAATGAAAAACCTCTTTTTGTAAAATTTATATTTATAGAAAATATAAATATTAATGTTACAATTTTTTTATTTAAGTCTATATCAATAATGCAGCTTCCTGTGATACAAATACCCATAAAGAACCATGTTACGTAATTTTTTTCTAATTTTGTTATTTTCTTCCTTCAGTGGATCGACCATCTATCACTATAATTGTACGTCAGACCAAGTATGTAACTGTTGCCGGGGATACCGCTCGTCTGGAATGTTACGTTGAAGACAACACTGGACGTGTCGTTTTGTTCTGGTCACGTGCTAATGTGGGTCTACCCGCTGGTTCTACACAGGATAGCGGTATATTGACTATACCAAACGTACAACCTAGTTATGCTGGTAATTATGTATGTACCGGCACAGATTCGGAATCTGGACGTGTTAGTACTGCTGTAGCTGTCCTCGAAGTCTCAGTTGATGCTAGTAAGTATAGCGTAGTTATCTTTCTTTATACAAATGTACCTCTTTAAATTACATAAATATCGAAGATGAATTAAAAGGATATATCGCTGGTTTAAAATGAGAAGATCCTAAGAACATAATCAATATCTTGAGAAAACAAGAAAATAATTGTCTGAAAATTACTCTTTATTTATGGTAAAACAAGGTATTTCAACTTCAATTTGGTCAACATGACAAGTTAAGATTTTCATGAAAATAGGCTCATACAAAGCACCATAGTGTTTTCCTTGATGTTAAGTCAGCATTTAAAGGGTGGAGACAGACTTTTCTTCTTTCATACCCTCTTGGAAATAGATACCATCAGGAGTGAGGTGTTGAAATCAGTCGTAAAAGAATCTACCTTATCATTAAAAGTTAAGCAGTAAGCATGTCAAAGCGAGTATGACTTTATACAACATTATATTGAATGACCAGCAAAACCATTGGCTGCCACGAGACAGTGACATTCATGTTTTACAAATAGGCTTTCTTTTAGCTACCCCTGGCTACTTTCATTGACAATATGGTTGTTTTCACTTGCAGCTGAATCCCCCAAAGTACGCTTGGAACCAGAAAAGGTCACAATCCCCATGGGAACCACTGGTACCCTGCGTTGTCAAGTGACAGGATCCCCTGACCCAGTTGTTACATGGATGAAATCAAGAGAAGAATTGGCCCCTAATCATCAAGTGAGTCATCTTATAGTAAATCCTTAATTTTTGAGGGCATTGAATTTTGAGAAATATCAATTTTTGGTTAAACACATATTACATCAAACTTTGGAATCAAGGGAGATAATTTTTGATATTTGTCACAAAAAGCTGCACATGAGTTTCAGCAGTTTTAAATTTTGTGTATTTTCAAATGTGTTAGTTCACTCTTAACCACGCACATTATGGCTGTCTCAGTCAAACGTCAAAAAAAGTTTGTTACTCTTTTTTTAACTTATGTTTTTACAGGTGAATGGTAATGTGTTGAGAATAACGCAGGCTACAATGGCTGACCGTGGTATCTATGTATGTAGAGCCGAAAATTCAGCCGGTGCTGACCAGGACTGGACAATTGTTGAAGTCGAAAGTAAGTGCAATCTGAACAACTAACGTATAAAATTATGTAACTTTCTGATTTCATGAAAAGTTTCACAAAACTAAGTTAATGGAGGATTTCATAAAGAACGATAATCGTTTGTAGCAAAACCACTCTATACTCAAATTTTCGACCATGCGGTCTTTTTCAATAGATATGATTGAAAAAGACTGCATGGTCGAAAATTTGAGTATAGAGTGGTTTTGCTACAAACGATATTGTGATCCCCTTTTAGGGATATTATTATACTAGAACGATAATGTTCATGAAGACAGTGTTGATGAATTATTTTGACATGAATAAATGCTTGTTAGTGTATATTAGAAAATGATATCCCCTCTTTTGGTGTGCAGATATTCAGACTGTGTTCAGAACGTAAAATTTAAAATGCAGAAAAAAAACATGACAAAAATCACATCTTTTGGTATTCAGTTTTCAGTTTCCTAAAAAAAGGGGTTTGGATATTTATTTATGATATGCTTATATTACTTTAAACACCGACAGTGCTATGAACATGCTTAGTTAAAAAGTATTTGGGACTTAAGAAGTATTCGATATTCATGGATTAGGGGTCAGCCCTATGAGGGCCGAAATATTGAAATTAAAAGTTTACGATTTATTGTTTCAGGGAGAATGAGACCAAAGGTTGACCTATATCCTAACACAACACAGGTGGTGCCTGTAGGTGGTAACGCATTGTTCCAGTGTCGTGTGATGGACGGTGACCCACCACCCACTGTACAATGGACAAGGTTCGTCATTTAAATCATTATTTATGTGCACCAGGGCACTGTTTTATCAAAGCACTTACGGGAATCGTAAACTTACGTTTAAATTTAAATTCTTTATAATTCGTTAACGACTACAAACTGGGGCCAGATATTGTTTGTAGGAATTTCTTAGCTGAATATTCATTAGTATTGCAGCTCCATTTACCTCACTTTGCAGATGTTAACGTATCATAAAGAATTTAAATTTGACCGTAAGTTTAGGATTTGCGTAAATGCTTTGATAAAACAGTGCCCAGGTACTTACCTGGGCTGTATCCAGAAACAAAAAGAAACACTGATGCAAAATACTTCTTCAAAAAGTCTCCCTGAAAAAACTGAGACAAATTTGTGACTTTTTGAAGAAAAAAGTCAAGCTATTGTTGTGAGGGGATCATGTGGCAAGCATACCAGACATAGCTTTTATTTGCCATACAGCTTTCTGTTGAAATGTGGTGGGCAATGTGTGCCTCCACTGGGATTTGAACTCGATTTCGCTTGATTAGATCGCAAGAGCGCCCAACACTGAGCTATGGTGGATCACATTCAATTTTTTTGTCATTCTTTAAAAATTTCATTAATTTATTCAATCATTCATTATTTCGCTCACTCACTCACTCACTCATACAGTTTACAATTTACAGTTTATTCACTCACTCACTCACTCACTCACTCACTCACTCACTCACTCACTTATTCGCTCATTCATTCATTTATCTATTTCTACAGAGTTGGTGGACTACCATTACCCGAGGACAAGGTTGAGATTATGGATAATGGTGTAATTATGTTCAAACAGGTGACACAATCAGAACAAGGTGGATATATCTGTACCGCTGAGAATGATATGGGAACCACCAGCGCTACTGCTACTCTCATTGTTGAAGGTAAAATTAGATGTTTCTTCATAAATCTCGTAAATTATTATTAATTAGTTTTTTCTAATATTCTCTTTACAGAATTCTAAACGCTTGCAGGATCTTGATGCTAAAATATAGATAAAATTCTTCATTCACTGGAATGACTTCGGACTTTATCGCTTTGCATCATTAATAGTGTATTTACTGAAGAATCAAAAGTATTTGATTAAAATCTTCAAAATCAAGACAATGATTTATTGTCTTTTAGTGCTGTTATCTAATAGTGTTTGAGGACTGTCATTGTTTAATGTCTTTTAGGACTGCATTGAAATTAACATATTTATGTTTTTCAGGACCACCATCAATTACCATTCAGCCAAGTAAGACAGTATATGCTCTGATTGGTCAGAGAGTGACATTGGAATGTACGGCCGATGGTGACCCGACACCTGGTGTATACTGGATTGAACCAAGGAGAAGTAATCGTGGTGACGTACCACTGATTGTTGGAGACGATGAGGTGGGACGATCGTCTGGTAGTGCTGTATTAGATATCACCAGTGTTGAACGAGATGATCAGGGTACCTATACTTGTGTTGCACGTAATACTGGCGGCGAAACCAGGGACAGAGTACAGCTTATAAGTAAGTCATAAAAAAGTTACCAATTTTCGAGGGCTGACTTTTTGGCTGTTCAGCAGTTCAACAATCTTCTGACATTTTAACTTCCCCTGTTCATTTGGCTACCTGGTCATCATCATAAACTGCTTAAATATGTTACTCTTCTGATTTTGTTCAATTTTGTTTTTAAAGTTTTGTTCAGTTTCATGTTTTGTTGTTGTTACCATTTCACATCTTATAATGTAAAAGTACAAATCCCATCATATGGTCAGTAGGACCTCACCCATATATCAGACGGTCACTGATAAGTCTTTTTGTAGCTTTGTCACTATAAATTGGTCAGACAATGTCTGATGACAAGCAGCAGTCCCTGACTGATTAGCCAAAAATATGTTAGTTGAGTAACCAATATTTGATAGCAGTTTTCAGCAGTTCAGCAGGTCAACCGTAGTTTAGTGGTTAGTGCGCTTGCCGTCTAACCTTGTGACCCGGGATTAAATCTGGGTGGAGGCACATATATATGCCTGCCATATTTCAGCAGAAAGCTGACTGGCAAATAAAGGCTAAGCTTGGCATTTTTAGCAGTTCAGCAGGTCAACCACTGCTTGACGTACATTTTAACTTCCTGCTTCGAGGAAACAATGCTAAATGAGACTTATATTATAACCGACATGATGTATTTTCAGTCCGTGAAGGTGACCGAGCTGGTGTGAGTATCTCTGGACCTAGTACATTATCCGTGGTAGATGGACAGAGCGTGGAACTTGTTTGCTCAGCTAACCGTATGTTACAATATTCTACATCACATACAATAACATTAACATGAACTTAAAAGAAAAAAAGAATTTAATAAAAATAAAAATATTTTATGTAGATCTAAATAAAATCTATTTTTTAACGGAATTTCATAACATGTTATCTTAAATTTAAAGTTAGGTTTTTTAAAAAAGAAAAAAAGTAAAGTTTATAAAATTAATTATTTTACGTTAACTTTTTCTCTTTTATTCATGTAATAGTAAAATTTCGCTATTGATTTTAAAGAAGAAAATGTATTTATAAAATGAAAATATTTGATGCTGAAAACACAGGTAACTGTATCATTGATAACAAACAAAAATATATAGAATTTTCAAAAAATATGTTCAGTCTTTATTAGTGATACAGTTCCCTGTGGTTGAAAACTCAAAATTATATGAAATGTTATCATAAATTTTTCAAATTTTGCTATTAAACAGAACTGAGAAATCCTTTGATTCGTTGGAGACGTCGTGAAGGATCGCTGCCACCTGGTCACAGTGTACGACAAGGTGTCCTCAGTTTACCGAGATTCCGTGCCGAGTACGCCGGAGAGTACATCTGTACGACAAGTATCCAACAACAAACATACGAAGCTAGTGTATTCATTATTGTTACAGGTACGTTCAATCATTCTTATCATCTTCAGCAGCGTTTTCTGATAAATAGTAACTTTCAACTACATTTTTTAAAGGTATTTTTTTTTCAATTTGAGTGTTTAGCGCAAAACTATGGTAAGTGCCTCTATAAATTGATGTAGTTACTATAGTTTTGCACTGAGCCCTCAAATTACCTTTCCTGATAAGTAATTTTCAACTATGTTCGCTTATGAGTAATTTTCAACTATGTTCGCTGATAAGTAATTTTCAACTATGTTCGCTTATGAGTAATTTTCAACTATGTTCGCTTATAAGTAATTTTCAACTATGTTAGCTTATGAGTAATTTTCAACTATGTTCGCTTATGAGTAATTTTCAACTATGTTCGCTTATAAGTAATTTTCAACTATGTTCGCTTATAAGTAATTTTCAACTATGTTCGCTGATAAGTAATTTTCAACTATGTTCGCTTATGAGTAATTTTCAACTATGTTCGCTTATATGTAATTTTCAACTATGTTCGCTTATGAGTAACTTTCAACTATGTTCGCTGATAAGTAATTTTCAACTATGTTCGCTTATAAGTAATTTTCAACTACTGTTTCTGATAAAAAAATATGTTTTGACTGTATTTAATCATTGAATCTGTTTTTCACCTATCTTCTTAAGTATTTAGCTTTTCTTATACCTTGCATGAATGTTAATAAAATCAGCGTTTATGTATTTGGCATCTTATTTGATTCTCTCGGGAAATCAACCTAATACAGGACATTACTGTTTATTTGGTATTTGATGTATATTTCAGTCGCCCCACGATTAACTATTTCCCCTCAGAGAATTACAACGCGTGCTGGTGATACGATTCAGTTACGTTGCACAGCCTCAGGTAGCGGACCGTTTGATATTGAATGGTCTCGAGTGGATGCCCAGATCAACCCTAGCGCCACTGAACGTGATGGTATACTCGAAATCAGACAGGTAACAGCAGCAGATGCTGGACGTTATCGTTGTGTGGTACGTAGCAGTACTGCTGGATCCAGTGAAGGATTTGCGCTCGTTGTTGTCGAAGGTAGGTCCAGAATTTCCTTGTTGTCTTCTCAATAAACACGTCAGTAAGTTTAAATTTATAGTAGCCATCATAGTTTGATGGCAGCCATCTAAGTTTGTAACACTATACAAAATTTCATCAGAATAATGTCCCCTGATTCACTTTGCTACTTTTTATGGATAAGGCTTCTGTGACATTTTGTATTTGTTTAATTCAGTCTTGTAATAACAAATACTGATTCTGTGATTTCTATATGTCGGTAATTGTCCATATTCTGCTGTTTTAGAATGATAATATGACTTTAAGTTTTTTAACATCTCGTTAAATGTTGTGTTCTGTAACAGTAAATTATTTACTTCAGTGCCTCCAAGTATTGCTGTTGCCCAGCGTGACATCTATAGTGAGGTAAACCGTAATGCAGAGTTACGTTGCGACGCCTCCGGTAGTCCACCACCTATTGTTAGCTGGGAGAAAGAAGGAGGACAGCTTCCAGCACAACATAACATTCAAAATGGAGTTCTCACGTAAATATAATTTCAAATTGTCTTTTTAACAACTTGATACTTTATTTTGGTCAGATTGTTCAGATGGGAATATTAAAAATAATAATGTATTTAAATGTGTAAGACTAATTTATGTATCTGGGTGCATTTGATACTGTTTCAACCAATGAAAACGTGTGTTGCAAAATATTGACCATAAGATACAGAACTGATTTGTTGTCAACCAATAAAAATGTTACATAATATATTGACGAAAATAGCTAGAACTGATATGCTGTTGACCAATGAAAATACTTGATCAATGAATACAGGGGCCTTATTCACCAGCGTCGTTGTAGGTCTAAAACTTAGACTATGGCTTTATATTGTCAAATGTTCTATTTGCTCTCATGATGTTATGGTGAATTTATGGTGTTTGTGATTTTATTACTGAATTTATGCTGTTTGTAATTTAATTACAGAGTTTATGGTGTAAGTGAACGTGATGCAGGTAGATACATCTGTACTGCCTCAAGCTCATCAGGAAGTAGCAGAGACTATGCTGTACTCCATGTTTCCAGTAAGTAGTGTCAGATGATCTTTTTGCTAACTGGACGCCATTGGCCAAAAATGCTGGGATGCAACTTAAAGGCAGTGCACTAGAAAGTTTCAGTCTGAAGGCAAAAATGTCGCTGTATCGTTGTTTAGAATTTCTTAATAATTTTCTATATATAGTAACATTGCTATCGTGTCAGACTGGTCGATATTTGCCTCCGTAGCTTATTGGATAGTATTTATGGCGTCCAATCTGGCGACCCTGTTTTGAATCCCGATGGAGGCACATACAGGGTGTCTCAAAATACATGTCCGCTTGTTGAAGGGTCATAACTTTGCCAAATGAGTTAGTAAATTGGTGATCATAGTCCCAAAAGAAAGCTAAATTTAAAAATTGTGAGGTGAATTATATCATGTGTCAATACTCGAACAGTTGATGACGTCACATACGTTATACTAACGTCATTAGCAACGGACGTTCTAAAATGTCCGAAGAGGCAGATAACATAGTTTGTATTGTAATATGGGTAAACTTTATATCATATGTGTGCATAGTAATAGTCAGTCGTACCCTACTATGCACACACTGGCTGAGAAACTGACCAGGGGTTATTAGAAAATGAAATCGGAAAACGGGACGTATTTAACGGAGAAACACCTTTTAAAAACAAGTAGGACTGAAAGTTTGATATTCACACATTTCTAGGCATATCGTATTCATAAAAGGTGCACCAATCGCCTCGAATGAACATATTGGATTAAATGTATAGCGCTATGTCTAGCTGATCTCCAACAGTCCTAACATAGTCATATAATGTAACTTGAAAGTATAAAATAGTACTTAATGAAGTATAAATCACCAAAAACTGCCTTGGTATGAGGATGAATTTAGATTTGCTACTTTTATTGAAATCAGAAAAAAGTAACCAAAATATCCTAAAGATTTATTTCTTCTTATACTATTTGAAAGTTAGATAATCTAGTTCAAGATATATAACTACATCGAAACTCAAAATATCAATTTGTGGAGAAAATGGAGACATCACATCCGACTCAAACTTATGCGAACGTCATTTAAATCGTCAAACGACGTCAATCACAGGTTTGTACCGAATTGGGGGTAGCTACTAAAAACGCATTCTATTAGTTTCGTATGCATTATTTTGGAAAATTGTTTCGTAATTTCTACATTGATTTGAATGCCCTGTGATCATACATATAAATCAGATATGTAAAGCAATACATTACGGATTGATACGTCCTCAACAAGCGGACATGTATTTTGTGACACCCTGTATATACACCTGCTATATTTCAGTAGAAATAAAGCAAACAAAGGCTAAGCTCGGCATTTTAAGAATTATCAATGATTGAGTAAATTTTCAAAAATTGAGTAAGGGTTTTGAATACTCAGATTTCGGATTCTGATCAGAAAATTAATTGAAGATTGATACTATGTGATTAATTGATATAACCTCCATAGCTTAGTGGTTAGTGTGTTAGCCGTTTAATCTAGCGACACAGGTTCAAATCTATGTGGAAGCACACATATGTTTGCCATATTTCAGCAGAAAGCTGACTGGCAAATAAAGGCTATGATCTGCATAAAGCCTTCAACAATTTTGGCAGTTTTGAATCTTTGGGAATTTCAGATTCTGATCATAAATTTTTTTTAGAAATTAATTGAGGATTTATTAATGATTAACTGATGTTTAATTGATGATATTTGATGATCTTTTCAGGTGGAAGTGGTATAGACACGAGCCAAAATCATGAGTCACAGATTGTGAATGTTGGTGACAGAGTATCGTTGGAGTGTATTGTAACAGGTAATGTTACATTTTGTACTTCTTTATATAACTACAAGCTTTTGAATTTACTACAGTATGTCACATGGTACTGCTAAACTCCCTATAATTCATTAAATGTATCAGAGGCATTATTCACCAACGTTGTAAGTCTGAAATTCAGACTTCGACTTTAAATTGCCAAATGTTCTATTTGCTCTCATGATGTTACAAATGCACTGATTTTGATATAAATGGATACACGAGTTCAGTGAGTAACAGGAAATAATCAGATAAAATTTTGCATGGTTAAATTGAATTGAAAAGAAATGGCAGTGATTGTAAATATTGTCAATTTTAAGTCTAAGTCTGAATTTGAGTCTTACAACGTTGGTGAATAAGGCCACTGGGGTCCTGTCATTCCAGAATAATTTGGAAATCTAGATTTTCTGCACTATATTATGGACTACTTTTTTGCCCTTAATAAACGTTATTTGAGTAAAACAGTACGGTAATTTCAAGGTACTTACTCTCAATTTTGACATAAAACAATCTTTGAAACCTAGTTAAGGGATATTGATGTTTGCTAATGGCATTAGAAACAGACTCAAGACTCATTTTCAGGATTGGGTATAATATGTTTCTGTAGCGTCCCTGAAGTACTTGTATACAAAGACAGGTCAAAGTCATTTAGAGCTCTATCTAATGCCATTATCCAGGGCACTAAATAATTAAAATATTTTTTAAAAATGGCATTAAAGCCAAAGAAACTAAACAAATGTAATAGCCTTGTATTGACATTATTACAGGAACACCGCTGCCCACTATAACCTGGTCTCGTGATGACGGTCCACTACCGGAAGACGTCGTCCTCGGTGACGGCATTCTAATTATTCCACAAGCTAAAGTTAAAGACGCTGGTACCTATACCTGCCTGGCTGTAAATGAAGCTGGTTCCATCCGATCAAAGATAACTTTATATGTCAAAGGTAAGAACAGTTATCATTCAAGCCAATGATTGTATCACTGTCTTAGAATAATAATAACGACTTTATTTTAAGAGGCGACACAGTTGGGCAAGCCCAGTCTTCCCTGTGAGCCTCTATAACAAAACATGTTTACAAAGAGTATGACATAAATAATAGACAGTTAGAAATACAACAACAAAATTTAACAATTGCATCTGTCAATATCTTTCCGCCTCTTAGAATGAGAATGTCGCAAGTAGTAGTTGTGACCCAATAAGACTGATGTATATTTCAATCAGTAGTAATTTTCGGACAGTATTTTCTTGGTTTCTGAAAATATTGATTTTGTACTCAGGGCCTTCTCAATCTAAGCCAGCGATATTTTAATTCTACAACTAGATCTATTTGCCTATCGGTGAAAATTTCAGTAGCTTAATAGATAATGTGGAATCATTTTAGAAGTGTGATATATTGAAGGCCCCACAATGATTTCAATTAAGGAGAGGGCTAATATATGCTAAGCCTGTTGCCCAATTCAATTTCTTTGGAAATAAAAAAAAGTATTGAATTAAAATAAGGACTTGAAGTACTGGGGTGGTATTCACAAAGCATCTTAAGTGAAAACTTAGAAATTTCCTAAAATCTCAAATTTTCCTTAAGTGTATCAGCTTATCCGGAATATCAAGATGAAATTGTTTAGACCCATTATGTATAGAGCTACAGTAATCACATAGAAAACATGTATTATTCTTTGTTAATTCCTTTGGAAATATGTGTTGCTTAAAATTTTAACTTAAGTCAAAATATTTAAGTTTTTTCACTTAAGATGCGTTGTGAATACCACCCCTTGTGTCTAGTTTCTGGAGATGATTCACCCTTATTTCATGCTGCCCTATACAATTTTTAAGTTTATTTTGTGATGGAAACAGAATCATGAGGTTTGTCTAAAATGACCGATTTTTTTAATTTTATATTTTCTGGAATTTGCATCCCAATAACTTGTCTGCCCGTGAATATAGTCCATGCATGGACACAGAGTTTGTTCTCATTCTGGTCTAACAGTTATTTTTTCACAGGAAGGTGTCTGATCAAATAATTTTGCTCTAAGGGTGACTCCGAACAGCCATTTTTCTTGGAATTGTTCTCTCTTAGTCCTGTGCTGACAATGTTTGAGATAAACACATGTTTTTTTCTTCAAATACTCTAAGGGGGGGGGGGTGAACCCCTGGTCACCTCTCTGGATCCATGCATGATTTAAAGGCCTCATTGTTTAAAAGTAACAGAAACAATATCAAAGACATTGAAATTAAATATTCTGCCTTATTCTTCAGACCACATTGGTAATTATAGTTTGACAAGTGCTTCTCAAAACATAGAATAGGCTTTTTATTATACTGTAGACCGGGAGATTTTCATACCCTATAGTTAAATTTACTAAGTCAAGTATTTGGGAGAAAACATTAGACATTTTTTTTGGTCCGAAAAAAGGCTGAAGTTTTTTACATAAAAGTTCTCCAACTACTTTGGACAATTACATTTATATTGTTGACATAACAGTAAAAAATGCATTGATAATAATACTTTTTATCAAATTTAGACAGAAGTATAATTTTTAAATAAAATGTGAATTACGTTCCCAGGTCCCAATTCTAGTTAGAATTCAAGAATGAAAACTATTTGTATAATTACTGATGTTTTTACTTTGGGTCATGTATGTTCAGTCAGTGACAAAAATTGTCAGAATTGATTAAATCATAGATGGCGAGGTAGTCAAGTCGGTAAGACTCTTGACTACAGATCAAGAAGTCCCTGGTTCGAACCTTGGTCAAGGCATTTCTGATCAAGTGTTAATGTTACAAGAATCCCACCCAACTAGAGATGAACTCGTTGGTAACCCAGAGGTAGTTTTTTACAAGTGTTGGTGTGCTTCACTGGATACGGTAAAGAACCAGGTAGTCAATTAAGAAAGAGCTAGGGTTGTGCCCCGGACTCCTTGTATCACAAAGAATTAAATCTTTTCCCCCCAAGGTCAGAGGTTATTAGCTAGTTAGGCAGTAATTATGAAAATCTCCAATTTCTACAGTATAAGCACTAATTCGCTTTGAATCTGATTTTAAATGAAATGTTCTCTCGAGTGATGTATATATGCATGCATTAAAAGTTATATAGGTATGTTGATTTTATTTTTGCATATTGATATGATTTTATGACCCCATGTTATTCTCATATTTTCCATTAATAAAATTCTTACTAATCCAGTTTATTTGAATGAAACCAAATAAAAAAAGAACTTTTTATTGAAAATGTTACATTTTATGAAGAATATTATGTTTTAATGAAGGTTTAGTGTTGTGAAGGTTTTTTTCCTGAGAGTTAAGTTTTATGAAGGATTTATGAAGGTTTAATGAAGGTTTAATGAAGGATTGAATCAGATGTTGGTTTTATTACTGTGAGTTAAGTTTAAAGAAGGATATATTACTGACAGTTAAGTTCTATGAAGGAGTAATGAAGGATTTATAAAGGATTTATTAAGGTTTTATGATGGATTTATGAAGGTTTTATTACTTAATTTTTAGACTATGGCGGTCGGCTGAATGATGGTAATCTAACGTTATCGTAAATCTATAAATAGTAACATCAATATCATTCAATGTATCGGAACATTAACAAACGTCCAAAGCTTTTTGTGTTAAAATGTGTGTGCGTCACAAGAGCTTGTGTTTGCCTGCCAGTTGTGTCAGTCGTGCCAGTCGTCAATCGTTCCATGCTTAAAGTCAATTGAATTCATGGTTTCCAAAAGAACGTTCTGGGGTATTTAATGTAATTTATTAATGTTAGAAGACTATTTTCTTGCATCATTATAGCTTGAATGCTAAGTTTACAGTTATTCTACTTGGGGGAGATATCACCTATGATAATAATAATATTTCATTAAGTACCATTAGCAACATAATGTATAAATGAACAATATGAGGCCATACCAATCGGTTTTTATGTTTTTAGTGTCGTCATGCGCCCTAAGGTTTTGAAGTCAATTTTCAAAATAAAAAATTCGAAAAGCAGTATTGTCCTTCTCAATGTTCATGCTCTAGAGATATTTAGCTCTGGTAAAGTTGTGTTTCATTTGAATTTTGAAACTAACGCCAACAACAATGTTACTGAGAAGATTTTATTGACTTGCTCCATGTCTAAACACTCTTTTGGACAGGTATTGTTACTCGGGTGTGTAATTGCAACTGTAGAGATCCAAGTGAGGCAATGTTTATTTAAATCTGGTGTGTTTGTTTTTGTGAATAGTTAGCTAGGTTTCAGAGAGCCAGACATGAAGCTAAACATAAAAGCTATTTGGTATGGCCTACCTGGTGGGAACTTGATCGCCTACTGTAAAATCATTAATTTTCATGGGGGATTTAATTTCATGGATTTTCTGGTTCACCTTCCACTACGAAATCAAATCCCATCAAACAGTCATTTTTACCTGAAATGCAAAATCCACGAATTAACATCCCTTCGAAATGGTATTTTTTTACCAAAAATCACGAATTTTTTTCCCATTAAAATTAAATGATTTACAGTATACTAGGAATTCTATACCAAAGACTTGACATTGCTATTTGGGCAAAATGGCAGCTGACTACAGTTTTGCACCAAACTCTTGAATTATTCTGTAAACATGATATCTGCTTTGATGAATACTATATCAATATTATACAATATTAGTATAATACAATATTATAAAACATGTTACAATATTATACAATATAATTATGTAGTTAACAATGAATATCGTGAGTATTACAGTACAATATATTTAACCATGTACATTTTTTCTCTTGTTTATATTATTCGCCATACCTTAGAATGAGTACAGTATAATGCTACATTCATATGCTTCGTTATTTGGGTCACGTGTATAAAAATAAAAATAAGTGGAAACAGTTAGAAAAAAATATGCCTGAACTTTGCTCTCCGCTGTAGCGTGATGTTTTGATATTTGGATGCTTTTATTCACAGGTAACTGTATCGTTGAAAAAGAAAAAAAACAAAAACAAAAAAAAAGTTGGTTTTTTTTTGAAAATTAATATTTTTCTTTTTGTTTTTTTCGTTTTCAACGATACAGTTACCTGTGCTTTTATTCTTACTGTATCTACATACAAAAAAGAATTAATTATGAGGGAACAATCCCATTCAAGAGAAAAGCCGGTCTATCATTTAACATTGAACAGACTGTAAAAGAGTATATGATATTGTATTTCAATGATATGCAAAAAAAAACTTATTGAATTTCATAGATTGTCCAGTAGTTAAATTATTTAGTATAACTGTTTCCTCTCTGACATTAGCTATTGGTTCAGTTTTTACCATAATTATATTGAGTTGCATCATTTGACCAAAAAATGCAACAGTGTTGGTTGCCTGTATGACATCATGTGACTAAGAACTGCTACCTGATTGGTAAATGGTTACCTGTGTCGTATCACATGACCAAATTATGCAACCTGATTGGTTACCCTTGTTGTATCATGTGACTCAGAAATGCAATATGATTGGTTGTTGTGTCATGTGACCAAGAAGTGCAACAGAATTAGTTGCCTTTGTTGCTTCATGTGACAGAGAACTGTAAGCAATCTTGTTATGATGCGCAATTTGGATGTTGTAAGGTATTTTGATGCAACTCATTCTTGTGGTAGTTAGTTCAACACATACTTTATAGGAAATGTAATTACACCTAATATGTGGAGAATAATATTACAACTATAGTGATATGCCAGGTTTTAATTACGATCACTATAAATATACCTGGTATAGCTTGGCCAATTTGACACGAGCCTGACCTATTTATTAGCATAATTTAACAGTCGATAATTATATTGTCTACGTTTACAGCACCGATTGTATGTTTTCATAATCGGGGAGTATCACGAAGAGGTTCGAGATGTAATACAAACACAAATCTGAAATACCCATATTGCGTAATTTGCTTGCGGAAATTGATATATTCAAAGCAAGAACATTGTAATATATTCTTGCATAAAGGTCAGACTCAGGTCAAAATAGCCAACCTACAAAAGTCTCATGGTAGTTATAGTCTGAGCTAAACTTGCTATATTATTGTATACAGTATTAGTTGGCAATATTTCATATTATAGTCTTCCATTACATTTGTAAGCTCTTTACTTCATTACGCCCTTAATTATACTCGCTGCACAATGTATGCTGTGAGGGCGTATACTGCTTATTGCTTGTCTGTCTGTAGATGGATTCTTGTGGACGCAACTCTTCCCACAGTTTTTGCAGGATTTCCTTCAAACTGTCACACATGAACATATTCAACATGTAGATGCGTGTTAAGGACAGAATTTGCACTGTGATGAATAATGCCAGAATTATGGTCCTTTGCTGGCAGGGGGTATATTAGTCTAACAAATGGCAACAGCTCTAGTTCCTTTACACTAGTTTATGCTAGGAGGTACACTTTGACTCAGCTATGGCCCTTTGTTGGATATTTGTGTGTTTGTCCTGTTGACCATCTATAATAATTTGATTGATATTTAATATTTATCCTTTTTTCAAGTTAATGTCACAAATACTGATAATGATGAATGTAAGTAATTTATCTAAACTTAGCTGAAGTGTTTAAGATCTTGTAGAGGTCACCATTAGGGGTTTTAGAGGTCACGGTATGGTTGTTGTGGGTCCTAGGGATCACTTATTGGTTTTAGAAATCACTTTATGGTTTTAGAAAATCACTTTAGGTTCTCTTTGAAATTATAATTATTTTGTCAAACTTACAAAGTTGATATTATTACTGTACAAACAAATTTACCGGGTTCTCAACCTTTAGGCATGAATATATTGCAAGCTTCATGTGCCATTAATAAACATTGATTTTGCCGGCAAATGAACTTGACATTGACCTTTGAACATTCTAAAATTGTTTTATTTAAAAAGGGTTTTGTGTGCAATCTTCGATTTAAATAATAGTTAATTTCTGAGAGATAATCTTGCCTCACTGAAGATTAAGATAATTATTTGTAGTACAACTTGGATTTTTTGGTAATACTCTCTGTTTATGAAAACCATGGCTGAAGCTGAAATTAAATGAAAATTAACTGTTATAATAATAGTGATAAACAATATAATCATTATGCCAGTAAAACGTTTGAGAATGACGTTAATTTGTTTGTGCTGTTGTTTGAAGTTGAGGTTGATAGTTGAATGCCATTATGGGTAACAGGAGCCTGTTGCATAAATTTAAGCAAGGCGCTGACAAGTGCTCAGTAGTACTATGCTAAAAAAAACAGCTTGTTTCAAAAATGTGCAACATGGGGGACTAAGCGAAAATTTTGTATGTAATTCAACTTATTGGCGGGTGCTCGCCGCTTAACAGGCTGTTGCATAGCAAAGTGCTATGTACCAAGCACTCCTGAGACGGTCTGTTGCATAAGAAAGCACTCAGTAGCGCTCGCTTAGCCAAGTGCTGAGACAGGTTTCGCTTATGACGAACATGCTCGCTTATAGCATGTCCTTGAATCGACATAATAAAGGGCTACCAAATAGTGCTCAATAGCGCCTTGGCTATAATGCAACAGGCTCCAGGATACTAACCGTTACAGGTGTCAGGATAACTGATCACTTCATATACAGTAAAACTTTTTGGCTAAGTCTGCAAGTAAAAATATGTAAACAAATAATTAAAACAATCATAATTGTCATATTCTTTGATCCATTTTCACGAGATATGGTTGACGCTCCAGCAGAGAATGAGCACTACCTATGCAACATTTAAAACTTGTTTTAACAGAATGTCACAGTTTTTGTACGAAGCCAGCTAAACCAAACTGCTATAGTTGTGAGTGCTTATAATGCAAACATCTCTTGTTGAATATAAGCAGGTTGAATTAAGAGCAAAATAGTAAAATGGAATTTAAAATTCTGGTCTTAATTTTGACCTCGTCTTAGTAGTGAGGATGTTTTACTGTATATAAACATCACACATTTAATTCAGTTTTCATTATTTTTGTCTCACAGTATGCCTTGTTTTGTTTGCTTTATTTTTAATAGTTAGTTAGTTAGAAGTTCGGTCTTGCTTGTGCTTTGTTGTGAATATTATATACTTACGTTTTGCTTTTTATCTTAGAATATATCGATGGCTTAGTATTAGAAGGTCGTAACTACCAAATCAATATTTTGAGAAAACACGGAAAAACTGTCTGACATATATACTCTTTACTTATGGTAAAACAAACTTTTACAACTTTATTTTGGTCAACATGACAAGTTCAGATTTTAATGAAAATGGGCTCATAAGAAGCGCCTTGTGATGCTTATTCTAAATATGTATGAATCATAAAAGGTCGTAAGTGGCACTTACGACCTTCTAATTCTAAGCCATCGATATATGATTAACGCTATGCTTCATATATTCTTAACTTGTTCGATACTATCAACTTAATGACACCGGAGTGTAAATGTTATGAAAATAGGCTCATAAGATGCGCCTTAGGATGCGTCTTATAAGGTTGTAAGTAGTAGTTACAACCTTCTCATTGTAAGCCTACGATATATATTTCATTGGTCAACAAACTTTTATTCATGCATGTTATATTTAAAATCACTACTTTTACTGTAATTCACCTTATGCCTTGCAAGTAATGGTTATTAAATGATAAACTATGGAATGCTGGCATTATAATAATTATTGTCATATTTACTGTAATGAGCCAAATCTAAAATGTTCACAAATCTTAGTATATACACACCACCTTTGTCTTGCATTGATAATGGACATACCATATTATGCATGTAAACATTTGAACTATAATTATATTCCTACACTCTGCCATCGGTGACATTTTACTTTGAAAAACTTTCAAAAATTTGAGTGATCTCAAAATTTTAGAAGATGAAATTGTGTAAAAGAATAATTGAACTGAAAATACAAATGTACAAATTCACAATATTTCATGGATAAAACTTCATCGGATGACGCGACTTGAAATTATGAAAGTTTAAAAATTGAAATGACACGTTTGGTTGTTTGTAGATTTTGTAGGCTTTTAAAGAATGGGTGTTCAACATGTGTATATTATTGTGTTATGTATTTCAGCCCAACCTCGATTGTCAGCTCCGTCGTCAGCTTCTGCTGCCCTCGGCGATATCGCTACCCTCGTATGTGATGCCGACAGTTTCCCGTCACCTGATATCACATGGTACAGAAAAGATGGAAGCATGCCAAGGTAAACTCATTCAAGAATTTCTAAATTGTTAAAATCTCTGTACTACGTTTCATAAGTGGTTATTTATGAAGCCTTCAATGTCAACAATGTTGCTAATTTTTGGATTTCCAACATAGGCATGCAGAATTATGAGTGACCATTTCTTTACTTTGTGGAGGAAAAGTGAAAATACAAAATTAATATGGCCAACCGTAATCACCAACTCAAAGGCTTGAGTGGGTATCATCAATTCAAGCCTGGCCATGTCCCTGAAAGTTTGTGTTTTTATATTATTTATCT
Organism: Spisula subtruncata; assembly: GCA_963678985.1. Lineage (NCBI taxonomy): Eukaryota > Metazoa > Mollusca > Bivalvia > Venerida > Mactridae > Spisula > Spisula subtruncata. The sequence goes on along the minus strand of OY787669.1, from coordinate 44,686,948 downwards.
ACCACCTGATGAAGCTGTATTGCTGAAAGGTTGTTGAAAATTAAATGAACATCGCTTTATTTTAATCTGCGTTTGTGGTTTATTTTCATTATTTTCTTAATTAATTAAAAATATTTTGAAATGAATTACAGTGACTACACTATTGTTGATGGAGATTTGGTGATCAGTCGAGTGCGACAGGAAGATGCTGGAACATACGTATGTCACGCTGAGAACGAGCACGGACAAACCGATACTCCGGTCAGCCTCAATGTTGGTGCCCTGGTTCCACATTTCTTACAGGATCCTAACTCTTACATGGCATACTCTCCTCTCAATGACGTCTACCAGGAGTTTGATATTCTCTTATCGTTGAAACCAGAATCTACTGAAGGTATGGGATAAGTCCCAGGATAAATCACAGGATAAATGACCGACTGGTGGCCATCTTGGATTTCAAACTTCCTGGCTGATGGTTTCAAGATTGATTCATGTCATTTGTACAGCATGGCTGACTTTGGATTTTCAAGATGGTTGACGAAGCAGAATTTTCTTGCTATGAGACTTCCTTTAACTTACAAATTAACTACTGCACGAGTAAAAATGTTAGCTATGGTACTTTTAATTCAGCCGATTTCAACTTTAGTACAGTCTACCAGTAATTATTAAACAGTGTTTTTGAGACTTCTGTTCATTCATTATCAATTTTTGTATTTAATTTCAAATTCATCTATTTCACCTATTTATACTAGGTATGGTATTGACTCATTTTTTTCAAAAAGCACCGGATGCTATTTTTAGCTCACAGTCACGTGACTAAAAAGCACCGGATTTTTATACTTCGGTCAAATATTTTATAACATTTGTACCCTGATGAAGGCTTTGTAAAAGCCGAAACGTCAGCCCCAATAAAATAATGATAACCTTAACCTGCGTTGATCGTGTAGCTACATTTATACTTGGGTGTCTTTATTGATAGGTATGGTATTGTATAACGGTCAGTATGAAGATGGTGGTGGAGACTTTGTATGTTTTGGTTTGAACGAAGGTTATCCAGAGTTCCGATTTGATGTAGGATCAGGACCAGCCATTATCCGTGGTAACCAGACACTCGGCCTTAATGAGTGGCATACCATTCAACTCTCCAGAAACAAAAACAAAGGTATACATATATTTAAAACCTTAAATAGCTGGTTGGTTTTGATTTTTAGTGTCACATTGCCGTGGTAAATAAATTGGTTATATATCAAAAAACCAATTAGGGTACCAATTTTGTGCAAAACTTGTGTTTGCCGCATCCTCTATAGCCTAGTGGTAGAGCATACACTTTAGGTTATATAAATTTATTAACCAGATTTTTTAACCATTTTTTTTTTAAAAAGTGATTAATTTGGCGATTTAGGCGGCTGGGTGGATTGGCGTGCTGGCATCCACAATTTGTTTTCCAATTTATAACTTGAGTTTGAAGGGATATATCATGATGAAACTTGCTATGTATGTAGCTTATATGAAAACCTTGCTCGGAATTGAAAGTGGGGCCTGTTGGGTCAAGGCCTATGTCACCATTACTAAACATTAAAAAAAAACATCTCTACCATATTATGCTTGGCTGTTGAAAATCTGTTTTTGTTTTGGTGGAATTTATGATCACGCTACGTGTTATATTATAGGATCAATGGTGGTTAACGAGCAACCCACATACACTGGTAAATCACCAGGACATTTCACTGGCCTTGACCTTGAAGGTAAAATGTACTTGGGCTCTGTACCCAACTACGACCAGATTCCAAGAGTGGCTGGATTTAAGGAAGGCTTTGTTGGTAAGTGATATATGCACCTTGTCTTTACTGATGTTTTTGTAATTTGATCTGTTTGTAATATGCTATCACTTGATTTTTGAGATTTTCGGTGAAAACAACATTTTGTAAAATCACTGTTTTGGAGCAATGTAAGGTTGTAATGTCAACGATAGTGGGCTTCAAATTAGGCATTAACACTTGTTGCTAGGGTTACACATGTTGCTATGGTAACACATGTTGCTATGGTTTATTGCTATGGTTACACATGTTGCTATAGTTTTACACATGTTGCTATGGTTGCACATGTTGCTATGGTTTTACACATGTTGCTATGGTTTAACATATGTTGCTATAGTTACACATGCTGCTATGGTTTTACACATGTTGCTATGGTTTAACATATGTTGCTATGGTCACACATGTTGCTATGGTTTAACACATGTTGCTATGGTTACACATGTTGCTATGGTTTAACACATGTTGCTATGGTTACATATGTTGCTATGGTTTTACAGGTAGCATCAGTGAGGTGAAGATTAAGGGTATTGACTTGAACCTTGGTGAAGAGGCGTTAGAGATTGTAGGAGTGGAACCATATAATGCATGTAGACAACAACCTTGTGTGAATGGTGGAACATGCGTGTCTGCTAATACAAGATACGGCTTCCAATGTATATGTGGTCAAGGTTATACTGGTTATAGATGTCAGGAGATTGGCCAGAGATGCTATCCAGGTAAGTCTTATTTTTACTTTAGAAATTGTTGATGCAATAGTATTACATAGTGCTGTAAAAGGTTATTCTATACCCTTTTAAGATAGATATGAACTTTTCCTGTCTACACGAATGAGTTGACTTGTGAATACCAGCCAACAAGATCTCTATGATCAGACTGAGCCAAGTTATTCCATGAACAAGAACCAAGTTATTGCACGTTCCATGAATAAGAACCAAGTTATTGCACATTCCATGAAGAAGAACCAAGTTATTGCACGTTCCATGAACAAGAACCAAGTTATTGCACGTTCCATGAACAAGAACCAAGTTATTGCACATTCCATGAATAAGAACCAAGTTATTGCACGTTCCATGAACAAGAACCAAGTTATTGCACGTTCCATGTACAAGAACCAAGTTATTGCACGTTCCATGAACAAGAACCAAGTTATTGCACGATCTATAAACAAGAACCAAGTTATTGCATGTTCCATGAACAAGAAGTATGTTATTGCACGTTCCATGTACAAGAACCAAGTTATTGCACATTCCATGAACAAGAACCCAGTTATTGCATGTCCATGCACAAGAACCAAGTTATTGCACGTTCCATGAACAAGAAGCCAGTTATTGCACGTTCCATGTACAAGAACCAAGTTATTGCACGTTCCATGAACAAGAACCAAGTTATTGCACGTTCCATTTACAAGAACCAAGTTATTGCATGTTCCATTTACAAGAACCAAGTTATTGCACGTTCCACAAACAAGAACCAAGTTATTGCACGTTCCATTTACAAGAACCAAGTTATTGCATGTTCCATTTACAAGAACCAAGTTATTGCATGTTCCATTTACAAGAACCAAGTTATTGCACGTGTCATGAACAAGAACCAAAGTTATTGCACATTCCATGAACAAGAACCAAGTTATTGCACGTTCTACGAACAAGAAACAAGTTATTGCACGTTCCATGAACAAGAACCAAAGTTATTGCACGTTCCATGTACAAGAACCAAGTTATTGCACGTTCCATGTACAAGAACCAAGTTATTGCACGTTCCATGAACAAGAACCAAGTTATTGCATGTTCCATGAACAAGAACCAAGTTATTGCAAGTACCATGTACAAGAACCAAGTTATTGCACTTTCCATGAACAAGAACCAAGTTATTGCACATTCCATGTACAAGAACCAAGTTATTGCATGTTCCATGAACAAGAACCAAGTTATTGCAAGTACCATGTACAAGAACCAAGTTATTGCACTTTCCATGAACAAGAACCAAGTTATTGCACATTCCATGTACAAGAACCAAGTTATTGCACGTTCCATGAACAAGAACCAAGTTATTGCACGTTCCATGAACAAGAACCAAGTTATTGCACGTTCAATAAACAAGAACAAAGTTATTGCACATTCCATGAACAAGAACCAAGTAATTGCACGTTCCATGAACAAGAACCAAGTTATTGCACGTTCCATGAATAAGAACCAAGTTATTGCATGGTCCATGAACAAGAACAAAGTTATTTTGCATTCCATGAACAAGAACCAAGTTATTGCACGTTCCATTTACAAGAACTAAGTTATTGCACTTTCCATGAACAAGAACTAAGTTATTGCACGTTCCATGAACAAGAACCAAGTTATTGCACGTTCTATGAACAAGAACCAAGTTGATTATTGCACGTTCCATGAACAAGAACCAAGTTATTGCACGTTCTATGTACAAGAACCAAGTTATTGCATGTTCCATGAACAAGAACCATGTTATTGCACGTTCTATGAACAAGAACCAAGTTAATAATTGCACGTCCCATGAACAAGAACCAAGTTATTGCACGTTCTATGAACAAGAAACAAGTTAATTAATGCACGTTCCATGAACAAGAACCAAGTTATTGCACGTTCTACGAACAAGAAACAAGTTATTGCACGTTCCATGAATAAGAACCATGTTATTGCACGTTCTATGAACGAGAACCAAGTTATTGCACGTTCCATGAACAAGAACCAAGTTATTGCACGTTCTACGAACAAGAACCAAGTTATTGCACGTTCTACGAACAAGAAACAAGTTATTGCACGTTCCATGAACAATAACCAACTTATTGCACGTTCCATGAATAAGAACCAAGAACTATGGGGGGAAGGCGACTCGACCAATGTGCAGCTACCTGTGGAATACTGTAAAATCATTAATTTTCGTGGGGGATTAAATTTTGTGGATTTCGTGGTTCACCTCAACCACGAACTTTAATACCAACGAACATTGATTTTGACCCTTGATTTATTACCTGAAATGCAATATCCACGAATTCAAGTCCCAATGAAACAGTCTTTTTTACCAAAACCACGAAATTTCGTCCCAATGAAATTAAATGATTTTACAGTAGTCTGCCAGTAGATATAAGACACATTGACTCTCTGGTAGTTTTTAAACACCATTAAAATTTCACCTGTTTTAAATGGCATATCAGTGACTTTCAAGAGAATTTTTTACACTTATACTGTTATGTTGTATACTGTTCAGGAGCATGTGGTCCCGGACGTTGTTACAACTTGGACAGTGGGTATGGATTTAGATGTATTTGTCCCATTGGTAAGACAGGAACCGGATGCCAGGCTGGTAAGTACATTATGTTTCAACAAACATGAGCTTTTATAAGTACTTTAATTTGGTTTGGTTTAAACATCTATATTACCCAATTTATATAATAGCCTTGAACCTCATGCAGCCGGTGTATCAAACGAAATTGACAAAATAAATATAAATCACTAACTCCTCGACACATATTTTGTTGGAAACTTCTAAAATGACCTTTAATCTTTAATAAAACTGCAAAATTACATCAAATGACCTTTGGAATCGGAAAAAATACCTGTAAACAAACACCATGTAAATTTTCAGGAAAGGGAAATAACCCCATCTATCCGGTGCAACACTAACTTTTTCCATGTAAATTTGGTCCAGTTTGTTGACAAGCTGATTTTTTCCCGCCAAAAGTTGCACACGACACTTTTTATCAATGGATGACGTCATAACTGTCAAAATTATGTTTGATAAATAAACAAGCGAGCATTGAATACATGCATGTCAACCATTGCCGATTAAATAAGGATTTACTCGTAGCGAAGGCATGGTGCAAGTTTTTGTTGTTATTTCATTCAAAAATTGGTCCATTTCGTATTTATTTATTTAATTTACTCGTCAGTTATTGTAAACAATCCTGCAGGCAATGTCACGAGAAAAAGAATCTACAATTTCATGAGAAATTACATACACCGGTACCGTGGATACACCGGCTTCATGGGGTTTCACTATACAATTTCTTTCATACAAATTTACATACAATACGCATGGTTCCAAAACTTAGTTACGGCTCTCCCCTTTTTTGGCTCCAACCAAGTACTTGAATTCAGTGTTGCCTGGAAAAAATGCCATAAAGGTTTTTGAATTTAACTGAAATTTCACATTGTAAAATGTCTATTGAAAAATAAAAATGAAGAATTTTTCTGTGTGTTTTCAGATGTTCCGATAGTTTACCCGTTCTTCAACCGTACCTCGTTCATCTCGTACCCGCCGGCGGAAGATACGCTATTCGCACTGTCGATCAAGTTGGAATACAAACCTCAGTCATTGAGTGACGGTATAATCCTGTACGAGGGTAACGATAAGGATGGTACTGGAGATTTCATGGCACTCGTACAGAAAGATGGCTACCTAGAATTCAGATTTGACACTGGCTCAGGTAACAAACGACTACAATTATAAAACCTTTAGAAGTGTTCCCAAAAACCCCCAAATGAGGGTTTTTTCACCCCAAAAATGCTTGCTGTCACCCCTAGTTTTGATACCCCAAAAATGCTTGCTGTCACCCCTAGTTTTGATGCACTCTACTATATAACTGTTACTCAGGGGGTACAAAATTGTAACAAAACTCAGGGGGTACAAAATTGTAACAAAACTCAGGGGTACAAAATTGTAACAAAACTCAGGGGGTACAGAATTGTAACGAAACGTGTGTTTGTACCCCCAAATAAAAATGGCAGTGGGACACTGTTTAGGTCTACCCCTTTTTTGCCATATGTTCATGTTGATGTCTGTGTTAAATAGTGCTTCCATGTCTGATTTTCATTTATCTTTTTACCAAACTTATGTACATGTATATAATATTATGCACTTAATTCCAGTATACTGTACACATTGTCTCTCTAACTGTCAGGTCCAGCTATCATTAGAAGTCGATCACCTTTGAGAGTAGATGAGTGGACCCGTGTAGTAGCTACAAGAAAGAATCGTGAAGGCACTTTGGTTGTTAACGACGACGAACCAGTGACAGGTACGATTAATTTCTAACCAGTTTAACATACTAAATAATACTATGTACCGTAATACATTGCATAATTGTTATGTAAATATATTGTTATTATATTGATGCTACATTACAAATATTGTTGATAACTGGAAGTATAATAGTGTAAAATCATTTAATTTCGTTGGGATGAAATTTCATGGTTTTGGTAAAAATGACAATTTCGTTGGGACTTGAATTCGTGGATTTTGCATTTCAGGTAATAAACAAGGGTGAAAATTAATGTTCGTTGGGATTAAAGTTTGTGTTTGAAGTGAACCACCAAATCCACGAAATTTAATCCCCCACGAAAATTAGTGATTTACAGTATATTTGCTAATATTGAAAATTTGTGCATTGAAGGCAATAGTGAGTCAGTAATTCAGTATACCATCACACGTGTATATCATCGGCTCCAACATCCCCCACCCACTTTGTAGTTCTTATGGTTGATCCAAGCTTCTTCAGGCATGAACTTCATATATCTTGTATTCTGACCCCTGGTACCCTGTATAAACATTTTTGAACAATCTCATGGTTATTTGAATTTATTTTTTTTGATCTTTTGGTGCATTCTCGCTAGCTCATTGAGTATCTCTTGGGATACATTCCCTCACCTCCGGATACATCAACTTATTTTGTTTCTACCTTGTTTTGTGAAGTATTTTTATACATCATAGTAGGGCTGTAACGGTATACCGCGGTATACAAAATACGGCGAACTTCAGTCCCACACGGTTCACAGTACAAGACTTTCAAATTTCTGTACGGTTCGGTATAAGCTCTTTATGAGCAAAATAATATTCAGACAACGAAAAAACATGACAGCCTTCTAATTATGTATAATTACCATGTATCTGACTTGTTTTAATTGTATTGAGATATGCTTTATAATGTCTTAATTTACTTAGAACAGTTGAAAGGCACATGATAATTGCAATTATAGCAGCAACAAATTCATTATCACTTAAACATTGTAGTATTTAAGCAGCTGTTAGAAAATATTGTATCAAACCGAAATATACCAAACCGTTAGAAAAATTGACGGTACGTATCATATCATGAGGTGAGTGTACCGTCACACCCCTACATCATAGTAATATGTATATTTGACCTTTGAACAAACAGAATCAAATGGGCCATTAATCATCAGTGTTTCTTAAAGTTAAATGTATTTGTCCGACTTCTTTCACAGTTTGGCCACAGGTCCCTGTTTGTCCCTTTTATTTACATATATAAACATTGCACTCTACTACTATGTTCTAACATTATAGTTTAGTCAATGCATTATATATTACACTATTACCATTAATACTTGATAATCATAATTATTATTATACTATTATTATTATTACTATTACTATTATTATTATTATTATTATCATAATTATGATATAAGTATACATACTATTTTATACACCACTATTATAAGAATATTACTTTCCAATGGTAAAACAAGCCCATAATCATTAATGAAACAGTCACAATAAATGCTTGTATTTTAACTGACTGCAAAAAATTTGTTCAAATCTTTACCTACAAAGTGTTTTCTCAAATTACAATTCTGTTCAATGTTGTTGTCCAGCTCTCATCTTTTGACAAGATTATCTGCCCTTGACTGTCCACTTATCTGCCCATGGCTTGATCTCCGTCTCTATTTACAAATTGGAGAATCCTTTATTCTCATTTTCTCATGAACTTCATGTATAAGTTCTAACTCATGACCTGTTTTATTTTAGTTTATTTTTATCGTTTCAATTTTAAATATATTTTTTGTAGTTTTACATAATTAAGTTGTTAATTGTTTTATTTTCATGGTCCCGACTGACAGTGTTAGGTCTGTTTGAAGAAACTCCTTGTTTTGTTTATTTATCATGCCCCTTCTAGTTAAAGAAGTGAGGTGTATAACTTTGCACATGTCTGTCAGTAACTTGACACGTCCATACAGAGTGAAGCTGATACTTACTTATCTGATTGACTTGGAAATCTTTATTACTGTAAATCAATTTACCTTGGCAAATATTAACTTTTGCGTTTTGCTGATTGTCCAAGTTCATGACTACAAATTTTCATGTTTTTAAATCTCCTGCAATGTTCAAAGTAATGTTTTGTTTGCAGCTATTTAATTTCGCAAATTTTGGTCGCTCGCTAAATCAGAAATATTAAATTGTGTGAAATACTTTCTTGGTTTACAGTATAACACTTTACTGGCAGATTCAATAGTCATGACTGGTCACTGACTTTGATTGATTCAAGGTCAAAGGTCAAGGCTGAAAAGTATCATGAGGTCAAGGCTGAAAAGTATCATTAAGTTCGAAGGTCAAGGCTGAAAAGTATGAGTACGTTCATAGGATAAGGCCAGAGCTTAAGCAGCCAGGACTGGGGCATAATTGATGTCATTCTGACAGATTTATTCATCCAATGTAATTATTTTATGATGCCTTGCATGCAGATAGAGCCTGGGACTTACAAAGTGATCAAGGTTCACGATACTACGGATACTACGATCATAAACTCAAACGATTCCGTCGAGGTATTTCATCAACGCCAACATACTCAAATATTTTTTCCAGTTTTGCTACTTTTTTCCCTTTATTTGGAGTTTGGTGTACTTTATAGCAAAGCAGAATTGCACAGTTTCTTTCACTGCAGTTTGAGCGTCTTGAAATGTGTGAAAAAAATGTTTTCAATATGTTTTGAGACTTTGTTTAACGGGACGGAAAAGCACAAATTTTGAAATGAAGTACCATTGCAAAATATTCATAAAATGTTAAGTGACTTATTATGACTTTGATAATTAATTGGATACAGGTTTGACAGAATTGTCTGCCCTTGAGTGAGTGACTGATATTTTTTATAAATGCTCTTAATACATATTCACACATTTCAAGATCCTTCAAACAACCAAAGATATTTGTACTTGGCAACGCTTTCTCTGTGGGTGTTTGTCTCAATCATTTATCACTACCTATCATGTGACGGAAGAAGATTCGAGGATACAATATTTACCCAGTTTATAATAAATACATGTTAGTGATCTCTGAACATCACTTCTCTGTTCCGTCAGTGAAAAAGAACCCTATTCCTTTCTGTGAGAGAATTATGCATCGCTGACTGAACAAAAACTTGTATAAAGGTTGTGTAGAGTTCCGTCAGTGTGTAACATTGGTTTTCAGTTCAGTCAGAGCCATGTGAAAACAGCACAATTCTCTAACAGAACGCTCTCGAGAAATTACAATTCTCTGACGGAACGCCCCTGAGAAGTGCAGGTGTATCGGAATAACTACCATGTAATACATATAATCCAGTGCTTATCAATCAGTTTATATGTTGCTTTTATTTCATAGGCTAAAGTGATGGTCGTGTTTAGTTGGCTTCTTTTCGCTGTATAGATTCTAGTTATGCTTTGGTTTTGTTGTAATTTTAATTCATGCCAAAACATTTAAGAGCTTTTGAATAGTTGATTTTTTCTCATATTTTTCATATTTGTTCTCAAAGAGTAATTCACACTCAAGAGTTACTGCTTTGTATTAATTATTTAATATGTCCCCTATTGGGTTATAATATACCAGTCTGGGTATAAAATGCCAATTTCAAAATGCAAGTCTCTGATTGGTTGCTTTTGAAGTCAGTCTGGAAATTGACCAATGGCTTGGCTGCATTCTGTGACTGGTTTTCAAACTCAAGAATCTTGGGCTTACAAATCTCTGTTTTCCTTACACTTGCTTTAAGAATTTTCCACACTTTTTCTTATGCTTTCTTCTACTTTTAGTAACTTTCTTCTTGTTTTAAATCTTTCTGTTACTTTTTGCTCTTTTACTGTCTTTGTCTTCTTAGTTCTCTTGACTTTACCACAGGTTGTTGACATACTGACATAAAAAGTTGTACTGACAGATTGATAAAGTAGTGGAGTAGAGTTTTATAATACGACTATTTACCAGTTTTTATTTTAAATATTAGCGTACTTACACCACAGGGAGCTGTATCATTGATAAAGACTAAAACGGGAAAAAAATGTTTTTTTGTAAAGAATTTTTTTTATTTTTTTTTGTTCTTTTTTTGTTATCAATGATACAGTTATCTGTGACTTACAACACAGGACTCTGGTGTTCAAAGAAAAAGTATAAGAACATAAATTTCAACCCTGAATTTATAAGATTTTTGTCAATTTTAAACAGAGATATGGGAGCTGAAATTTATGGTTTTTTCTTTGGAATGTCAGAATCCTGTGCTTACTATCAAGGTTTCAAATAATCAGTTGACTGTATCGTCTCAGTTCACTTTCAAGCCACATTATAACTGACCAGTAAAATTGATGCCGATTTTCCAACTGGTTAAGTTATAACTGGTTTTAAATAGCTTAAGAAGTCTATGTGAACTAAGTCAAGGATTGGACACAAAACTATTTTAATTCACGTCCATTTTATGGGAGTAGGCCCTATCTGTTCTGTCCGGAAGGATCTGCCCAGTAGCATCTGTGACTTCTATACTATAAATTTGAAATATTTTTGTGCCAATGCCTTGGTGCTGCACTTGGTTTATGGAAAATGGACAAGAGGTTAATCCCATATTCCATCTACAAAAACAGCAGGTGTGATTTGATGAAGATTTGAAACTGTATTTTTATTTTTTTTTATTCAAATTTTTAAAGCATCCAGTTGGCCAGGTATGAATTCAGTGTTGAACATGCTACCAGTCATTCATTCTGCTTATATTCACCTATTTGGTGTCCAGTTGTCATATTTTACATGTTATTGCATTTTTCTATAAACGTGGTTGTTTATGTGGTTGTCAAAGCTTAATGTATGTACAGTCGATTCTCATTTTCTTGGAAATATTTCTTTTAAATTTTTTTTATAAACTTTGAATAAACATCTATCAACTTTAGAGCATCATAGTCATAATTGACATTATGCCAGAGCAGAGATCACTCCACCTGATTGTTTGTCGAAGGTTGCTTGGTGAAGGTTTCCAAGTCAATCCATTGGGCCAAGTGATTATAATTACCGGCACCACTAAAATTGATTTAAAGGGTATAGATTGACAACTGGCATATTGTCAATCGGCTTTGCATCATCTAGACCACTGAGTTACTCAATACATATTGTTTATCCTAACTTAAATAGGAGTAACTCCATTTTAATAGGAGTACTTGACAAAGCAGGTATGGAGAGAGCAGACTAGGAATAGCTTGATATGAGAGTCGACTGTACATTTATACAGATTGTATGTTGGATTGAAGGCAGATGTTGTCTGAATGCATTATGTGCATGGAAATATGTTACACGTTACATGAATACATTTGATGGAATAAAATTGTGTATCGAGGGGTGCATGCAAGACTGAAGTAAGTCCTCCTTTAATTGTATGTAGTTACTACAGTCTTGCAGGCACCCCTTGGTATGTAATATTGTACTTACTTAATGGCGTTAATGGCTTGTATGTAATATTTATGTACCGGTATGTGGCTTGCAGAAATGGCTTATTGTTAAGTGTTATGTTCTTGCTATAAAAGGTATGAGAAAGTCTTCCTTTAACTAACAAACAGGATATGGTCAACAATGTTTTTATTAAATCTTTAGGTACCTCAATACTAAGACCATCTCAAGATAGATCAATTCCGATTAAATGGTATTGCTGATTAGGACTGCAAGGACTCAGTTAATTTGATATGATTCAGCTACAAGAAGGAACCAGTTTTTGCAAAATTGTTCTGAAACAACAAACATTCTACTTGTCAATTATTTGTGTATGACTGCATTCAGGTACAGCAATGCATCTAAAACTACAAGATAAAAAATGTTCTGAACCTTCTTGGAAAATAGACTGACTCAGTAGATAAGATATCCATGAAATTACATCCCCACGAAATGGTCTTTTTGCCACAAAAGCATGAAATTTTGTCCCATTGAATCAATATTTTTGCAGTAACAGTTGCCAGAATTTTGAAATCCTCCCGAGGCTAGATGTAGTCTGGTACAATGTATTTTGTGTGTAATTGCTCATGCACTGCCATTGTTGAATGTGAAACTAGTCTGTCAGGCTTCTGTGTAAATGAATTGTAACATAACACGGATACAGGCTGGTTTCATGGAATGTTTGTTCTTGGCGTCATGTATTGCACTGGCTTGATATGTTATAGTGTGCCCAGGATCATGTGATATTTACAAACATTGACCGGATTGGTTTATACTAAAAAAAAACACCGATAAATTGTGCTCTTTTGAATGTTTCCACCTTAAATTTGTGGATTATACCAAATTTTCCTGCTTTCTCGATATCCTGAGCGCACTATAGTGGACAAATTTTGTTATTATGTGTTGACATGCAACCAAACATTGTATATCTATTATGTGTTACATGTTTTGCTCAAATATGTGTTTTATATGGTCGCTAGGGTAATATGTTGCTAACCGGATTATTACAGATATACTATAAGGCATGTTTTATACAAGTATGTAATATTGGGCTGGAACATTGCATGAAAATCAAGCAATATAGGATGGCATGTTATTATTTCATTTTTGAAAAAATGTTCTTTTTCATTACTTATTATTCCAGGAGTCTTATTTATTGTCACATTAAAACTGAATCTTTATCTATTAAAGCTGCTCTAAGAACAGACTACCAGTATATATTATAAATGAAAACAATTGCAAAAAGTGTTAAAGGAGTTTGAATCTTTATCTATTAAAGCTGCTCTAAGAACAGACTACCAGTATATATTATAAATGAAAACAATTGCAAAAAGTGTTAAAGGAGTTAAAGTGTAGATTTAGTTAAATATATGGTTTTAATTCTTTTTAAATTTTATAATAACTTAGTTTTATTTTATAATAATAAAAAGGCTCAGTTTTCAAGTGTTCATGAATAAGGTTTCAGAACGATTGATAATACATTGACTTTGTCTTTCTGTTTATTTAATGTGTCCTATTAAACACACAGGTAACAGTATGATTGATTTAATAAAAAAAATTGTAAAATTATACACATTTTTTTTCAGTATCAATGATAGTTACCTGTGATTAATTAAACACTGTCAATGACACAAAATATACTTTCATGAAATAGATTTATATGTGTGTGACCTTTTTGTACATGTGTGTGTGAACTTTTTATGCACATTCTTGTCATGTGATCATCATGGTGATTCACTAGGTAACATGTTATAATATTTCAATTTCGGAGGTTTTTTGAATAATTATTTGTCTAAGTTGAATCTTTCTTCAGAAATTAAAAAAAGAAAGATTCTGTTTGTCTATAACAAATTATTTTAGCACAAATCACTGCTACATATGCTATGAACACCGGCTATATGGTCATTGAATGATCACATTTTGTGCTTTTTGATTTGTGTTTGTTTCTTGTTTGTACAACATTTCTCTTTCTTACTTACCTCAATTTCTTTACTTCTTCTTTTTTACATATTTTATCGTTTTCTGTTCTTTGTTAATTTCTATATTGTTACTTTATGTTCTAAACAAATAGTATGTTTTATAATAATTTATCAACACCATTGATATGCATTACTGATTTAGTAATTTGTTTTAGTAATTTAATTTAGTAATTTTAAGTTGTAATAATTGTTTGAATATGTGTGGGTTGAATTGACTGTGTGATTATAATAATTAATTACTTATTTAATTAATTAATACATTACTTATCAGTATAGTACAATAATCATGTTGCACCGGAATGCTAGCAAAGTTTTACACAATATAATGGGAACAAAGCTTTTCTGTGACTTTATAAAACTCAGAAACCAAAACACATATAATAAAGAGTGACCAAAATCTTCAATCACCAAAAATCTGCTAGAATTTTTGTGAACTATATCTATAAAAAATTATAAAAGATAGTCACCAAAAAACTGGATTGATTTTTGTTATCTATTGAAAGTATACATATAATTTGGCACTGAGGAAGTCTTGCCATTTCTTCAGAAGCAATCTTCTTTAAAAAAATGTTCTAATAGTTCCTGCTGGTATTCTGGCGGATGCCTTATCAAAATATGTAATGCGTTTATAGTCATCATTAAATCACTAGAAAAGCTTTTCCCAAGTTTTTGTACCAACAATTGTCTCCCTTTTCTTGCCTTTTACAAAACTTACTTCCCTTTGCTTATAAAAAGAGTATTGAGTATATTATACAAAGTTCACAAAATTGCATTTATTAGTTACCAAACTTGTTTTGAAATGTCGGCTAATTTGAAGAACATAATAAAAACGAAAATGATGAAAGTCTTAATTCATTAATTCCCCTTTTTGGCAATTTGCCTTCCTTTGTTCTTTAATATAGAGTCAGTATATTCTATTTATAGAAACAAAGGGAAGTAATTGAGTTAGTATATTCTATATATAGTAACAAACAGAAGTATTTGAGTTAGTATATTCTATATATAGTAACAAAGTGAAGTAATTGAGTTAGTATATTCTATATATAGTAACAAACGGAAGTAATTTATAAATGGACAGATAAGGGAGACAATTTCCTTTGTAATTATGTATGTGATGCTACATTATTTGTTGTTACATGAATATTTATCTCTTGTTTTTATAGGAACTTCTCCAGGTAGCACTGTAGGCTTGAATCTGAAACTTCCGTTATTCCTTGGTGGATCTGATCCCACCGTTCCTGTATCATCGAGTACCGGTGTGACACGAGGATTTATAGGATGTGTAGCTGAGGTATGATTTCACGCTCTTACTTTGTCATAAACATTTATTGTTTTAGTTATCCATTATCCCAATCATTCCAATAGCATTTTCTCAAAGCATTGACTCTTTTATGCAGGTATTTACTGATGCTGAGGCTAATCAGGATTGTCCTGACTGTAGCTTGTTAGTCTGTCTGTCTCTCTGTCTGTTAAAAAATGTTTATCAAAATCATCCAACATTTCTATAGAATTATGGTCCCTGATTGACTTACCTACCATTGTAATTATGGAAAAAGGCTTCCACCTAGGCATATGCATTGACTAAATACCGTCTGGTTTCTGTGCATAAGGTCAACAACATACAGGTAATTGTAAAGAGAAAAGGGGATTTATGTGAAATGTATTTCTAATTGTTACTGGATATACATTGACAGCTGAGTGTGAATGATCGTAAGTATGATCTACTGGTTGATGCCATAGAGAGTGTGAACATTGTGGACTGTGGAGAGAGAAGATTGTGTCAACGTCTACCATGTAGAAATAATGGTGTATGTGAGGACCTACCTGGACCAGACTTCAGGTAAGATATCGAAGGTGCCAAACCAAAACCCCGTAACTCAATTTAGGCGCGAAAGCTTTTTTTGCAGCATCCGCATCTGCTAGACGTCCCGTGCATTTCTGACGCTATTTAAATAGCCAATCGCGTTTCTTACATGGTTACAAGACAGAAATGCGCGGGACGTCTAGCAGATGTGGATGCTGCAAACATAGTTTTCGCGCCAAAATTGAGTTACGGGTTTTGGTTTGGCACCGTAGATATTGTCTTAGTGGTCAATGGGTAGTCCATGGGTGGTATACTATATTGATCTTACTTGAATCAAGGATAACGGTGACCAATCAGAGCACACCATATTAAATTCTTGGTCAGTAACATGCATTATAATTTGTCCGTGTTCTCATACTGTCAATTGTACCTCTCCGGAGCAAGGACCTCTGTACAACAACCAGATTTTGTGTTTCTGAAAGTATGTTGCTCTAAGGGGTCAAGTTGCAATAACGCCTGATTTGGTTACTTGGCTTCACTGTTTTGGCAAATATTTGTGAAACTAGGTCATCCTGCTTATTTGCAGCAGGGACTTGGTCGGGTCAGGTTTATGTGTGAACATTGCTCGGTGCAGTTGTGTTATGTTGCGTCATTACTATTTTCTGTGCTCGGCTGGTTAAGTTGAGTGCTGCCTTCCCTGTCAAATTTCCTCATATCTTTTTAGGCCCCTACCGTTTTTTAACTATAGGTTTGCCGTCCGCATACATGTGTGCCATCCGTCAGTCTGACCATAAAGAAAATCTAGATCCTGCCATAATTCAAACAGTTTATAAAACCTTTAGTGAAACTTGGTATGGGATCTAATAGGGAACATTAAGGAGATTATGCATGTCTATTTATTTTTGATTCTGACAAAAATTGTGGTTGCCTTGGCAACAGAAACATTGATGACCTGGAAACCAGGTAAGGGACGTCTGTATTGCTAGCAATTCCTAAATAATTGTTTATATTGTATTATATTCCGCTTACAGATGTTTGTGCCCAGGTACACATACAGGCAAGCTATGTGAGATAGAGATCAACATTTGTCTAACTAATTCACCATGTCAGTATGGTGCTCCGTGTAGTGTAACCAATGATGGATATAGATGTGACTGTCCACTCGGATCTGCCGGTGATAACTGTGAAAGAGGTAAGCCATACGTTGTCTTATGCCATAGTCCATCCCCATGAATCAGTAGTAAGTCAAGTCCCCAGACATTTTTTTCAAATGAAAAGTACGCTGATTGCGTACCTAGTCTTAAGTATCCATAGTCCAGAGAATTTGACTCAAAAATGGAAAATTGATTAGCAAAATTTAACAGTTGGTATATTGTCTATATTTATAATCCTGCAAAAAATGCAGTATTTTGTAGCCATCAATTAACACTGATTACTTTTTTGTCTACTTACAGTGGTGAGTTTGGATAGTGAATTCCGGTTTGAAGGTGATGGGTTTCTAGAATTGACCAAGGATTTATTACCCCACAGTAAATCACAGACACGTCAAACAATGGCATTCAGTATCCGTACAACACAGAGTGATGGTTTAATCATGTGGCAAGGTGAGGTAGGTGGACGTCCACTACGTGGTGGGGATCATATAGCACTTGGACTGAAGGACGGATACGTCGAATTCAGGTGAGATATTTAATTATCACATCAATACCTTTATTAAGTCCCTACCAATTTTCAACCGAAGGGGACTATAGATGTTTTCTCCTTCCCTCCATCAAGAAAATCTGACAAAGCCTCATGTCATATTGTTTAGTCCACTGTTAAATGAAACTGGTTTGCAATGAGCACTCATGCACGACCTTTTGTTTATTGATAAGAGTTCTTACACATGCTTAAACTAGATTTTAAACAATTTTGATTATGTTTCAGTTACGAGATGGGTAGTGGTCCAGCTACCATATTGTCTAACCAGCGTGTAGATGATGGTAGAGTACACTCTATTGGTGTGCAGAGACTTGGACGTTCCGGTACATTGACTATTGATAATACTGACTCCACCTACGGTGAATCATTGGGCTATCTTCAAATGTTGAACGCTGATGGAAATATTTATATTGGTAAGTGAGAAAGTGAGGCACAGAGTTAAAGTCTATCTTCAGATATAAGTCCCCATTAAACCTGAGCGGTAGATTTATTCCCTGATTGTTGCCAAAAATTGGCTCTCACACTAGCCCCTAATGTTAGCCACAGCATGAAAGTTTTTGACCCTCTCTGAGTCTCAGGTACTTATTCATACACCAAGGTCAATTGGTTTATGTGGGTTTTCTTGCTCAGAGAAATTCAGCACTTGCACAGATAGGGATGGCACCAGGAATCAAGGCATCCAAATCCCTTGAAACCTTAAGTGTGCATCCTACTTTTAGCCAATTTTTCACTTATCGAGGGGTGCCTGCAAGACTGTAGTAAGTCCTTCTTTAATCTAATGTAGTTACTACAGTCTTGCTGGCACCCCTCGTTATGTTCATTTGATTCTTAGCCAGTTCTAACTTAAATACACTTCCATTAGGAACCAGCAAATTCTCCACATATGGTCAGATTTCAGCAAAACTGCTCACATATATTTGGTACCAAGCCTAAAAGGGCATGTTTTGTGGAGTATTAATTAGGTGGAAAGTGTTTTGCTCGAGTTATGGTCCCTTGTGTTAAACAAGCATTATTGAGTCAAAAAATCCTTCTAGTTTTAATGGTCCTACTCCGGTTTTTCACTAATATGTAGGTACAAATAGATTTTGCACTGTTATAATCCTTGTGACGCATGCATATTCATATCTGGACAATAGAGCTTGGGTCATTTGTGTTTGCATATGAATACAAAACCAGTCTAACTGGGTCCGATTTGTTTGTACCTATATATATGTATAAGGGGAAAACCACATTGCACAGAGTTCCGGATATCAACTAATAGGTCTTTGTTTGCAGAATGATGGTATTTGACATTATAGTGATTTAACACTGCACTAAAATATCTACATACATGTATATCATTTCAGGTGGAGTATCATCACCAGAAGTAATGACAGATGGCAAATATACGGATAATTTCATTGGTTGTATAGACAGTATAAATATTCAGGGCAAAGGACCGCTAGAATCTCGTGATGCCATCAGTGGATTCAATGTCCAACCTTGTACACCATAGAATATAAGCGCTGTACATATATAATAGTGATTAAACTGTAATATTTTGAGATTTTTATGTTTGTTATAGATAACAATTCAATCATGCAGCTTGTATATGGAAATCTGCTCTTGTGTCATGAATATACATACGGTTAATCAGTGAAAGTGGTCATCTGCAAACATTGCTGTGTCATCAGCATATATCGACAAATTCCTTACCGTTATCAAACCTGCGACTTATTGAAGAAGGAAGGGCAGATGGTTCCCTAAGACAGGTGACCATGGTCGCTCTAGCTGAGGGGACTGCTTACGTAATGTATTTTAATGAGTCGTTAAGGTGTATTCATGTAGTAATAGTTTTTAATTTCCCTTCTGACAGAAAAAATAAATCTATGCAATATTATATACGTACAAAATAGATATACACATGTATGATTGTTTGAGTCTCTCCTTATGTGCATACAATTGCATATGCTACATGTGACAAACCACATGCGGCAAGCTACATGGGGCAAACCACATGCGGCAAGCTACATGGGGCAAACCACATGGCACGCTACACGTAGCAAGCTGTATGTGGTATTCTACATTTGGAATTTTATGCGTTGTACGCTACTTGAGGTAGGTATGCTATGTGTACATAAAGTGATGGAATCTTCCGTATGTGAAGTCCATATATTAATAATTATAATTAACTGCTGAGGTGTGTGATTCTGTTCTTACTGTGTTTTGTACCAAAGAGTGTGAGAAAGGGAGATAATATGTGTTCTATAGTTGCTTTGGTAAATATTCAATATATATATATAGCTTTCGCTGAATGGTCTGCTTGCGCATAATTTGTGAAATACTGTTGTACATGTATAATGAGTTATTAGTAGGCATTTGCTATTTTTTCAATTTTCCTGCTATGTTTAAAAAAAACAACTTTTTGTTGCGTTATTAAAATAATATGACCCCTGCTACTTGGTAAAGGGGCATAATAAGTGACAGTTCAGCCATTTGTTTTATCAGGTCAACGTATAACTTAACTTTTTAAACAGATTATTCATAAGTAAATAAATTTTAAGTTTTAGTTAATTACTCAACAAAACAATATTTAACATGATAATCAAGTAGCAAGTAGTCATTGAATTCAACTTTGATGATATAATTATAAAATTGACAGTTGTCAACTATCAACAATGTGTTAAATGTTGAAAATTTGCTGCCTAAGGCATACTTATACTCTTCATCAAATTGTGTCATTTATTGAAAATCTATACTACGTTTGTCATGTATATGAAATCCATCTGAGTTTATTCACATAACTACCCTACACATGAACGCATTATTGACCTCCCATTGTTTGAGATTGTCGGCCATATTTGAAAACAACTTATTATATCATCTTTAAACTGAACATATCGGTAAACAAAATGAGAATTTAATAAACTAAAAGTTTTTTTTATAAAGATTGCACATTCTGTAGAGTTTTTGAAGAATTTAAACACAGAAGAAGGGTTGTGTCCAAAGACACAAATGTGCTAATGTAAATTGATGGTTCAGGCCTCTTTAAATTGATGTAGTTACTATAGTTTTTCATATATAGAGCCCTCGAAATGCTTTCTAGAGCACATTTGAAGCAGGTTTTCTTCAAAAGATGTTTGTATAGCAATTTGTTTATAAATTGTTCTGCACTTGTCAGTTTAACCTTCCAAGATGGCTGAAAATTAAAAACAAAAGAGATCAATATTGTAATTACGTAAACTACAAATGTTTACCAAAGATTTGTTTGAAATCCAAAGAATTACTCTATTATCCAACAGTGACAGATTCTGATAAATTGCTGACAAATACACAACTTTTCTATTCCGTTTTTAAGATAATAATATTCTTAAATATTTTGTTTTGTTATAAAATTAATTGCATATATCAATGTTTTATATTAACTGTTATTTTTTATTTGTACTTTTGTATATCTTAGAGAATTGCTTTTTTGTATCTTTTTTACTTTACCATTCTTGATTTCTTACAGTCCATTCCTTTCGCGAATTTTGTATTGTAGAGTTCAATGTGTTAAGCCTTGTTCCCATCTAATGTCCCTAATTCATATGTCTGCTTAGTTTGTGCTCATATATCTTTATCTACTGAATTGGAATATAATTGATACAATGGTATAGGTGATATGAATTCGCTGGCTTAGAATGAGAGGGTAGTAAGTACAAAAACACGAACAAAACTGTATGAAAACTGGTCTTTACTTACGGAAAATAACTTAAGTTTGGTCAACATGACTTATTGTTTCAATTGTCATGAAGATAGATTCATAAGAAGCACCTTTTGATGCAGATTTGAAATATGAATTGTGTCTTAACAGGTCAGGAGTAGCACTTTTGACTTTCTCATTCTAAGTGAATTATTGGTATTTCTAAAGAGTATGGTGCTTTAATTTTTATTATGAAAGTTGAATGTGTTAAAATGTTAAACACTGGCTTGTAGATTAAGTTCTGATTTGTGTATCCACACAAACTAAGATGTGTGTTCCTTTGTATATGTGGTAACACCTTAATTAGGAACTGTTTTTTATATCTTTGACCCTGTTGAGCATTTCTATCTGATATTATTTTCAAATTTGGTCATTCTTATAACACTCATGTCAACTTCCATTAAACCATAGGGTTACTGCGACACATGACAGTAACCTTAAACATATACTGTAAAATCATTTAATTTTGTTGGGACGAAATTTTGTGGTTTTGGTAAAAAAGACAATTTCGTTGGAACTTGAATTCGTGGATTTTGCATTTCAGGTAATAAAACAAGGGTCAAAATCAATGTTCGTTGGGATTAAAGTTCAGGGTTGAAGTTAACCACGAAATCCACGAAATTTAATCCCCCACGAAAATTAAATGATTTTACAGTATATAATTATAGTGCTTATTTCATGCGTTTCTGATACTTAACACTTATATGTATAAACTCATTAAGGCCAGTAAAGTTATAAAAACATTATACTTAACAAATATACATGTACATCACCTGTAAGACTGTATTCACATAGTGGTGGGAAACTTAAAATTTTGTCCCTTTGGCGCGTCAATGCTGTGTCAACAATTTGATCCTTAACATGTTGGATACAACCTTTTTGCGCCAAATGAGTATTAGCATGTTAAATGAATTGAATTATTAATTAATAACCTTATTCAAGATATCAGTACCCCATGTCAGAATATAATTATTACTGTTTAGTTTTGATTTTTGTAACTTTAACGAGAAAACTTACTCACACTGGGCTGGTATTTATAAAGCATCTTAGCGGAAAACCTAAATATTTTTACTTCAGTTCAAAACCTTTGATGCAAATGCCTCCTACAAATACGAAAATAATCCATGTTTGCTTCTAGGGATTATGATTGCTCTCTATGCACTGCTTAAGCATATTGTATGTATACAATGACAACATGTAATAATATTGGTTGCCTTGTTTCATCAAGACACTTGAGCACATTTCAATATTTAAGAAATTTCCAAAATAAATGGGCTGCATGACCTACTGTAAATCACTTTATATTCGCGTGAGCTTTATTTCGCGATTTTCAGTTTCGAACTTATTTCGCAAATTGATGAATTCGCGATCGAGGGTCCCAAAATCTTAAATTCGCGAATGTATAAAAATCTTAAAAACCGTTAAACATGCAACAATGGTGCTTAATTCTACTTTTATACCGATAATAAACAAATATATCACACGTTTTATACAGTGATCAGTGTAGTTTGATAAATGCATCACACCTTGTATCAGTTAATTGTGTTTTCACAGGTACGTGTGTTTGTCAATAGGGTGTATTGTTATCTACTCCGTAAACAAGCTGCTTAACAATTTCAGGTTTGTTGGGAAGTATCCCTTATATCGAACAAATAAAAACATAATTTTACAAACTACAACCACTGGACGAAATTGAATATTGACATGAAATTGTAGAATCTTAAACCAATGCATGCAAAATGGCTATACAGTATACTATGCCAACACAATAGCTTCGTCCACATAATTAATTACATGCGATTAAATTAAACGTTTGAAATTTCTTTCGGATACATCTTATGTTGTGAAATGTTATTTACGCGAAATGATGAATTCGCGATTGGGGCCAATCGCGAAAATTAGCGAAAATTAAACCACCGCGAATAATACCGGATTTACAGTACCCGAAAAATTTTAAAAAAATATTTAAGAAATTTTTAAGTTTTTAACTAAGATGCTTTATCAAAACCAACCCTGGTATCATTTTGCAACATCTTGTCTGTCAGTATGTACATGTGTATGTTCCGAATGTGCCATGATCCTTATAAAGTATTTTACTACTTGTCTCCGTTTATCCTTGGCTGCGGAAGCTATTAGAATAAGAAATTCAAACAGAACACTGGGTATATAGAGTCTAATTAACAATGAAAATAGGAGTAACTCCATTTTAATAGGAGTACTTGGGAGGTATGTCATAGAATTAAACAAAGTTTAGTATGAATTTAAAGTTTGAGAGCAAACATTTTAAACACTATAGATCGTTCCTGTGAAACCAATGACAACCAAGATGTTAAATCAAACAAAGTGTGCCTAATTCTATTCGTCATAGAGTCTGTGATTTGTTGTATAAAAATACCACATGAGATCAAAGTTTGAAAAGAAAGCCACCCTGACCTCTAAGTATGGCCAAGTATATAGAATTAGCTGCTTCTGTGTATACGTAAGACAGAACTGGTCAGTTTCCATAGTTACAAAATTACCTACAATTTTCATTTAATTGGTGACAATTTTAGTAACCGTAAAACCACTAATTTCATGGGCTTTAAACCTTTATGGTTGCTCAATAATTTTCAATTATGTCGTAAATTGCATACAAATCGTGATGAATCCCTTGTCCTCTATTTGGGAATTAGATAGTGTGGGAGTTGAATTTTGTGACGAATGCACTGTATTATTTCAGATTCAGTAATAAGTGCTAGGATAACACCATTTAAGGCTTTATGTTATTACTCTACATTACCAGTAATAAATGATATTTAATATCAAGAATTCAGAGATTCTATTTATAGATAATATGGTAGTTGCTATGGAAACCTATCAGTTCTTATTTACTCCGCATACTTTGTTTTAGACTTATATTATTGTATCTCCATGTTCTTTGCTATATATTGACAGTCTTCTAAATAAAATGTTCAAACTTTGTACATATATGTGTTTATTTATTATTGAATTGTGACTAGTTGTTGCCTTTGATGCTGCTGTAGTCATACCTGACACCATAGCTACAGATAAGGTTTTAGTCAATTGGGTATTTTACCCCCAGTTTCAATTTTGATTGGGTTTTGACAACTTTTAATTGGGTATTTAATCAAAATCATAGGGTAAATGATATTTTATGTACCGTTTTTCACTATATTATCCTTTTCTGTTTGGGTATTTCAGATTGTCATTTCTTTTTCTTACTCCCTCCTCTCAAAATCTATTGGGTTTTTAAGAAAATTAATTGGGTAATTACCCCAATACGCAGCTTATCTGTAGCTCTGCTGACACCATGTTTACTGCTGTTATTTCTTTCCTAGAACCATAGTCAGCTGCAATGCTCTACCCCCTAATACCGTTACCTTGCCTGACCATCGATGAGCTCAGTCTGGCAGTCCTGTCTATGTTCCCTTGTGGAGTTTGACTGACCAGGAAGATAGACAGATCTAGACGGGCCAGAAAGTAGTTTTGATGGAGTCAAATTATATCTCTACCACAAAAAAGTCAATCAAAATATATACCTTTAATCGTGTTTAAGTTATAATATCAGGTACTTTCGACAATGAGCTGTTCCGAGTTGGCAGCCATTGTCTCTCGTTGTTTTGAATCGTCAACGCTAATTGCAGGACCGACGTTTGCTAAAACCACAATCTACTGCGATATATTTCGGATTTGTTCTAATGTGACCCTTATAGGTTATAGACAAACGAGATAGTGGTGACAAACATGAGCAGCGTGGTAAGAATGTTCTTCCTAGGGGCATGGTTGTGTACGTCGCCTGAAATATTAGACATAGATGTTACATTTAAACACGTTCACTCATTTTAGTACGGATACATGTAAGTTTATTTTATAATTAGGAACCCGTCCTGTTAAGCTGATATAATCCGATTTCCATCCCTTTTTTTAGATGTAGCTCTTATTAGCAGGTAGTGTAAGAACACGTTCAATTTGTTAAATGTGAATAGTTCAGAAACGGCGTGGTTTCATCATTATACACTGTCAGTCAAATATAATATTTTAAAAAGCAGTAAACTACAGTCACCCGATGATAACACAATCCTTTGTATACAATAGGAAATTGAAATTAAATACAATCTTGTGTGAATATGCTTTGATTCATATACTCTTTCAATCTACACCGAAACAAGCGGCCAGCCGATCGTGGTGTGTTGACAAAACAAAACATATTGTTTGTTAATATAGATCTACATGGCTAGATCGCATTAAAATCAGATCCTAGCATTTGCTCCATTCCTTTGCATTGTTAGTTAGATCTGACAACACTACATAAGAGAGGTCACGTTCAAATGGCCTCTCTAGTCTAAATATCCGCCTGTATGTACGAGAGAGGTCAACTCTATGTACGCCGATGTATAAAGTTTAAACATTTCTCTCACTATAAACCAGAAAACTCTGCACTTTCAGATTTGTGAAAGTAGCGATTTGGTTGATGTAGAGTTCACATCAACATGACCCCATACGGAATGTGGTCAGATCCCATATCAGTGTAACGTAGTGAAGCAAATTAATATGGGTCTGATTTAAATGAGATTGCTTGCAAAATATTATTGATGTTACTGTGATTAAGTGAATCTACATACCAAACGTGCTGCATATGTTTTCATGGTTACATTCACAATGTTCACCATGGTAATCAAGGTTACAACCGTATGTACACGTTCCATTGATGACGTCACATGTTCCATTCATACAATTTACTGGACAATTTTTTAGACAAGTTGAATCCCAGTATCCTCTGTCACATTGTAAACACAACTCGCTGGTAGAGCATCTTATACAACGGTCCATACAGGAATCCGTGCAATTTGTACCACCATGTCCATCCTTACACTCCGTACACAAGGTATCTGTCTCACAGGCTAGACATGTTGAAGGACATTTGTGAGAACAGTTGGACTCAACATCAAAGTTTCCATCCGTACAACGGTCACACCTTTCTCCTGTGAAATTAGCCTTACAATCGCAGTATCCCGTTTGTTCATCACACGTTCCATGTCGACAACCAATGCTACATTCGTTCTGACACCTGTTTCCGTATCGACCGTGAAAACATTCACTACAATTCAATCCAGTGTAGCCAGGAATGCACACACATTCTCCTGTCATCGCATCACATGTTTCGTTATAACAACCTGCACCGCACATCAGGTGACAATCGACGCCATATTTACCACGTGTACATTCATCACACGTGCTTCCGGTGAAGTTTTCCCTACATGTACAAGTGCCCGTATGTTGTTCACAGAGTTCGTCCAAGCATCCAGTGTTACAGTGTGACTGGCATCCCTGACCGTACCGTCCTTTAACACATTCCTGACAATCGTTATAATACGTACATGATGCACATTCTCTCTGACAGTCTGCACATCCGTAGTATGCGCCAATATGGCGGAAATACGTCCCCACTGCACATTTGCTGCAGATGTACGGGTTGTCGTGGCAAATCATACACGGTACAACACACTCCACATCACACATTACTGTAAATACAGTTTGTATTATGAACATGTAAATAAACTATAAAATTTAATTACCAATAATTTCGAAGCAAACATACTTTAGACTCAACTCCTTCTATAAATAGACACATTCAAGATGGCCGTTGTGTGACTTAGAGCAGAATGCAACTAATAAGAATTCAAAGAATGAATTAATTGAATTACTTACCACCAACCATGTGTAACAAGACAGAAATATGAAACAGCAAAATCATAGTGCCACCTGTAATCAAAATAAAAAGATTTCAAATATTGTTTTAAAAACATAACCAATGTAATATATGTATCAATTATTTACACATGTGTAGTTCAAATGATACATTTCTGAAAGAAATATACAGACATTCTACTAGTAACTTTATTACTTCTGTATGACGTATGTAGCGTTTTTTGGACGTCTGTTTGGTCAACATGACAAGTTCCGATTTTCATAAAAATAGGTTAACAAGAATGCAGATATCAAATATATATCTATTATCTAGGCGTAACGTTTCATTCTAAATGTGATTTTTCATTTAACTGTGATAAACTTGCAAAAGGCGCCGGTAGAGCCTTTGGAAACCTAATTGCAAAAATCCATCATCTGAAGGACTTTGGCTATAAGTCATATGAAAAATTGTATGAATCATGCATAATAACAATTCTAGACTATGGTACATCAATATGGGGATTTAAAAAATCACAATCAATTGACAATATCCAAAATCGGGCACTTCGTTACTTTCTTGGTGTTCATAGGTTCGCACCAATCTTAGCTATTCATGGAGATACAGGGTGGTTACCAAGTAATTACAGACGATGGATTTGTGCAATTAGATTATGGAATAAACTTATAAACGTAGACAACAATCGTTTATTGAAAAGAGTGTTTACCATGGATTACGAAAGTTGTACAAACAATTGGTGCAGTGATGTAAAGTCAATATTGGCTAAGCTTAGACTATCGAACTATTATGAAAACAAAACCGTTATATACTCTTTATTTCCACTTTTCAGTGATTTAACATAGTATTATAAACATGTGATAAATGGATTAAACATAATCATACAAATAGTAACTGCTAAATTAAACAAAGCAGCAACGTCACAAATAAAGATGCATATTTACAGCCATGAGTACATAGAGATGAATAGGAAATGAATCACTATAATACATAGCGATGAATGACATATTATACATATTATATTATCACATGTAGACGAAGGCAAATGCAGCATTGTACATTCTTACCGAAACGAAACGTAAGAAGGTACGATGCTGATTCGGTTATTATTGTTGAAAGTTGTATATTTGGCTCACACACTCACGCACACACCCGCACACGCACACACACACATACGCACACGAACACACCCTCAGACAGACGCGCGCACACACGCACGCGCGCACGCACGTACACACACTCGCGCCCACGCACACACGAACATAATGATCTAAGTAGTATAATAACCAATAAAATTATATCAGTGTTTCGCTTGCATAATGTCTTACCGAAACGAAATGTAAGAAATTATAGCGAAGTTATACAGCATTATACAGTCCATTATAAAACATCAACAGTGAAAACATCATATTTAAACATTATGAGATAATAATAATGTTGAGTGCACAAAACTGCACACATCTTGCATGAATGTATAGCAATTGTCCAGGTCAAACTGCAATAGAGTGTTCGTGCTGAATAAGCTAATGAGAAAGTCTTCTCCGTATAATTGCGATATGTGGGCACTGAAGGCACACGAGTGGTTCAATCCAATGTTCCTTAGAAAGTTTATGCGGGCATCTTTTACAACAGGGTGTTGGCACTCTGCAATTGTATGTCTATACACATCTAAGGTCTGCTTTTTACATAAAGTGCAACATTGATTCACTGTTCGGTTGTAGGCACATATTATCAATCGCACAGTCGTTGTTGCGTGTATAATGTTATTTCGACTGGTCGCTGATTTCCAGATCAGGGATGGAATGGTTTCATTTTGAGAAGCTAGAAGTCTATTGAAGTCTGGGTCGTTTAGCGTTCTTTCTGTCCATGCATTATCGTGGTAATTGTTGATATTAGAATGAATAGTTCTAACCCATGTAGTTTTTGTTGGGAATTCACAGTTTTCCAGGTATGCCTTTAGGTGATGAGTGAGAGAATACTTTTGCAGTATTCTGTAGATATCTGGGATGAATCCAGATTGATTTTTACATCCACGCACGACAAATAGGTGTAAACGATAGTCAAATATTTTTCTTGAAAGTAGGTTTGTTGGCATTGTACACAGTTTGTGAAGGAATGTTAGTTTCCTTAAGTCAATTTGTGCGATTATGGGTCTCCATCCGAGAATACTTAGCGCACTGTCAGTTCTAGCTCTTGTGGGTAGGTGTTGTATACTTTTTGCACACAGGCGGATAAATCGTTCTGTTTGCTGAGCATCTGGAATTGCCATAGTGTTCCATAGTTCAGCACCATACAATGCAATTGGCACAGATACTCGTTGAATTATCGAGCCTAAAGTTAGAGGATTAATGTCACCTGGATTGTTTTCGATCGTAAGTAGTGAAAATAGAGACGCGCGCGCTTTTTTAATTCTTGCACTGATGGCCTGGGAGCATTTCATTGAGTGATGAAGTTCTATACCAACATGAGTGGCTGATTCACTAGACGTCAATGTTTCGTTGCCAATCCGCACAGAATGTGATTGAGATTTGTTGCCACCGAATACAACTAGTTTACATTTACTAGCATTTAGTTCGTACTCCCATTGAATAGCATAGTTGGTAACTATATTTATTTGGTGCTGTAGTGAGGTCAGATTTGGTGATATCAATGTTAAGTCATCAGCTAAAGTAGGGTTACCAGAACGTATAGACCCAATATAGGCACCGTGTGGTGATACCTCCAGATCACATAATAATTTATCTATGAAGAGAAGGTAAAGCCAGGTTGAAAGAACGCCACCCTGACGTACACCTTGTAGAACTGAAAAACTGGATGATGTCACTCCGTTAACCAGTACCGCACTTCTGATGTCACTGTAGCAGCTTATTATAGTTCGTAGTATTTTGCCTTTTATTCCAAAGTGTAACAGTTTATAGAATAATGCTCTATGGTTTACATTGTCAAAAGCTCCAGTGGTGTCTAGGAAAGCTGCATATGTTACAGAATTCAGTTCATGATAACTTGCGAGTGTTTCTTGTAAGTTGAATGAAACAGTAATTGACCCAAGATGTTTTTGGTATGCATTTTGCTGATCATTTGGAAACATCTTGTTATGAAGAGAACACCATTTGATAAGTCTATTGTGTATGATTCTTTCAAACATTTTATATATAACTGGGAGTAACGTGATTGGTCTATAACTTTTCGGGGAGTTTTTTGGTTTACCGTCCTTTAGTATTGGTATTATTATACCCAGTTTGCAGTCTTTTGGAATGTATGATGATTGTATCATCATGTTGAACAATGTTCGAAGATAATGTGACAACGTGTCACCACCATGAACAATCTGCTCACTCACTATTTGATCGTGCCCTGGGGCCTTGCCCTTTTTCAACTGCTTTATCGCGTTCTGCATTTCTGCTTGATCAATTGTTTCTGTCAGAATTTCATCTGATGAAAAGTCATTAGAGTTTAAGAAGTCTTTTATTGTGTGTTCTACGTGTACGTGAAATGGACTGTATATATGTTCATTCTGTTTTGGGGTAAACACTTGGCTATAATGTTCTTTGAACGCATTTGATATTTCGACAGGATCACGCACAGTATTGCCATTTCGCGATATTTCATTTATAGTGTCTTTCTGCTTGCGTTGGGATTTCCGTACTAATCTCCAAAATAAGCGTATGTCACATGAAGCGCTCGAGTTCAGATCTTCATAGAATCTTTCATTTACGTTATGGATTGCTTCCCTTTGCTTGTTCCTAAACAATCGTTTTAAATGTTTGTACGAGGTATAGTATGGATTGCTGTTGCCTTGTATACGACCATTTTGTATCCATGTTACACGAGCTGCACGTTGCGCATCATGCGCTGATTTCACTTCCTTAGTCCAATATGGCTTGGAATGCTTATTGAATTTGCTTACTGGTAACGCCTTGCTTGCTGATTTAATACACAGGTTTATGTGTTTATGCAATAACTCAATATCATTCGAATATGGCTGTAGATTGTCAATGTTCACAAAAGATAGATACGCGGTTAGTAGATCTTTGTAGTTGGACAGGTCACACGCCGTACACTTCATCCATGCTATGAACGGATCTTTTTGTTGTTCATACAAAGTGACGTTGGTATTAAGTATCGTGAATAGAGGTAGGTGATCCGATACGCTGCACAGATCGTCGTTTATAACAGTATTATTTTTAATCAGATCAATTTGCCACGCGCCAAGTAGTATATAGTCTAGCACCTTTCTAGTTGGTTTAAAGGTATATGAGTTCTTCTCAATGGGTACTATATTGTATTTATTATGTTCAAGAAAATTGCGCACTAGAGTTGTTCTGTAAGTATTTAATCCCACAGTGCTAACATCAACATTTAAATCGCCACAGAATACTATAGTTCCTTCGGTGCTAAATCTATCTATCATTCCCTGCATGGAGTCAAATGCTGTGGCGTATTCGTCGTCTGTGTAGTTGATTGATGGCATATAAATAGAGAAAATAAAGATAGGTAGACCTCCATTTCGTAAAAGTTTGATACCTTGTATTCTCGAGCTTATGTTTATAACATGGATGTTAAAATCTATTGACCGTTTGTATAGGATGCTAACGCCACCTCGACCATATCGCGGGTTTGTCGGGGAGGGTTCACTGCAGGTTGTTATTGCTATATATTCACTATGTACTGTGCCAAGAAATTTCTTTGCATTTTCTAAGAGTTTATGTTCCGATATAAGTGCGATGTCTATGTTGTATTTTTCCAACAACATACTGATACTGCTGGCTGATGACAACGCTCCTCGTATGTTCCAAGTTAGCAGTTTGAGATCATTAGATGTACTCATTATTATACGGGTTAATCAACCTGCTCGTGGCTGGTTCCATTTTCATGTTCGAGTGTCGTGTAGAACTTAGATTCCCATTCTTGTTCCGAATACCAACGTCTGCAGTACATTTTTTTGGGCCAGAATTGTTTTTGTTCTATAATTTTCCAGTCTGATTCATATATTGTCAGTTTTCCAGCAAGACTTCCCCTACCCGTGTTAATCAGTTTGACTGCAGCCGCGTTAATGCCATTTTCTTTTAGGAATTCAATCATGCCTGTTCGGTTAGAGTTCTGGGCAATCCCTCCAACATAATAACGCCGGGTTTTACGCGAGTGTACACTTTCAAATATTGGTTCGTCATTGTCAGTTTGAGAATATGTATTTTCTGGTCGCTTTTGTACGTGGTGAGTATCTTTATGTGAGACAAATTGTTCATTTTCACCATGCTTTTTAGCGTTTGTTTTATATAATGGATTCTCGGCCCCGGGTACATTTGTATATCTCGAGGTGATCCGGGTTCCAATGTTCATGTTATTGCAGGGCTCTTGGACTGTGTGTTTAACTGCGCCAGCATAGCTCAACGACGGGTTTTCTCTAATATCCGATGTTTTCGTCGACACAGCAGGTGCTTGGGGTTTTGTATCCATAATTTTGGAG
This sequence comes from Spisula subtruncata, assembly GCA_963678985.1. Lineage (NCBI taxonomy): Eukaryota > Metazoa > Mollusca > Bivalvia > Venerida > Mactridae > Spisula > Spisula subtruncata. Next base: position 44,654,303 of record OY787669.1, on the reverse strand, counting down.
ACGTTATTATTTGACGTTTCACTATGTTTGGTGTTAGTCGGTTCATGTTGTACATTAATGTTTGCGAATAATGACTGAGGGGAGTTGTTTTTGTTCACATGTTTAATTATATTGTTTTCACGGTAACATGGTTTCACAGTCTGGCATTCTGGAGGTATATCTAGCAGTGACATGTTCTTCTTAAGCGTGCACACTTCAAGTTTAAGAAATTCTATTAAGTGAACGTGATAGGCTAGTTGCGCGTTTGTTGATTTCAAGAGGTTGTTCGTGAAGTTCTTCATATCACATAGTTCTCGCTGTAGTAACTCAATCGTATGTGAGTCAGTTGCTCGCTGTGCTTTCATATTGTTCATATCTTGTGTAAACAAGTTTGTTTTAGATTTTATTTCAGCTAGTTCATTTTGTAAAGAATGCGAGGTTGATATTTCCGTATCTTTTTCTGTAGAGTCGTCTTGCTTCGTTGAAGGTTTCCTTTTCGCCAGAATATCAACCAATACTTTTGGATCATTATCGTTTATAAATTGTTGTAATGCGTAACAATCTTGTGCATAGCGGGTATAGCTTTCGCCTTGACTAGTTGTACGTCGTTGCCTTAGAGATCCATCAGGACAAAGGTTTGATTCACTTGCACGTTTCATTAATATGGAGCGATACAAACAAATATCATCGTCATTTTCCTTCGTAAGTTGAAGTAGCTTTTCCACGTAAATATCTTTTGGTAAGTTAAATAGTGACTCGTCCATTCTATGGAAGAATTGTTGATTGGGTATTGGTTGGCTATCACACAAATCCTGGTCGTAATTGTTTGTATACATGATGTTAAGATAACAATACGATTGGTTTTCATCGGTTGTAGTCACACATAATTTAACTGCACGGAGTTCCGAATAATCCATTGATGCATTCGCATCGTACGTCCCGTTATCGTCCGTTACGAATGTAACGGACGGTGCTCTTGGCTGTGACGGGCTTGGTAAGTCCAAAGAAGCCATTGTTTAGAATTAGTCAATTATGTATATAATAGGCAACTCGGTAATCCGATAGTTCATAACAGAAAGTAGTGAGATGTATTCTCCGATGAAATCATGCGTGACGAATCAAACGATAGAAAAGGTGGGTAATTCAAATGGTCATACCCCACCCATAATGCACAATCTTTCTCATCAAAATACACGAAAATCACAAAATGTCTGAAAGTCACAAACCAGTAGGTAATTGATCTAGCAATCATACAGATCATGTCCAAAATCCATAGTTCCTACATCACAACAGTGTGAGAAAAACAATAATACATCCAGAGCGATTCAAAACACGACTTGTCACCGGAAGTAAACGAACGCCTAAGTATGGGCTTAGTTAAGGACAGTGTGAGACAATTTTATTTAAATATGTGGAAAGAAAGTATCCATAGTGTTTCCAAATTGAGAACTTATGTTATTTTTAAAGATTCATTCTGTACCGAACAATATGTGAAACTAAACCTTCTCAAATATGAACGGTCAATCATAGCACAATTTAGATGCGGGATTCTCCCGCTTAGAGTAGAGACCGGACGATTTGTGGGTGAAGCACCCAATCAAAGGCTGTGCAGATATTGCACAAGGTTTTAAGTGGGAAACGAAATACACTTTTTAATTGTCTGTCCGTTTTACAATCAATTACGAAACATGACATTTTCAGGTATACTCAATGAAACTTATGACAGTATGACTGATGCAAACAAATTAAGACACTTGCTTAATCAATATCCTAGAAAGGTTGCCAAATATTTAGTTAGTGCATATGTACAGAGAAGAAACTCTACCTATATATAAGTATTTATTTTCTTTATGTATTATAATGTATTTATATTTATTTGCCATGATGTTTTGTTCATGCGATAGCATGTTAAATTTTTTAGTTTGATAGTGACTTATAGGTCCATTGGGCAGGGTGTATCCATTATATGTTTTATACTTTTGTTGTACTTATTTACACATGTCACTTTAATAAACAATATACTTACTTACTTACTTACTTACTATATTAGTCTTATATAATAAGTTCGTAAGTACTGATACGACCTTCTCATGCTAAGCCAGCGGCATGTATATATTTTCGAGCTTATTAATAACCACTAACTACTTCTTTTTTCTAAATTGTGCATTATTTAACATAACCGGGGTGGTATTCACAAAGAATCATAAGGGAAAACTTAGAATTTTCTCAAAATCTTACTATTTCCTATTTCAGATAAAAACGAAACTCACGATTGTCAAATTTTTATATTGTTTTAAAGCGTTACTTGAAGAGCTACAATTTACTCATCAAGAACATTTGGATTATTCTTCGTACCTAGCAAAATATGAGCAGTTATTTTTTTAACTGAGTAAAAATATCTAAGTTTTCCCTTAAGATGATTTGTGAATAACGACAATGTATAATATAATGTTTTACCTTGATGCGCTCATACTATCCAAATTAAATATACACACTGTTTAATTAAACAACACTAATTATGATGCATCGGGTTGTTTACAATTTAACGTTACAATGTACAAGTTGCGCATCGCCTCGTTGAATAGATGGATCGGTAAAATTTTCCACTTTGCTCACCTGACCCTAATCTACCGAAACATCTCAAGTAGAAATCTCAACTCGGAGTCTACATTTGAGCTAAATCTAAAGTTCAATATACTCTTTATTTCCACTTTTCAGTGATTTAACATATTATTATAAACATGTGATAAATGGTTTAAACATAATCATACAAATAGTAACTGCTAAATTAAACAAAGCAACAACGTCACAAATTAAGATGCATATTTGCAGTCATGAGTATAATAATAATAATAATAATAATAATAATAATAATAACATCTTTATTTAACGAAGGTTACATATAAAATATACAGAGTTTTAAACAATATACATCTTATTTTCATATGGCCTTCTGGTACCAGTATAATTGGTAATGATGATAATAAAGCAATAACAAAAAGAAATCTATGTTGTCACATATGGACATAACCAGTATTTACATGAAACACACAATTAGATTTAATAAAGTAAAACTACAACTCAATATAACACGTCAATAAATAAACACATATGTCGACAGACACTAAGAAGAAATACTCATTAAAAGTATGTGTTAAATGAAAACTCACACACATGCATAAACTTTGTGTACATATAGATGAATGGAAAATGAATCATTATGTTACATATAGAAATGACATATTATACATATTATATTACCACATGTAGACGAAGGCAAAAAAATAACAACAACAAAAACATGATGACAATTAACTAATTTCAGGAGTCCCTGTCATGTTCATCAGACGCTTGAGTAAACCCGTGTACGACAGGTGCTTGTATCTTGTAAGAATATCATACAATTAAAGTTGAAATACAACGTAATGTTGTTTGTTATGAGACGCCAGTTGCCAGTTCTGCCTCTCAAGGAAATTATCTTAATAACACATGTCTAATTTTAAGATGAGGTTTATCTCAGATTGAGTTGTTTATGGTGACCGAGGCCCAGCGAGCCCAGGATATATGTGATATTTGGTCTATTTGGTCTATTTGGTCATCGGTTTGGTCTACTGTTGCAAAACCGGTTACGCTTCAGCTTGCTTTTACTACATATGTGTCTTATGCCATTTTGCCAGCCTATACGTACAAATATAGTCATTTATTATAATATCATGATTTTAAATAATTAAAATTTACCATATTCTTAAATTATATGTGTGATTATCAAGAGCATAGCAATAAATTATAAACAATAAAAACCGTATATTATGTTTATTTACGAAAAAAAGTTTTTCTGACGATGTATTAAGCATTTTTAAAATAGTAAAAAATAATTGTTATTTGTGGCTGTTATTGAGACGTCTCAAAGCTGTAATTAATGAATTCAACGGTACACAAAACAATATACGTCACACTCATCAATGACAACAGTGAAAGTGTTTACAGTTTATTAATAAAAAAATAACATATTTGTCATAGGCCTACTGATGAGTAACTTATAGAAAACTGCTGAAAATAGGCATATAGATAGAATATACATCGTTAGCTTAGCATGAGATGGTCATAAGCCTATAAACTATAATAGTCTTGTGTAAATGGTCAATGGTTTTTTAAAAATATATTTTCAAATACATTTTGAAATTGATATGTGGCAGGCTTTTGATACTCGGTACGCGACATAATTCCCGAGTGTCGGCACAAAACAATAAACCTTTGCCTAATATCAATTGGATACAAAAAACCCGAATACGTTCTTGAGTGTAAAGTTTAATTAATTTTTTCCCTAAAAGAGACACTCCCTATAACTGGCATGGTTCAGAAACATCAATCGTACGGAGCTCGTACTGAGCTCGTATGGCAAATGTGACTAGGGTATAACCCGGATCCAAGGACATTAATGTGATAAAAAATTATACAGTTATCTGTGTATAATCACTGTGCAGATGAAAAATTATTTTCACCCGTGCAGTGATTATATAAAATAATACAAGACAAAATGAGAAAAGTTTGCACTTCATAGAAACAATTGAGAAGGAACGACACATGAGCAACGGGGAACGAATTGCTACAGTCCGTTCAAAGTCAAGTGAGAACGGTTTGTAAACATTAGATAGTCCGTCGGGTAAACTATGTTTATCTAGTTGTAACTGGGAATACATGAGTTAATGGTAATCCCAGCTACTCTTTCAAATTGGATAGTTCCCTCAATGGTTTTAGATCTTGGCATATTGAATCGACTATTAATATAGCTTCGATCAATTTATTATTGAAACATTTTTTTCACGTACACATTACAATTAAAGTTTACTGACAAGTTTTTTAATAGGCTAGATATATTTGTTCTTCTAGACTCACCTGGTGTGCCTTATATTTTCTAGTCCAAAAAGTAATTAAAATACATTATCTTGATATATCTTTCGTCATGTGTGACATAATAATTCAACACATATTTGACGTAACATGATTGTATGTTAACTAGACAGGCATGTGGTTACTAATTGACAAGTATGCGTTATTACACGCATGTAGATATAGATACATGGTAATTATGAACGGGAATGGTGTATCATTTTTGGAAAATTCAAATTTTCTTTAAATTTTGACAAGCGGGATACAAGCTGGTTGACAGGGTTTCGACAGGCGCACGTCGAACGTGTAACATTATTAACTTGTGAGGTGGATGTTCAAAGTTATGTCACTGCAGTGGTACTACAATGTTTAAACGAAAAAGGAAGAAAAGAAATAAAGACCTACATGTACATGTCCACGCATGGGGAGTTTTTTTCTTAAAAATGAAATTGTAATACTATTGTATCCGAGGCGGCGCTACATCGTGTTGCATAAATCACAGATTTTCCAAGAGCATTCCTATATATATCTATGTTAAGAAATCTAATATTATCGTTTTCGAGAATGACAAATAATTCTTCATCAACATAATTTTAAGCCGGGGGAACTTCACACCACATGATTAAAGAATAGTGTATTTCATTAAAATAATAGCAAAATCCTCAACCTGTTGAAGGTGACCGGAATGTGGAAGTAGGAGGAAGAAGAAATAAAAGCAACAATATTTGAAAAAAAAAATGTTTATCCTGAATTACTTCCGTTTAATGTAAAGTACAAATAATCTAAACGTACTAATGCTTTCAGTCATACATTTTATTAAAATGTATCAGCACAAGTCGTTTGTTATAACTATAATTATTAAAGTGAAAGAAAAAATGCAAATGCTTTTAAATAAGACTCGTTTTAGCGTAAAAATAACTACGAATAGAAATATGAAATAAAATCAAATACGCCCGACAGGTATCTTCAATAAACTATGCTAAGAAAATTGATTTATCTAATATTTTTTACCAAATTATGAAAAACAAAAATAAAACTAATATTTTTGACCAGTCGCAGAACTAGGCGGCTCGTATCGAATGAATTAAAATAATATCCAATAAACTCAAGTTTGAATCTTAATAACTTTTTAAATAATCGACCATTTTCCACCAACATTGTATTATTTTGAAGTAGGGCTTATAAGACATGTGACCAGTAACGTTTTAGTTAAATACCTTACTTAGATCTACTGATTTAGTAATTATGACATGAGTGACATCATAATTCAACCACTATTTGACGTAACATGTATGTATGTATCTACATGTCAGGCACGTGATGAACTAATTGACAACCATGCGTTATTATTGCACAGACATTTTGAGAATTTAATTTTCACGAAAGTTTGACAATTGCTAAATGATCGGGTTTACAAGGTTTTGATAGGTGCTTGTTGAAGATGTAGTGATACGGTTGTCTTGTACGTCGGAAAATGAAATCAATATCAAATTATCATTTACCATTCATTCAAAACAAATCGGCATTGGTATAATACTTTTAGCCATTAAAATAAATCAGAGCAAATACGGCCTAGATAAACATAGACTTAAAACTACAGGTTGCGTAACTATTATACCTGGTCAAATGTGCAGAAACTTAAGGTCAGAAATAGAGAATTTAAATAAAAATGATTGAAATGAATGCTCCCATGCTGCAGGAGCTCTATATAAATGTAGACGTACCACGTGGTCTGTGACTTACGTTACGTTTAAAACCACGTGTATATTATAGGTACTTAATGTCTCGTTTTCTTAATAATACATTCTTTTTGTACCGATAACTTCTGAATGATAATTTTCGATAAAATATGCTCAGTACATCTAGAAACGCAACGTTTTTATACTTGTTCTTTTCTTGCTTCCATTGCTCATACATGTTTTAATTTTGTGTAATAATATTGTATAATCGTGTAGAAACTTGGCTATTGTCCAAATTGTATTGATCGGGTTACGTAACTCCCGTGCGTCAAGAAAATAGTAAAACGCACGAATTCCACGTGCACCATTTATGGCTGATAAAGTTTGGTGTAAATTGCTTTGAATCCTTTGTAAGATTTGCCAATGGAAAGAAAATCACAAAAGAAAAGTTCTTGGCTTCAGAATAAAAATATCAGGATAGTCCGAACATGGGCCAAATCAAGCGATTCGGATGCCTATGACAGAGACGTCAACTGGGAGGTTTCACTTTGGCTAACTTGCCATGAACCGACAATGTTTGATCTGGAGACACTCTACTAGCACTTTGGCACCGTTTACAACCACCCATGTCAAAGTCATCCGTGTAAAACAACCTTCCGACAGGACCAGTAACTCCACGTGAACCATCTCAGGGCAAAGTTTACAACTGGTTCAAACACTTCTTATCAATTTGTTGGACGTCATGCATATGTAATCAATCAATAATTTAATAATATTTTATCTTTTCACTTAGAAAAACGATTCTGAAAAAAATGGATTTTACCAATTTGTGTTCCGTTACTTTTTAGCCGTACTATACACACAAGTGTTGTTCAATTGCACCGATAGCACTGTATAAAAAGAATGTTACAGTTGCATTGTTCATGGAACAAAATATAATCAAGTAAATACAGTTTGGTTGACAATCATATAAAGTTTGAAAAGTGTTGACAGAAACCCCAGTGTTGCGTTTCTAGATGTACTCAGTATATATAAACTCATATTTTTTTTGTTGTTGAAAATTTAGAAATCTATATTTTGTATATACATTGTATATTTTTTCCGTTATCAATGATAAATTATGATGTATAATAAGTGTGTATCGGTAAAGCCCGAGGTGATCCTACCATCACAGATGTGTGCAATATGACGCATGCGCACAAGGGACTTTGGGGGATATTACGTGTTTCATTGAATAGTAACTTACTGATTAATTAAATACCAATTTGAACGCTTGACAGACGAGATATTTGTAATATAAGTGAATCATGAGCATCAGTCGTCTGGCCTTTATAAAAGAGACGTGCATTGACCTAGTGTCTTTATTACGTTAATTGACCTACACAGACACCATAGACGCAATACCATAGTCACATAATGTGTTAATTGGACATTTTTAATTTTAATTACATTATTTTCGAATTTTAATTTAATGCGAAATAATATTTTTGGAGTTGTTTACCGTTTGCGTTTTAAAATGGATATGTGGACGATATATTTGTGTAAGTAATCACTTGTGTTTTATTTATATACTTGTTTTAAATATACAAAATCCAGGATAGTTTAGCTAAATTAAATTAATGTTATGAACAAGTGGGTAGAATTGCAAGTATTTAACGTAACAGTTCATTAGCCTTTATTTTTTTTTCATCTACAAAATTTTTCATTGACCCCATCTCATATAAAATAATGACCACTTGTAAGTTGAGATTTAATTTTTGATTAGCTAGCTACTAGTATATATTCTCATATAATCCAGATGACACAATACGATTCATAAGTCTTTCAATATACATCACATGTATAGAAATTTATTTTTTAGAATTGTTCATTTTACAAAATCCTCGGTAAATGTATTATATCAATGGTATTTTTATATTCAACTTACAGCACTAAACATTGCTGTCGTATGTTATGGACAACCACAGATCATGCCTAACCCTGGTCAAGTAATACCACCCGGTGCACGCCTGCCACAGGGCGGGGCTAGACCCCCACCGACCGGCGGAAGAGGTCCACAGAGAGTACTACCCAACACCAACCCTAACGTACCTACAGGATCGAACCAAATACCTAACTCACGACCGAACACTAGACCAGGCATGTTACCCGCATCTGGAGGTACCAACAATGTAGCACAATGTACATCAACAGGCAGAGATACGATAGCCAGATGTTTCCAGGTATGTCTTATTATTTGTCGAAGGTTTTATGTCGAAGATTTTTTTGTCGGAGGTTATATGTTTTCGGTTGTTTGTTTGGACGTTGTTTGTCCAAGGATTACGAGTGAATGCATTCGCTTTTGCAACCTTGTGTATTACGTAATAAATTTAATGGTTTACTACATTTTGGACCAATAAATTCTCGATTTACACCTAACATAAGGTCAATTTACCTTCCCCGCCACATCAATCTTGTGTACATATCGTTCTATCAAATAATCTATCACATCAAGTGATATATCAACTACATGTAATGACCAGAGCAACAATGTACATATGCACGTTCCTGTATGAATACTTTATTCACCAACATTTTAAGATGAAATCCAGACTTAATTAGACTTTAAATTGACACTATTTATAATAATACGATTTAACCATGTGTCACAGGGCCTGTATTTCCCAAAAATTTTGGGCCCTGTGACACATGTAAAATTTTATCTGATTATTTGTTGTTATCCACTGAACATGTATTTATATTAAAATCGGTACATTTATGAAAACACGAGATTGAATATATCATTTGACAATGTGAAGTCTAAGTCTGAGTTTTAGACTTACAATGTTTGTGAATAAGGCCTCGGTAGTATAAGCAACGTTGTTCCTGGGTTATATATAAGGTATAATTAATATTTCAAAATTTATTAACGATCATTTGAAACGTTTTATCCAGGGTTTTATCTAGAGTTCATTTGGTCATTTGGGGATTTCCATGCCGGTTGGCAAATGGTTTCCGACATCGAGGGAATACTAATTATATAAATTAAAATATCCTATATGATGTGATATAGGGCTAACACGAGTGTTTTCTTGTTTACAGACTAACGGTGGTTTAACAATGCAAGATTTGATCGCTGTTCTATCAGAAGGCACACAAGGTCCACTTCCTAGGAATTCAGCTCAAATAAAATCAGCAATCTGTAGGTAGGTATCAATAAAATAGTTCTAGTTTAACCACCATTTTTCAACGGCTACCTGCAGCATAACCTCTACAGAGTGGTCATTCATAGAGAAACAACTTGCCTAGTGTGATCCACTTATGTTTCTTGTCAAGACCAACACCCATCTGTACCGCTACCACAATGCACCATGATGCATCACCAACACCATATTGGTGGCTTAAAAGACTAATGCATATTTGACAGCGCTTCTTATGAGCCTATTTTCATGAAAACGGAACTTGCCATGTTGCCCAAACTGAAGCCGGAAAAACTTGATTTACCGTAAGTGTCAGACAGTTTTTCTTGTTTTCTCAAAATATTGATTTTGTAGTTACGACCTTCTCATTCTAAGCCAGCGATATGTTCTATTCAAGTCTGAAATAGACCTAACATTGTTCTGTTCTATTCTATGATCAGGTCACAAGGAACGATTATAGGCTGTGTGTATTCTGGTATAAGCGGACTTAGGACCACGCCATCATGTTCCAACTCACAGGAATACGTCCGGTTGGAACAAGAAACTGTAGGAATTGTATCTGGAATACAACAAATGTGTGGAAAAGGTAAGCCACTTATCTAAACATACGTTTTTAACTTTTTACATAAACAGCACGACAGGTAATATAGGAAACATTGACCCTAGTTACTAAATATTTCTGTTAATTATTATACATTTTTGTATTTACATTACAAACACAGCCTCACAAGGTGCTTCGTATGTGCCTACTTTCATGAAAATCGGAACTTGTCATCTTGACCAAACTGAAGTCAAAAAAGCTTGTTTTAACCAAAGGTTAAGAGAAATTTTCAGACATTTTTCGCAAAATATCGATTTCGTACTTACGACCTTCTCATTCTAAACCAGCGATGTATAGATCTAGTATAGAGTCGTGACTGCACTATAGCAGTAGACGTTATCTAGTGGATATTCTGAGGTCATGTCTCAGAGATCTGGTTCTACCTTAGTCTACCTACGAGCATATATATTAACATGTTACTGTTATTACAGGTCCACTTCCGGCCCCAGATGCTTGTCATAGAAACCTTAACACCAATCTACGCCAATGTTACAGTAAAGTCGGTTTGAAGCCGGAACTCTTCACAGCTAACAGTACTACTGTGTTCCGGGCGTCCGGACCGAGTGAGTTAATTGGTGCTATAATCGGCGGCGATGCAAAAACAGCTGGAAAATTCTGTCGGTGAGTCTAGACGATTTATTGTATAAATTTGGTCTATTTATTAATATATTTATTTTTTGGTGGGGGGGGGGGGTGATTAAAATTCGTGGTTGGGGTCAGCTAGCACGATCTATTATGATGAAGGAAAGTAAATGTACGGGCGTGGTCATGAGTTACTTCGTAGCTCAGTGGTTAATGCGCTTGCCGTCTACTCTGGCGACCAGGTTCAAATCCGGATGGAAGCACTCATATATGCCTGCCATATTTCAGCAGATAGCTGTATGGCAAATAAAGACTTTGCCCGGCTCCATTTACGAAGTTTGTTTTGCAAAGTTGTTATTTTCTTTAAAAAGAAAAACATAAATATTACATTTTCTTCCGTTTTATTTTCGTTATCAATGATATACTAGTAGATACCTGAGGTGGTACTATCTACCATTATTAACACAATTATTTAAACATAGGCATACCGTTGCATCAACTGATAAGTATACTAAAACTTAATAAAACTTAACCATACTGAAAACTAGTTTATAAAATTTCAGGGGATGGTTTTCACCAAAGATGCAACGGTATGTCTAATGTTTTATTTCATATTCATACCTTTTACCCATAGAGTAACATTGAATTACATAACCTCTGATTCAGGTGCCGAGCATAGCCTTTATTTTTAAGAAAAAGCCGAGCATAGCCTTTATTTTTAAGAAAATTCCGAGCATAGCCTTTATTTTTTAAGAAAATGCCGAGCATAGCCTTTAGTTGCTTTATTTCTACTGAGATATGGCATGCATAATACTAGTAGTTTTTGTCTCCACCTTGACTTGAACCCAGGTCACCATATTAGACGGCAATCACACTAACCACTGAGCTACGGAG